>BGPR01000315.1:245043-351532 GCA_013235015.1 Araneus ventricosus | reverse complement strand
GCTTATTGGACTGCATTCACGTACACTCACAAGACGAATTTGTCACATTTGGTGTCAGAAGTGGGATCTTTTTATTTTTCTGTGAATGCCAGAGACCGGACCTTTGACCAGATCGATGGACAAACAATTTGAAAAGCTGTTTGCCATGATGGCAGAGATGAAGGCTGGACAGGAAGAAATGAGGGTTGCTCAAGCCGGATTGGAGCAGAAAATGGAAGCTGGACAGGAAGAGACGAGGGTTACACAAGCCGGATTGGAACAGAAAATGGAAGCTGGACAGGAAGAGATGAGGGTTGCACAAGCCGGATTGGAGCAGAAAATGGAAGCTGGGCAGGAAGAGATTCGATACGGACAAGAGAGAATGGAGAAAGGACAAGAAGAAATGAAAGGATTGATTGACGAAGTAAAGAGCGAGGTCCAGAGGAAGATAGATGAAGTAGAGGAAAAAGTTCAAATGAAGATCGAGGACGTGAAGAGCGAAGTTAAAGGGAAGTTTGAGGAGGTGGAGCACAAAGTAAAGGGAAGATTGAGGAAGTGGAGCACAAAGTTCAAGGGAAGATCGGCGACATTGAGAGGAGGCTCAGTGAACTTGAGATTAGACCATTCAGTTTCTCGGCAAGTCCAGAATTCATGCATTCCAGACCGACTATAAAATCCTTGACATTTGACGAACAAACATCATGGACAGTCTTCAAGACTCAGTTCGACGTCGTCAGCTCTACAAATGGATGGACGGATTTTGTGAAAGCCAGTCAACTTGTGGCATCGCTCCGAGGATCAGCTGCGGAGGTTCTTCAAGGAATTCCAGCTGATAAGTTGACAGATCTAACGATTATTGAGAAGGCTTTGGAATCCAGATTTGGAGACAGCCATCTGACGCAATTTTATAGAACTGAACTAAAAACAAGAAGACAGAAACCAGGAGAAAGCCTTCAATTATTGGCTGCCGATGTAGAACGACTAATGAGCCTGGCCTACGCCGAGTGTCCTCTGGATGTTCGGGAAAGTTTAGCAGCTCAGTACTTCGTCGACGCCATCAGAGACGAAGACACGCAACATTCAACCAGATTGATGGATGCGAAAGATCTGAAATCATCTCTGACTTATAGTATGAAATATGAGGCCGCGAGAACTGTTTCCAAGACATCCAGACACGTCAGATCAATCGAGACGGAGGATCATATGAGTAGAGAAAGAGATGATAAATTTGAAGTCTTCTTTAACAGGCTGGAGAAATTATTAAGCAGTAATGTTGCTGGAAAGAAGAACACTCCTCGGCGAAACTCGAACGTGACTTGCTGGAAGTGCAACAAGAAGGGGCACGTGCAGAGGAAGTGCCAGGCGATTACTTCGAACCAGGAAAACTAACAAATGGCTGTCTTGCGGGGCGAAGGCAGCCTATTCAGAATAAAGCCTCTGAAGAAGGACCGAGAGTCTCCTCACTTAGCGGGAAGAAACATGGACTCTACTCAGAAGGATCTATTTGCGGTATCCAGTGTTTGATGTTGGTGGATACAGATGCAAACGTCACTCTTTTAAGAACAGACTTGGCACAAAAATTGAAGGAAAAGCTTATTTACACGGGTCCTAACATTTCTTTAAAGACCGCTACTGGTGAAAAAACAGAAATACGAGGCAAACTGGATGCATCCATTGAATGTGGGTCAAGAAAATTTCATCACAGAATCTACGTAGCTGACGTCACCGATCCCTGTATTCTCGGCCTGGATTTCCTTAAAAAATTTAACTTTACCGTAGACCTGGAGAAGAACGAGATACGGACAGGAGGAGAGGAAATTCCTCTGTTTTCAGCCAGTGTACAGCATTCAAAGTTGTGCTCCGTATTGGTGAAAAAGAGAACTATAATACCAGCAAGATCAGAATGTCTTATTCAAGGAATTCCCGAAGCTCCTGGACAGTTCAGATATGCCGTAACGGACTTTCCTAGCCAAGTTTCCCAGAAAGTTGTCCTTGTGGCGGCCACACTCGTTGATTTGGAAATGGAAGTCATTCCCGTTAGAGTTCTGAATTTAAACAATAAACCCAAGATTCTGGACAAAGGAGATGTTATTGCGACCTGTGAACCAGTAGTGGATATCGTCGCTCGTCCTCAAGAATTTTCTGGAGCACAACATCTACAGTCAACCTTGGAGAATCTTCAAATACTTAATGAAGAACAACGAATAGCAGTAAGGAAGTTACTCAATGAATTTCAGGACTTATTTTCGATCTGTGACGCTGATGTTGGCCGTTGCAATATGACACAACATAGAATTAATAAAGGTGACCATCCACCAATCAAGCAATACCCAAGACGTTTGCCTCTTGCAAGGAAAGAAGAAGCAGAACATCTAGTTCAAGAAATGGTTGACAATGGGATAATTGAGGAATCATCAGGCCCTTGGGCTTCGCCTATTGTGCTTGTTAAAAAGAAAGATGGATCAACACGATTCTGTGTTGATTACAGGAAACTAAATGAAATTACGAAGAAAGACAGTTATCCCCTGCCACGAATAGACGACACCCTGGATGCTTTGAATGGAAGTCAATGGTTTACGACACTGGATTTGAAAAGTGGATACTGGCAAGTTGAGGTCCGACCTGAAGATAGAGAAAAGACAGCCTTCACCACCGGACAAGGACTTTGGCAATTTACGGTAATGCCTTTCGGACTTTGTAACGCCCCAGCAACATTTGAAAGACTGATGGAGACAGTATTACGTGGTCTATCGTCTGAAGCCTGCTTAGTGTATCTAGATGACATTATAATAGTAGGGCGAACATTTGAAGAACATCTAAATAACCTTCGTAAAGTATTCCAGAGACTACAAAAAGCCAACCTAAAATTAAGTCCCAAGAAATGCAGGTTTTTCCAAAAGGAGGTTACTTATCTCGGACACGTTATTTCAGCAGAAGGAGTTAAAACTGATCCAGGGAAAATTAAGGCAGTAGTTGATTGGCCTCGTCCAGATAAAATACATGACCTCCGAAGTTTCCTTGGGCTGTGCACATATTATCGTCGTTTCGTGAAAAATTTCTCTACAATAGCAAGACCTCTGCATAAATTAACTGAAGCTAAATCAAACTTTAATTGGACAGATGAATGTGAGAAATCTTTCAATAGTTTAAAGCAGGCTTTGACATCTTCTCCTATTTTGACTTACCCCCGGACTGACAAAGATTTTATTTTGGATACGGATGCTAGTAATGAAGGAATAGGAGCCGTACTATCTCAGAATACTGGAAACGAGGAACGTGTCATCGCTTACTTCAGCAAGAGCTTGGGTAAGCCAGAAAGAAATTATTGTGTCACACGTAAAGAATTACTAGCCATTGTCAAATCTATAGAGCATTTTCATCACTATCTTTATGGACGGAAATTTCTTCTGCGAACTGATCATGCTTCTTTAAGATGGCTTTTGAATTTTAAGGAACCTGAAGGCCAGATAGCTCGCTGGATCCAAAGACTTCAGGAGTATGATTTCAAAATCCAGCATCGAAAAGGGACTTCTCACGGAAATGCAGATGCCCTCTCCCGAAGACCTTGTAAAGAAAGCTGCAAACAGTGCACCAATGCCGAGAAAAAGTTCGGAATGGAGAGAGATATTTCCGTGAAAGTTGTAACAACGACGACTGTAGATCCCTGGTCTTCATGTGAGATCCAAAAGGCGCAGCTAGAAGATCCTGCTATTAAACCAATTCTGGAGAAGAAACTAAATTCGGCGGAACGACCATCTTGGCAAGAAATCGCTCCGGAGAGTCCGGCAACTAAACGATACTGGGCTCTTTGGGACTCCTTACATCTTAAGGACGGTGTTCTTTACCGCAAGTGGGAAAGTGGTGATGGAAACTCCTGTCGATGGCAACTAATTCTCCCAAAGAGTAGAATTCCAGAAGTTCTGCGAGAGACTCATGACAGCGCAAGTGGAGGGCATTTTGGAGTCATGAAAACTTTAAGTAAAACACGAGAGCGATTCTACTGGGATCGACTTCGTGCTGATGTTGAAAATTGGTGTAGAGAATGCCACGCTTGCGGAGCCCGAAAAGGACCTAAAACAAGGACCAAAGGTCGCTTGCAGCGCTATAATATGGGCGCACCATTCGAAAGAATGGCTTTGGATATCCTAGGACCTTTTCCAGTAACAACAAAAGGTAATCGATATGTCCTAGTATTAATGGACTATTTTACCAAGTGGCCTGAAGCAATTCCCATTCCAGATCAGGAAGCCTCGACTGTAGCTGAAGAACTCGTACGGAGCTGGATTTCATGTTATGGCGTGCCTATGATATTACATTCGGATCAAGGTACGAATTTTAACTCTGCCCTCTTTACTAAGCTTTGCGAGCTTTTGGGAATTCTGAAAACCCGAACGACCGCGTTACATCCCGAGTCCGATGGCATGGTCGAGAGATTTAATCGAACTATTTTAAATCATCTGTCTCTATTTGTTTCGAGGAACCAGACAGATTGGGATACACATTTGCCACTCTTCCTCTTGGCCTACAGGAGTGCGGAACATGAGGTGACCGGATTGACTCCAGCGGAAATGCTGTTTGACCGAACGCTAAGATTGCCCTGCGATATTCTCTTTGGACGACCGAGTGAAACGCCTTCCTCGCCGAATGAATACATGAAAAACTTGGAGGCACGTTTGGAAAGCGTACATGCGTTTGCCAGAGAGCGAATTAAACTGGCCAGCGAACGAATGAAAACTCGTTATGACTCCAGAGCAACCCACCACCATTTTAAGGAGGGAGATCTAGTCTGGATGTATAACCCGAAGCGACGGAGAGGCCTGAGTCCCAAGTTACAACAGAACTGGGAAGGACCTTATACAGTTGTCAAGAAACTGAACGATGTTGTCTACAGAGTACAGAGGTCGCCCAACGCCAAGCCGAAAGTCATCCATATTAATCGGCTAGCTCCATACAGGGCCACTGATCATAATTCTATATAATAAGACTGCCGGGACGTTCAGTCTTTGAAGAGGGGAGCAATGTTACAAAGCTATAAATTCGTTTCCAAGAGATGCTAATCTTGGCGACCTTGGCGACAAATTTGGCGAGTTGGCGACAAAGTTGGCGACTTTGGCGACAAGTGGAATTCTCTAGAAGGACCTCGAACTTTCAACATATTTCTACTGATTTCGTGTACTTTCTAGAGATTGTGTCACTTCCTGTGTAATGAAGTCACTTCCTGTTGAAAAGTATAAAAGGCAAGCTCTCAAGCCAAGAAGAGTTAGTTGGAATTTGACCTGCAAGCAAGCTGGTGAGTTAACAAGAAACCTTTGAGCATTGTGTTGAGATTTAGTGGTAGTCTCTGTTGTGAATTTTTACTAGTGCTGTGTTAATACTTGTGCTACGTTTCTTTGCTTGGAAATATTTGTAAATTAAAGAGCTTTATTTTTGTAATCCTGCTTATTGGACTGCATTCACGTACACTCACAAGACGAATTTGTCACAATACTTTTTATTTATGTTACTGAGGTGAAATAGAAAAAAAATAGAGGGTATGCGTATTCGATTTTTCAAAACAAAAAAAAAATTCCCTTGTATCTTGGGACACCCTAGCCGATATCTTTCCAAATCGTAACAGTAATTAACTTGAATTTTTACATATGTTGCTCTATATATCTGGCTTTGAAGTTACAACAGAAAAATTACGCTATGTTTCGCACATCCGCAGTAAAAAATTCTTGATTACAAATACTCACATGCCTCTAATATTCAAAGAACTTACTTCAAATTTATTGCTATGTTTTCTTGAGATATTTTCGAGTATTCAGTAAGTTTCGCATAATTAGGTTGAAAACTCTGCATGTTATAAGCAAAAAACATGCGAGAAAATTTGGGATTTTTTTAATAAAACCTTTATATCTTCCCGAATATTCGTGGTATTTTTACGAAAAATGCATGTAAATATTTCACACATCAAACAGAGCCATTGATAAAAGTTGAAAATCATTATCAGCTCTAAAAAAACGGGTGAGTCCTGAATCATTTTCTTCTTCATCAATTTCTTGTCGATCATTTAAATGCCCTCGTGACCGAACCTTTACTCCAAAATGTGAGTTCAAGCCTCTTCTTTACATGGCCGAAATTAAAAGAAAATATATCTAGCTTTTCGGGAGACATTCGAAAAAATATGGAAATCCTAGCATGTTAACATTTTTCTGTCACTCACCTATATGTGACTTTTAAATTATGAATGAAAAATCATACTGTATTTTGCACATGTGCCGTTAAAAATTATTTCGACAAATACAGATATTTCGTTGAATATTCAAAGTATGTACTTTTAATTTTAATATAATGCTCCGATAATATATTGTTATGTATTCTGTAAGTTGCATATAATTTGTTGAAAACTCTAAATGTTATAAGCAAAAAACGTGCGGCGAAATTGGGGGATTTCTTTAAAAAAAAAACATTTATATCCCCCTGAATATACGTGCTGTTTTCACGAAAATTCATGCAAGTACAGCGCCCAGCAAACAAAACAACAAAACCATTGATGAAAGTTATAAATCATTATCAGCTTTCTGTGAAACGGGAAGAGCACAAATCATTTTCATCTTCGTTACTTTCTGCTTGGTCCTCTAAATGCTCTCGTGACCGAATATTCACTGCAAAACGGGAGTTCCTACGATTGTACATCACGCTATTCTCCACAACTGCTTATGAACCATTGTACATATTAAATCCAAATTTTTGTGCATTTTACGAATTATAATTAATTTCTGCGTAGACACGAGTGTATCTGGCGATGAACAGTGAAATTAAGGTTGCTAGAATATGTGGCAATTAAACAACTGGAGGAAATGTTCCTTTAACCAATGCTAAAAAATATTTCAGACGAATGATATTTATACCTCTAGTTGATCATTTTATTTCCGAGATTAACTTAAGGTTAACACAGGCTTTTATGGGATTTTTTTTACCTCTGGAAGGCCTTATACCTTCGGAGAATGGAATCCACAAAGACAATGATATTATTCATACAGCTTTGTAGTACAACAAGTTTTGTTTCGATTAAAATCAGAATTCAAAATATGGCAAGCAAGATGGAAAAGTGTGATTAGGAAACCTACAACAACTTCTGAAAGTCTCAAAGAGCGTGGTAGGTCCTTATCTACGACGTGGCAATGGGGAACTTCAGCATTTTTTAAAAACACGTGAAAGCCATCCATATTTGCAGAAAAAATCATTTTAGTTTCAAACATGCAAGTGAAATTTTACATAATTTATTTATTTAAATATTGAGAGCGAAAGATGCACCGAAACAGCAGGAATCTTGATGCAATCCGAAACGCACTCTCATTGGTCGAGTAGATTTTGACGTCACAGTTGCCTTTCTTCGCATACTTCTCTTTCGCTACTTCGCAATAGTAATTTTCATAGCTGTAATCAAATTCAAATCTTTTTCAACAATTTTCTACCAATATTTAATTGCTTGTTTTTCTTCCAATCACCAAAATTTCGAGGTTGAATATTTTGACAATTATAATACTTTCTCTTTGTATACTTCGTATACTAGAAGATAAAAATGATAGGAATTTGTATAGACTTTTCACTTCTAAACATTGTTGGTTTTGTCTGTTATACAGGGTGGTCATAAATTATTGTAACCATTCGAAAATTAAAAAAAAAATTATAATGTTACAACTACGGTTGTTTTTTTTTCAATGAGAACGCATTTTAAAAAGACCTTTTTTTAGACAGGTAACGCGCCGTTACAGTGTTCTAGGTGATCGTAAATTATTGGACATCTCCCATTTTTGAGAGCCATTATCTACAAAACTATTAAAGTTAGAAGAAAATAAAAGCATGTATTTCTAGGGAATTTTACACTCTTTAATTTGTGAAATCAATTGTAATTCGAAAACTTAACAGTTTTCGAGATATTCAAGAAAAACTAAAAAAGGAAATCAGAAAACGCGCATCTGCTTGTGCTGATTGGTAGCCATTGCGTTTGGAAATCTCTCGCTGTAGCACATCTAAAACACCATAATGGTACGCCATCTATCTGAAAAAAAACTTTATTTCCTCTCTCATTTAAAAAAAACGCAGTTGTAACAGTATTAGTTTTTTTAATAATAATTTATTTTTGAAATGGGTCCAATAATTTATGACCACCCTGTATAATTTGATATACAAAGATGTTTCATTTCTCTTTCAGCTTGACTTTTTACTTTCTTATTAAATGATTTTTCGAATTGCATCTCCTTTTTCAATATCTTGAATCTAATAAAAGTTCAATAAAAATGTATTCAAAAATAAATTCAATAAAAATCGCGGTTTTAAGTCGTTCAGGTTAAAGTACTCATGTGGTCTCTTAATCGCCTCGTTTTTGTCTCCATGGAGCTCATATGAGGCACTAATTCGGAGAGTTTTGCATGAGAAAAATCGTGCACTGTGAAGAAATAAGAACAGCCAGCAAACACACCTGACAAATACCAGCAAAGTCATTCCAAAAAAAATTCTGAAGTAGTGACTACAAGATTGAAAAAATTAATAAAAATAAGAAAGTAATACTTTGGGTTATTAATCTATTTTCAGCCAAAAATGTTTGCTGTTCATATTTTCTTCTGAATGCATTCCATTTAGGCAAATAAAAAACTTCAACAGAATAAAAATAATCACAATTTTGGAATAACTTTCTTCGAGCCCTTAAAGAAATTGTCTATTGTATTTTTACGAAATTTAAATGTTGACATAAAAATTGGGTCATTGTATTTAACGAATTATTTCTTACTTTCAAAATTTGATCCATGCATGTTTGTTTTCCTGTAGTTAAAGCTAATAATCATTCAATGTCAACAATAACAAAGACTTTGAAACTGTTTATTTTTAATTAAAATATTTTATTGTTGTTTAATTTAACGAGATTATATCAGACTATCCTCATATAAATATTAGTAGTATTTAGATGTTATGATAGTATAAACTTTAAATAAAATTTTAAGTGAATTCTAACTGCTAACTTAAATATTGCATGATCAAAATTTTGTTAAATGTTTACAACATTCGAAGAGACTGGAATAATAATAAAGATGCAGATGCATTGTTGGAGAGAGATTTAATGTTTGAAAAATATTTGATTTACCACCAGCTGCTCAGAGTCAAACAGCGTGAAGCATAGTTTGAATACAATTTCGCTTAGGAAGATAAATTTTATTCGGTGTCCATCTGTCTGTGGAGAGTTGAAGCATAGAAAGCAATTCAACTCAAGTCTTTCAATGTTTAGGAAGCAAGGTTAATGGTATGAACATTTGAATGGGGTGCACATAAATAATAGATGGTTGTAAAAATTATTTCTTTTGGATACGAATTGAACGTACATTAGGCGAAGAAGATAAGTTAATTTAATATTCATAACAATTCTATGAGCATTAAAGTTGCTAAAAGAGTTCAAAGGATCACCAGATACATTACTGTATGAAAATTAGATAAAATCCTGAATTAGACGCCATATAAACCGTTTGATTTTAAAAAGGTACTTCTTCAGTTTTGGCGAAATTATATTTTGATTTTCGTTTTTAATTTAATGAAATTAGATAGTACATCATTTGTGTAAAAACGGAACTTCTGCCATTCACAGCCACATTGTAGTAAAGCAACAAAGTTTCCGTATGATGTAGATTGGGACTTGTACACAGAAGACCCCTTTTAACATGAGTTTTGGTGTTCTCTGCTAGATATCAGAAGTCCCCTTTTAAAATCATGAGAAATTTGCTCTTAAAAATTCTCACGCAAATTAATACACGCTAGCTCTACAAAATTTGCTTCCTCACAATAATCAGAATTCTAGAATAAATTTTTAAAACAAGAAAAAGAAAGGAATAAAACCAAATGATTGTTCCAAAAACATGAAAATAATAATTGAAAATATTGCCTACTATTAAATTATAATATGATTAGAATAATTATTTTAGCACACTTTTATACAAGTCATTTTTTATTTCAGAAGTAGGAAAACATCTTGTAGATCAATTTTTCTCCTATCTTATCATATATTTTGCTTCGTAAATAATAATGTACATTTCTAATAAAAATATTATGAATAAAAGATAATGTTATATTCAGTTTATCGAATAATATATAGCTTTTTAAATCAAAATAAAGAATCTTCTAAGTTGCTCTGGGTAGAAATATTTTCAAGTCTAAATACTTTTAACACTTTAAACTTAATTAAACAGTTTTTCACTGCAACGTCTTTCGTTGATTTTCTTTTTCCCTCTCCTGTGTCTCTGACCCCTCGGACAGCAGTTAAACTAATTTCTTCGTTTTGTCTCCGTACTTTGAACCACTTCACACTAGTCTGACAACCCTTGGAATTCCATCTTCCCATCCCCATCATTGCTACCGAGACAACAGAAATGCTTTTTATAATATCATTTTTATGGCAACCCATTCTCTTCTTTTTGGTGTTTGTGTGCCTGACTGGAAGCATCATTCCTTCTTTTTCTCCCTAGGCCCCGTCTCTTCGGTAGGAACGGGACTTGGTTAACCTTTAATGACTTTTCATACTGGCAGTGGGGTAGCGAGGATAAGTGGCGCTCGGGTATAGTATTCTTTTCTCTTCCCCCCCCCCTTTCAACATAAGAAGCTTAACTTACGTAAACGGCTCCCTGGACATGGTAGTTTTAGGCTCCTTATTGTATTTGACTTTAAAAAGTAACACAAACATATTAACGTTTTGTCAATATGGTCAGTGGCGCACAGGGAATATGATTTTTTTTTTTTTACTCCAGTTCGTCATTTGCGGAGAAAGCGCAAATGGCCCTCGGGGCCTGGTATTATTTTTACGCGCCCTAATCATATTTTGCTTTAAAAACTAGCATAAATGCAGTAGTGTTTTGTCTGGGCATCCTGATTATTTATTAACATATAATGTAATGAGGGCATCTGCGACATCTATACTTCACTTACTCCAAGGTCGCTACTCCGCTTCACACTGATTAGGATCATTCAAAAATTTGTGAAATTTAAACGAAACATCGCGTAGTAATTAAAATAACGTCACTGGATGTTTCAATGCACGTTAAAAGCTACGAAATTAAAACGGAAGTTAAGTGCATGCTTCGAAATAACAGCGGAAGTAAGAAGTCTACCTTGACCAAAAAAAGCAATATTTTCTTAACTTGAACAGTGGTAAAAACACGTGGATATAAGATTTGATGAAACAATAAATTGGTTTGAATATGATTTTATAACAATAAAATCATTGTTACAATTTGAGTTTAAAATGAATTTTGAAGCGTTAATTGCATTTAGAGAAAAATTGTACAACATTTAAATTGGTATCATTAAAAAGATAATTTTTTGTTCTTTAAGGTGATGTAAAAATAATTTTGGGGGATAAGTATTTCAGAAGTTATTGACGAAAAATGTCTAAAAAGAGTTTAATTTTCATTATTTAATTAAATAAATAAAAATCTAATTCGAATTTTAAAACAATTTTTACGGCGTTAACTCCCTCTCGTGCTAATCCATCACTTTGCCAAATTTTAACGCCGTAAGTCTAACGGTGTGGACGTGCATAAAGAACCAAAGAACGAACACACACACACATACTTTCCTCTTTTATATATGTTGATATTTATTCAAAAACGGTTTGTAAACAATTACTTAAAGAATTGAATTTCTATTTAGTACGATAATTACAAATAATAAGAAGAATTATTTTAGCAAGAATTTTAAAAAGAATTGAAAATTATTATTCCATTTATTTCTCGCTTGGAAATAAACGATTTACGTTCATTTATTATTCTAATAAAAATCTTTTGCACGAACTTCTTGAAATCGTTCGATTTTATTTCACGTTTCGCCATTTCGGCTGAGATCGTCTCTTTGTTAAGTAGAAATTTTCTTTGTCTCGCAGACTATAATTTTCTTCCTTTGCTTATATTTTAATCAAAACATTAGGAGAACCAAGTAAGTCTATTAAAGTTTTCCAATTTCTCGTTTTGTAAAACATTATTTTAGGTTCTTTCTTCTCATTTTGGTCCTATTCTATTCTTTTCTAATTTTCCCAACCGACAATTCTTCAATGTGCTAGTGACGTTACTATGTTCCCAGTTCCATTGGTATTATTTTTATTATTTAATTAATTCTGTATTATTTTAATTGTTTTTTAAATTCTGTGTTGCAACTAGATTTTTGTTAATAGTGGAATTGCATTTTATAGCTGTTATATTATTTAATTTTTAAAATTAATTTAACTAATATTTGTTAATATTCAAAACATTTTCAATTCAGTGGTTTTATCTTAATATTTGAATTTCGCATACATAAGTATTATAGAAAAAAATTTTAGTATTCTTTGCACGCAGGGTTAAGTATCCCTAGCATTGGTCAAATATCCCTACCCTTAGGGATACTTGACCCAAGGTGATTTCATGAAATATATTTATTTTATGATTAGATGAGATATCAATTTAACATAAGTACATTTCTCATTCTTAAAAACTAATCCTTTTATAATACTACCAACCAAAATATTCGAGGAATATAAGAAAAATTAAATCTAGGGTCAACTATCTTTAGTTTCCCATATATAAAGAGAACGATTTTCACACTATTGAAAAATTCACAAAACTGTATATCAAAGTATGCCAGTTTAACTGCAGTGCTCTTTTTCTCTGATTTCCATATTGCAAAAAATACTTACTTTTACTTACAGACACTTTAATTTGCCGACAAATAAATGTATAAAATACCTTTGCTAACGCAACTGGAGTGACAACGCTTATGCAAATAAACGCACAGGATCAAAAATGCAGGTGATATGTCCCTTGGCCGGAAGTGGTAATGCTTAGGTAAATTAATGCAATAATTAAAAATTTATGTAATATTTTCATTTAATGTGAATGACAATGTACTTGTCAAAAATCTTTATTGATACTGTGGTTTTGTGTACAGGTTCGTAGCACAGAGAAAGAAATTGAGATGTGATTTGGGAAAGTATATTTGCCGTTGATGGATTTGGTCTAAAATTTCATACTGACCTATAATTTTAGTGCAAAAATCACATGCTGATTTCCCGCCATTTAGTTCGTTACATTTTTAATTTATCTTGTTCGCATACACATACAGACATAATTCCAAGTTTTTCGGATTAAGGAAAGTTTATCCAATTCTGGATATCGAATATTTTGCGATAGATTTCTCTACTTATTGTTGCAAAAATCTTTCTGTGGGTGTATGGTGTAAACAGTCCAACACGCAGGATAATGAAGAATGAAGGTTTATCCGCATATGTCCAGGAAAACACGTAGCACAGGTAACAGGAAACAATAGATCTTGCATAGTTTAGCAATGTAAGCAGACGACAATTCACAGGTAAGAACAGTTCAGCACTTTGAGATTTAGCAACAAAAACGGTCAGCAAATCACTAATAACGACAATAACAGCACTTTCAATAGCGCTCAGCTCACCGGCTTCTAGCTCGCACTTCCTACGAAACTCCAAAGTCGTTCCAGCGGATCAACACACACCTCTCTCTGATCCAAGTACGGCCCTTATATATTCTCCCCGACAGGCCGTGGCGTCAAATGGAGTTTTCTCGTACATTCGAGCGTATTTCCTTTCCTAATAGAAATATCGAGAAAATGGTAGCATTTTCTGGAATCTTCGATTTGTCGCCAAGGTCGAAAATTTATTGTCAAGTCGCCAAGGTCAGGGGTTCCGGAATGGTCCCTGTCCGTCACTCCATGCTTACCCCTGTAAAACTCCCTCCCCAACTTTAAGACTAGCGAGGCAGGAAAGCGACATTACATCTTTGTAACAATATACTTCGCATAGGAGAAAATAAAAATAGCAACCTTTAGGTCATGTTCTGAAGCTCTTGACAACTTTTAAAAACTGTCATGCTGTCTTTTGTTCAAGCATATTTAAAAATGAGTCCTAGCAGAAGAATCTCATAATAATATGGTGCATAAATGACAGTTTAAATTCAGGTAGTATGAAGAAACAAAAATCAGCCAAAAAAAACCACAAACTTGCACAGAAGCAGACTAATTTAGTGGCAAACGACATAAAACTATTACTTGATTTAAATATTTCTTTGAGTACCAGTGTGAATGCACTTTTACTCAATTTGAGTGCTTTTCCGAAATTTGAATAAAACCGTGAGAAAAGTAGCTTATCAAGCAATTGAGGTTCTGCTATAAAAGCCATATGGAGATTTTGAGTAGATAGTTGGATGGGTGGCTTTAGTGAATTTTGAGGTTTGTTGCTGTAAACTCAAAAAAGGTTTACAGAAGTGATGTCGTCTATTAGGGGGGTTTGAGGAGGGCTGAACATTAAGTTGTTGCATAGATGTAAGAATATTTTCCCTTGCTGTTTGTTGCGTGCGAAGGAGGTCCAGCTAAAATTATTAAGAGTTCTGAAATAATTCAATTAGCCACTAACAGCGGTTTTTTATTATCATTTTTTTATTTAAACAACAAACGGACAAAAAAGATAGGAAAATATATTTCTGTTTCACATAGCATTTGGCAACAACTGTGAAGTAGCACACAACATTTATATGAAACTAAGGGAAGTAAAAGAAGCTTAAAGGCTATCGTTATTTTTTATTCCGTCATAAAGCTGTTTTCACCCATAGAATGACAAGTATTCATCGTTGAGGGCAACGATGTTTTCATTCAACGAGGCTTTATTTTCCCTAGCCATTCATGCTGGATTTCGGTACTCATTGATGCAGAACCATTTCAACACGATATCTCGGAATACGCTGATAGTTTTTGGCATTCAGTAGGATCTTACCACAGGAATTTCTTCAAAAGATTGGAATTATTTGATAAAATAGGAATGGCATATTCATTTCATGATATTAGTTTATATTTTTCGCAGAAGAATTTTGTTTTCTTTTAGAAATGATCTCCACAAAAAGCAGTGTATTTCGTTCATTTCAGTTTTTTCCCCCTAAATGGTTTTTTCTGTTTCTGTTTTTAGTCGTTTTTCTGTTTCATCTCTCAAAGGCCACCTGCATGGTTTCGTTTGCTTGTTGAATTTATCCTTCGTTCAAAAGTAAAATATCAACGTCACGAAAACTCTGATTGATTACTTCTCTACTAATATTAAAAGCGAACGTATGTGTCCGTCTGTCTATTGGAGCTCTACAGGGAAGGCCGTTGGACCTAGAGCTCACAAATTTGGCACACGCATATTTTGGATAATGGGAATGTGCAACTCGAGGCGATTTTTTGAAATTTTTATTAGAATTTTAATTAATCAAGAATTAAGCGAAACTATCGCATTTTTACTTTCTCGTATACGAAGTATACAAAGAGAAAATATTGTAATCGTCAAAAAATTCGAACTCGAGATTTTGACGAATCTCCACGTTTTAGACCTCCCTGATTCCGAAAAACACAATTTTGGAATTATGTATGTCTGTATGTCTGTCTAAACTTGAATAGCTAGATGGATAAAATTTGGTACACAGTTTTATCGTCATGAATGTAGGTCCGTATAAAATTTTGGGCCAAATCCGTCAACGGGCTGACTGTCCGTCGGTCTGTATAATCGCATACTTGTTCCACTCCAAGCGCATGCGTACTGGTAGAAATGCCTGTGCAAAGAAGGGACACTCCGAAAACTTGGCAGTTTGCCAAAAACCAATTCTGGCGGCGACATTTTGTAAGGAAGCAAACATTTAGGGCGTCTCGTTTTACTTGCGTACTGGAAGCAATCTCTGCGCATGCGCAAGCTATTCAGCGAGCAGGCTATTCTCCTGTTTTCTTCTCGCGCTCAGAACTTGTATTGCTAGAGCTTGATAAAAAAAATATTGCGAAGTTTTAATACATACGCATCTTTTTGAATATGATTCTTCACCTCAATATTTTACTATCACTATAATCTACAATGAAAAACCTTTTGATTGTCATTGCATTCTGGGTTACAGTTGGTTCGAACTTTTTATCAACGCATGGGGAAGGGAAATGACAAATGTTTGAAAAGTATACGAGAAAGTTTAGGGGAGGCCACTCCCGCTGGTTTCTTGATAACTTCTGAAAATATTGTGGCAGAAAAATGATTTTTACAACGTTTGAAAATTCAAAACATACCTCTACTAATAATAAAGAAGAAAGTGTATCTGTGTGTTGGTGCTCTCTCCACAGGGCAAACTGCTCGGCCTAGTGCTTAAAAACATAGTACAAACAGACTTCGGAGAGTGAGAATGTGCACCTGGGTGCTATTTTTTTAATTACAATTTTAATTAATTAAAAATTGAGCAAAATTTTGGCATTTTTCCTTGATAACTTCCTAAAATATTTCAGCACAAAAATAATTTTTACACCATCTGAAAACGCAAAAATTTACCTTTTCAATGATATCAATTAAGTTACTGTACAATTTTCTCTACTTTTAAGAAATTTTTAAAAATATTTTTAGACATAACTCACAATAATACTTTTCATTATTGTAATGAAATTCAATACTTTTCATTGTTTAAACAAATATTTATTTGCGTGTTTCTCTGCCGTTGTTGAAAGTTAATGTAATATCTTAATGTTATGTTTTAATTCTTTTTGTCTTTATATTTTAATCTAGCTAACATGCTGCTGGAAGTAAAATGTGCCTCGAATGTGTTATGAATTTTAATGTTAACATCCTCAACATCAAAATGGCAACATAAATACCTCTTGCAAAATGCATATTTTGCAAGAGGAATAGGATGATGTTACATGACACAGACAATTACTTGATTCCATTAAGGACGGTCATGCAGACAACGTGCATTGCATGTTACATGACACAGACATTTACTTGATTCCATTAAGGACGTTCACACAGACAACGAACAGAACAGGTGCGAGGCTGCAGAAAGAACGTGGGTTAAGTGTCTATCACAATTTCAAATTGAAAATTACTTTATTAAGGGAACCATGAAAGTCAAATTATGCATAAGAGATTCATTTTAAATCATATTCCCGGCGATCACGCTGTAGCCGAAGGTGGCTAGTGTATATATTACATACAGGGTGTCCATCTCCTCTTAACTTCAGAACGACGGCAGCTATAGTCATGAGAGTAGGGCCTAGGAATAGTAAAACGGCTATGCGAGGAAACCACTTACAGCGTCACCTGGTGGCAAACTGCAGTGTTAGCGTTCCTATCTCGAAATTGATACAAAATGGGGGGAAATGTCAATTAAAATGTTGTAAAGCGTTATCTATTTATATTATTTACATGTCTAGTGACTTCAAAATTTCCGAAAATGCGAACAAACAAATGAGCATTTTAACCGCTCTGTTCTTCGTATTAATGTGTACAAGGTGTCTTTTTGTACTAAATCGATAACGCTCAACAACTTTGTAATTAACATTTTCTCCCTATTTTGTACCATTTTCGAGATAGGAACGCTAACTTCGGAGTTTGCCACCAGGTGGGGCTGTAAGTGGTCTCGCCGCATAGCACATAAACATTTTACTATACCTAGACACTACTTTCATGACTACAGTTGCCGTCTTTCTGAAGTTACAGGAGGGTCGCCCTTATTTAAGTGGGCACCACCCTGTATTAGGGATGGGGAAAACATACCGGTTTAAACCGAAAACCATTTTTTTTGTTTCGGTTAACCGATTTTTTCGGTTATTTTTTGCCCCGGTTTAAACCTGTTATTTTAGTAAAATCCAAAAATCGGGGGGGGGGGGGGGCGACCGGGTCGAAAGATAGGCTCGATTTTAGGTTCGACTAGGCTAAAATTTACCAAGTTATAAAGCTTTGAATTTCATCATCTTAGGCCAATCACCGACAACTGCTTTCTCGAGGCGTCTGTTGGTTGGCGGATTACTGAAAGAGTCTTTATGAGCAGATGAAATGATAAATATTGGCCAATGAATTAATTTCTTTTGAAAACAATGTTAATAATTTTTTTTTATCTATAATACTTACTTATTGCAATAATTACTCATTTATTATTATTGCATATTGTATTAATTACTTATTTATAATCATTACTTGTTACGTCAATTAATAAATGTATTAATACTTACTTATTATATATTATTATTAATAAAAAAATTATGCCCACAAACATTGCTCTAAAAAAAAACCCCCGAAAACCGGTTATTTTGAGCGGTTTTAACCGCCAGGTTAAACCGGAGGTGCTAAAAACCGTTTTTTTCCAGTAACCGCCATCCCTACCCTGTATATAACAATGCAAAGAATTTAAAATAGTAGTGTCTTTCCGTATCAATAATAAACAGACAGGATAGCCAATATTCGGGTGAACAAACTGGTCGCCAAAATCACCTAGTTCTAAAATAAAAATAAGAAATATTCCATTGTTACGAAATTTAATAAATGCTTTATTATTAGCAACATTATCATTTTACAGATAAAAAAGAATATTTACAAATGATAGATTCTTTAACTGAGTTAGACATCATAAGCAATAAAAGTAAGAAAACCAAGTTTATGCAACAAGAAAGTCTACTTTGACTAACTATTAGTCAAATAAATATTTCATCGTTGTGAAGTTTTTGTGTGCTTACCTAAAAATAGGATTATTTTATCGGAAACAAATTGTTGGCAATTAGTAGATTCATTTAACTGTGCTGGCCATCATTAGCAAAGCAATCAAAATAAGAAATCCAAATTAAAGTCGCAATAAAGCCGACATTGACTAAATGTTGGTGAAATAAATAGATTTTTGCTGATTCTATGGTGTTGAGCACCGAACAGTAGCAGCCAAAACGCATACGCTATTTTTCGAAAAATGACATCGAAAAACAAAAATTAGACTTAATTAAGAACAATCAACAGAAAACCTTTGTTGATATATTATATCTTCGAACTCTCATTTGTGTCAAAACGTCGACCCTACGCTCACAAAAAAAGTTCAGGAATTGAAACATTAATTGATAATAATTAAAAGGAGGTACGATTAAGAACTTATTTAGCAAAATTTTAATAAATTCTTTTAAGTTAAAAAGATTTCCTTCACTATTTTTGATTGCAAATGTTAAAGGCTCCAATATTTTTTAAATTTTAATTTAGGCTCACGAATCATAATTTAAAAAGCCCTGTTCTAAAAATTGCATTTTTAACCTTCCAGCAGGCGCGCCTGCACAAATTTTACGACATATCGTGCATCGTGTTACATAAATGTATCGTGTTGTTTTACAAAAATAAATCCAGCTTTTATTTAAATTATCAGTATTTATTAGCTTAATAGTAAACAAGGATTTTATAAATAAAAATTGCACTTAAATTTAGAAAAGAACGATATAAATATGTAATACGATGCACAATGCAATTAGTATCTCTTGAAAACGCGCGCCCGCTGGAAGGTTAATCATAAAAAACAGTCAGAAAAAAACTAAGAAACAATTCGGAATGTATAAAAAGTTAAAACTTATTAATTATCTAAAAACTAGGGTGCTCTCCCCCCCCCGACACTTGCAAAACCCCCAGCAGGGGTGTGTAGTAATCCTCCCAGGTTTGCTAAGCAAACCCTGCTCGCTTCGCTCGCTACAATGAGGATACTGTGCATCCTATAAAAAAAACATTTATGGTTGAGCTCCATAGATTTGCTTCTATTGCTTTAAACTTAAATCAGCACAGAATAAATTTGTGAAGAAGGTTTTTTTTCTCGATTTTGTAGCATTTAGAATACAAATTGAACATTCAAATGAAACTAACAAGGGAAATTATGAAAGTGCTAAAGGAAAATGAAGAAAAAGAAAACCTGGTAAATAAGAGTTTCAAGATATATAAGAGAATCTTAAAAACAAATCGGCAACACATAAGCACGTGATATAGTTTCGACGCCAAGCTCGCCATAATCGCGCCAATCGTTAAAAAGCTCGCCAAAGGAAAAAAAAGTTTCAGGATTAACACATTTGGTGAATAATCGTCCAAAAGAAATTCGATTTCGGCAACTGCTGTCTGGTCAGCGAGCTGAATTTGTTGAAACAGATTATTTCTCCTTCTTCCTGAACGCCTTGCAAAACTTTCTTCAAATGTTTCATTTGCACATTGAATTCATTTCTTTCACTGTTTCGATAATATTTAACAGTATAGTTAATATTCATTACTAACTCATCGGAAAGAAGGCACAAACTAAATCATATTCGTTTATTTATGTTTGGAAAGTGAAATCACATAATCCATCAATTGCTATAGATGTTGTTATATCCTATCGCTACATAACGCGGGTTTTTTGGAGCCGCATAAGACAAATATTTATATAGATTGTTCTAAATTAAGTTTGTTGATTAAAATGATAGAAGTATAAAATAACAAACAAACATGCTTTATGCAAGGAAACAAAACTTCTATTAAATAAATATTGCTTTTGCTGGCAATAGATTAATACTCTTACTGGATGAAATAAATGTTTCCTCTAGCATTTAAAAACATAATACCCGCCTTCGGCGACCAGCTGTTCTCCCTTCATATTAATATTCTATTGCTATGCTTGCAACTTGGAAAAATAAATTGGCGAATTGGCGGTTGTAGAGGCTGGAGGACTCTGCCAAAGTTTTATTTTGCGATATATTTCGAAAATAGAGGGGGGGGGGGCCGGCGCCCATCGATGACATAAGTTTCCATATGAAATAAAAATTGTCGAAATCGGTCCAGTGGGTGGGGCTGGCGACTGTCCGAAGGTTTTAGAATATACAGTGGAAAAAGTATTTTTTCGATTTCTCTCGAAAATGGAGAGTGGTGGATAGCAGGCGACGATTGATAAGATATCTAGAAGTCATAAGCTTTCATATGAAATAAAAATTTAAGAGTTATTTGGCAACAAATAAAGAGCAACTGTTTGTTACATTTATGGCGAAAATTTATACTTCAAAGTAATTATAGCACAAATAGTGAGCCCGAATATACCATTAAAACAAGCCACACATATTTCCAAAATGTAAGTTTCTCGCGAACTTTTTAAATATTGTTCTTGATATTTTGCTTCGCCGTATAATAAATCAAGCAAAAAATTAAATTTAATTACTTTCTTTCTAAGAGTACCAATTTAAATCACAATACTTGATCTCAATTTATAGGTAAACTCTCTTTTCCCTTAAATTCTTGCTCTTTTCATACAGTTTGAAAAATTTTCGCTTCTACGTCGAAACCATGAAGCTTTTATTTAAGGAAGCTTTTTTCAACCAAGTCAAGAAGAGAGAAAAGTATTTGAGAACATATTTTGGGAAATGAGGCAGATTGTGAATCATACTAAATCCCAATTAACTTAATTTAGCCAGAATCTTGTGATTAACCGGATTGGGGAAAGGCGTGCTTTCGTGATATTTTTTGAGACCATCAAACAACCTTGACCAGACTTCTACCACCTGCTGTCCATTATTTTTAACACCTTGAATTCTAGCGCATGGACGTACATTCATATTTTGTCAGCTGTCATTAACTGAAGCAAAAGAAGTCATTAGGGTTGCTTTTAAATATTGCGACTTTTTGTGCTGACATGTCTTCGCTTTCAGCTTGTTAGTCAGTAGTTAATAATTCCTACATTTACAAGATGTCCAGCTTTTGCAGCTGTAATTTTCAACGCAAAATAGGGAACAGCGGTGTACAGTTTTTAACTTTTTTGTAATATTTTCAGCTGAATTGCTGTTTTTCACCTCTTTTAAATGCGTAATGCAGTGAAACTACTATCTAAATTTTACTGTTAGTTCTCAGTTTTACCTAAATCTTTCAAAATAAAAGCATCACATATACAAATATTGCCCCGTAACCCACGTCTTTTTGTCCCTGCATAGCACTCTACTCCTTAGGGTATGTCTTAGGGGAAAAAATTAAAACCACTTTTTTTTTCATTTTCTTGAAGGCAGAAGCTCTTTGAATCTTTTGCTAGCTAGAAATAGCGTAAAAAGCACAAGAAAAAGTACAAATCACAGAATAATTTCTTTAGAACATTATATTACCTGTTAACTAAGAAAAGCTAGCTAATTTAAACTGCTATCAACATTTGGGTCTATATTGTTACTAAGCTGTAGAGCGTTTACCTGGCATGATAATCTCACCGCAGGAAAGACAGTTTTACAGAGGATTTAGTGGAGGCCAGGTCAATGAACCTTAGCGACAAACTTGGCCATAAATTTGGCGACTTTGGCGACAAAACGAAGCTTCTAGAAAATACAGGAGTTTGGCCCTATCTCTACTGGAAGCGCAGTTTAAAGAACCTTCTGCAGATTTCAATGTGACGTTTCCTGTCGGAAAAGGTATAAAAAGCAAATAATTCTAACCAGAAATCAATCAGACGGAGTTTGGTCCGAGTGCAAACTGGTAAGTTGATAAACATTGAGCGCTATTGAAAGTCCTGTGACTGATTTTTATTAGTCATCTGCTGCCTGCTTGAGTTATTAACTTATAAAAGTGCTCCTTAGTTTTGCTACTTGTGCTACGTTTTGTTTTTCTGGAATATTCGTGGAATAAAGAGTCATTTATTTTATTTTATTTATTATCCTTCTTGTTGGACTGCATTCACATTCACCCAGCAGGACGATTTTTGTAACAATATGTTTATCATGTAGTTCAGAGATTCCCAACCTGTGGCACGCGTACTCCTGGGGTACGCGCAGACAACGTGCAATTGGATGTTACATGACACAGACATTTACTTGATTCCATTAAGGAGGGTCACGCAGACAATGAACAGAACAGGTGCGAGGCTGCAGAAAGAACGTGGGTTAAGTGTCTATCACAATTTGAAATTCAAAATTACTTTATTAAGTGAACCATGAAAGTCAAATTATGCAAAAGAGATTCATTTGAAATTATATTCCCGGCGATCACGCTGTAGCCGAAGGTGGCTAGTGCATATATATACATACAGGGTGCCCATCTCCTCTTAACTTCAGAACGACGGGGATATGACAGTAGGTTGTACGCGAAAATAAAAAGACTAATCAAAGGGTACGCGTGGGAAAAAGGTTGGGAATCCCTGATGTAGGTAGTTAAACATTTTTTTTTTTTTTTGTCTTCCCGGGGTATATTCTCTGAATATCAAAACTGAATAATATCCTTTTGGTGCTATTACCTATTGGTGTTAATTACGTAATCCCTTACGTTAATTGTGATTCGCGTAATCCCTTATGGGGATTTAAAAAACCATAAGCATTCATTCTAAGTTTTACGCAGAAATTAGTGATCCAAATAAATAGTTTGAATAAATTTTGGATATATGTGCCATTAAAGAATCACTTTTTAGTCAATATTTTGAAATTCAATTTTTTTTTAAAGAGTACCGCTGAGTATTGTGTAGCATATCAGTTTTTATATACATATGATTACACTGGTTATTTAGATACAGCATTTTTCCCGTATAAAGCGATATTCTCTCTTTTCTCAAAATTTGATACAAAGAAAATTTCAAGATAAGAATTAACAGCCTTTCTATCATATTGAGTTTTGGAACTGAACAAAGAAACTGTAGAAATGGCTCAGTGGTTACAATTCATTGCGCTGGCAATGAACTTATATTTATTTCTTTTTCTAATGGTATAGAAAACTGAAATCGGAAGTTTGGAAACATTTTCCCTCCCTTTTTCTTCTTTTCATCTCATCTGCCCTTTCTCTTTTGTGATATTTCGTGCTTCATTTACCTTGTCTGGATCACGCGATAAGAGTGACTTAATGAAATTTCCCGAGTGCTTACTTGCAGAAACACTTCTTGAAATACAACTGTTTATTCTAGTGAGATGCATTTCATTTAACATTGTGTAATTGAATCGCTGATTGCAGAAACCACACGAGTCAATAATATCAAAATGCTGGGATCTTTTAAAAAAAGCTGATTAACTTTTAAAATCAATGATTAATTTATTTTTTTTAGCTGGTAGACTTTATATACCTATAATGTGACTTTACTGGATTCTAATAATTTCTTCGCTCATTATGTACATATCCCTTTAGAATATGAAAACAGAATGCAGGAAATTTTGAAAGAAAATAATTACTCGCATGGTTTTTATAATCATTGATTTAATTGAATTCGCATGCTTTTGCATTGAAGGTGCAGATATTCTGTTACCGTCTTATCTCTATCTCTACTAATAATAAAGGAGAATGTGTGCTTTCTTTCAAAAAACCCTGCTCTAATAACAGTTAAAACTCAATGGACGAACCTCTCAAGCAGCAGTGCCACTCTTCAGTTAACGGTTGTGAATGAAATGAAACTCCATTATGTTATTACTCATACTAGTCCATTGCAGTTAGGCAAAATAGGAGAGAAAATTTATAAAGTTTTTAAACTTTGATCAAATACTCCTTTGACCTCAAGGATATGAGAACCAAAAAGTTCCCTCAGGGGGGAACTTCCGCCTGAAACTTCGAAAGCGCCAAACCCTAAAACCGTAAATCCGTCCAGTCGGGCGTGGGGGTGGGGGTTAAATCGGAATATATTTATGACTAAGGTTTTATTGCTTTAATCACTTCATTTAGGGCTCAGTATGACTATCCCAAGTTTTCCCCCTCCGGCGAGGTGAGTTTCGGCTGCTAGGGGGTTGAAAACTGAAGTGAAATGGGGCGTTTAGTCAGTTTTTCCTAGATTACTCCAAAACTACACATTCGATGTTAAAAATGAGTGAAAATTATAGACAATAAAATTCTGCGTCGAATGAACACTGTATATTTTGTTGCAGTATTTATGATTAAAAACTCTTATCAAAATTGCAATGATTTTCCAATTTTTCAAAAACAAAATCGCCATTCTTCTAAAAGCCGACGCATACAATCAAAGAAGTTGTCTAAATAAAGTTTGTATGCAAAAGTATTCACTTTTATAAGCATATACATATGTCGGTGCACCAATACCAGAACGCTAGTATGGTGTGGAAGTTAGGAGTGAGTGTAGCAGTTAAAGTGACACCCTCTTTAACAGACCACGGTTCAAAATTATGAAGACAATTTCAAAATAGCTTTCTTGCAGCTTCTAAACGGTACATTGGTCTAACTAACTAAACTAAACCTGTACTAGATAAACTTAACTTAAGAGTAAACTTATATCAAAAGAGTATGAGCGGTTCGTCGCGAATTGCTGGTTCAATATCAGAGGGTCAGACAAATACTGGAGCAGAATCTACACCGATCTGACTATAGAGAAAACGTTAATGCGATCACTAAAAAGTACTGGTGGTCTCAGTCATCGACATATTATTTCTGACAGCACTTTAACGAAGTGAATCCTCACAATGCCTATTGTTACTACTGTTTCACAGTAGACGAGTAAAAGACCTGCGGATTGTCATTCACTACTTGCATCGCATCAACGCCACTTACTGTGCATCACACCAGCGCCAGAAATTCAAGAATATTGCGTGACAACGAAGATGTTCAATGGCTTGTGAGCTGGTTTGAGTCTCACGATCTATTTCTTGTCTCAGATTTTGTGATGTCCATCAGTACTGGCATTCTGGGAGACGAAAGAACAAACTGCTATGGAGCTTTTGAATGTGGAAATTCTTATAAAAGCTGCATAGCTGCGAAAAACTTCGAAGAAGTCAAGTATGCAAGAAAAATAGAGTGACGTCTCTCCGAGGACGGAAATCCAAATCGGAAATGAAGAGATTCCCATAAATCCAGAAACGCTTTTCCGCAGAATCGCTCTCCTGAAGAAATAGGACCCAGAGTTGTAGAATTACTTTTCTTATGAATTAGCACTTTATCCATTGTTTTCCTTCAAGGAATGTGGCATGAGAAAAAGTTCCAAGTCTGTTTTTTACGATTTATGTGTTATTATTTTTTATTGTGCGTATTTATTTTGTCTGTTATTGAGATGACTCAATAACTGACAAATCAACTTTTAGTGTGCAACTTATGTTATTGATGGCGGATTTCTACCACATCGAGTAATTTGGAAGACTGGTGAGACCCGTTAAGCAATTTTTGGCAAATACGTTGCTTACATAAAAAATATTACAATCAAGGAGCCACTACTATCGTTTTCGACAGATATCCAGAAAATCTACCAGAGAAAAGCACCAATACAGATGAATGACTTAGACGTGCTAAGACGCACACTGCACCGGATGTAGTATTCAGTGAGTTGATGACGGTGACTATGCCTCAAGAGCAATTTCTCTCTAATGACTGTAATAAAGGAAGACTTATAGCTAGGCTCAGTGTTAAACTTGAAAGCGAGGGTTTGTTAGTTACGACATTCGCTGTCTCCGACGCGCTGGCATGTCCAGAACCTAAGTAGATGGTTGGAATCTCAGGCGTGAATAGTGGCAGCGAATGTGTTAAGCAAGCTACGGAGGATGCAGGTCACTTGATTGTCACCAGTGTAATTGTTGCTGCGTAAGTACACAAATGTGCTGTATTAGTAGGGGAAGACAAAGATCGCCTCATCATATTTACGGCATTAGCGTCACCATCTGCAAATATTTTTGTCTTGAAACCAGGGAAAAGAAACTCACCGAACACCCCGTTCTCTGCCAGCAGTTTTAAATATTCCTAATGTATGAAAAATGCTGTTTTATGCCTTCACGCTTTCAGCGTTTGTGATATGACCTCCTCATTCTGCAGACAAGGAAAGAAAAAGTTTGTTAATTTGATCCTTCGTAATGGAGCACTTTTACAAATTACTCAGGTTTACATGAGCAAATAAGACCAACTGGACCGTATAGTAGATGCAGGGCAAAGACTCTTGTAGAACTGTATGGAGTTCAGGATGATGATACCTTGAATGGTTTAAGATTTCAACTGTTTACAAAATCGCTTATGACAGATAATTTCAATTTGGCTTCACTACCTGCAATGCTGGAAGCTCTGCGCCAGCATTGCTTAAGAACATACCTACAAATTCAAATGTGGTTGGGTCAAATGATGAATGAGCTGAATTGGGGTTGGCAAACTACCAAACATGATCTGGCTCCAGTTACCACCATCAAAGATTCAGGTCCACAGTCGTTTTTGATGGCCACATTCTGTAAATGTGCCAAAGGATGTAGACCCACTTGCAGTTGCCGAAATTAGGGGATCAAGAGCTCGGGAAATTGTGTGAACTGCAAAGGGCATTCGTGCTCTAACGCTCCTTCCGAAACTGATGAACAAATGCTTCATCTGAATGAGGATGATAAAGACCGAGATGACGTTGAAGAAACGGGAAATTTATAGACATTATCACTGAACGGTGTGTGATTCTATTTATAACTAGTCGCCTTCGGCGACCAGCTTGTTCTCCGGGAATATAATTTCAATTGAATCTCTTTTGCAGAATTTGATAGTCATGGTTCTATTAACAAAGTAATTTTAAATTCGAAATCGTGATAGACATTTTAACTTATTCTTTCAGTAGCCTTACACCTATTCTATTCGTTGTCTGCATGAAAGTCCTTAATGAAGTCGAGTAACTGCATGTGTCATGTATCATACAATGACATTATCTTCATTCTCTTGTTTCTCTTGAAAATATGCATTTGATTTTAACTTTAAAATCGCCCGGCACATTTTACTCCCAGCAGCATTGAAAAACTAATTTTTTCGAAAGTTCGCTGCAATATTTTCGAAAGTTATTAAGGAAAAACACCAAAATTTTACTTAATTTTTGATTAAATAAATTTCTAATCAAAATTTCAAAAAAATGACCCCGAAGTGCACATTTCCACCCTCCAAAGTATGTTTGTGCCAAATTTCGTAGCTTTGGGTCCAGCGGTCTGGCCTGTAGAGCGCCAACACACACACACATTCTCCTTTATTAGTAGTAGAGATTATAAGCATTTGTTGTCTTATCTTCTCAAATTGTTTTATCTTGTTCTCATTTTGCTTACTTTGTACATATTTAATAAAAATTTATATTTACCTATTGAATGCAAATTTCACGTGCTGCAATTTTACATTTGCCCCTTTCTTTTTTTTTTCTTCTTCTTCATTTTTTTAAAAAAGTATCAAATTTGGTAAGTTTGTCTAGAACTGATTTAGTTTAGTATAGTGAGACTAATGTTCCGTTCAAAGGTTTTATGAAAGTTATTTTGGAATGGTCTTCCTAATTTTGTACCATGATCAGATAAAGAGGATGCCACCTTAGCTGTTACACTCCTTCCTAATTTCCACACCACACTAGCTTTCTGGTATTGGTGCGCCGATGTATGCATATGCTTACAAAAGTGAATACTTTTGCATACAAACTTTATTTAGACAACTTGTTCGATTGTGTGCGTCGTCTTTTGGAAGAATGGCGATTTTTTTTTTTGAAAACTGGAAAATCATTGCAATTTTGATAAGAGTTTGTAATCATAACTACGGAAACAAAATATACAGTGTTCATTTGACGCAAAATTTTATGCTCTATAATTTTCACTCATTTTTAACATTGAATGTGTAGTTTTGGAGTAATCTAGGAAAAATTGACAAAACGCCCCATTTCACTTCAGAATTTCAACCCCTAGCAGCCGAAGCTCATCTCGCCGGAAGGGGAAAAACTTGGGATAGTCATGCTGGGCCCTAAATGAAGTGATTAAAGCAATAAAACCTTAGCCATAAATATATTCCGATATAGCTCCCCCGCCAACTGGACTATTTTACGGTTTGGCGCTTTCAAAGTTTCAAGGGAGGAATAAGAATCATACCCTCCCCTTACTTCGGTTCTCATGTCCTTGAGGTCAAAGGAGTATTTGATCAAAGTTTAAACACTTTATAAATCTTTTCTCCTATTTGCCATTTTTAGGTCTAATTACAATTGGCTATACGTAACACGAGGAAAATGACACTGAATGACAGTTCCTCTAGAAAGTTTTCCTCTCCAAATGGCGTGTTTCTATAGTTTTTCTACTCTCCAATGAATGCCTCAAGAACAATTTTTATTAGCTGTGTTAGATTAAAAACTTTAGACAGACGATTGCGTTAAATTTTTGATGACAGATTGAAATATTACGTACAGAATTAAATAAATTAGTGAATTTATAATTTTGCACATGATAATTAAATATGTAAACTAGTGATTTTTAAAGTGCACACTGAAAATTGACGGGGTTGCTTCAGTTCCGTAGACCTATACATGAACCGCACCTTCCCATGCAAACTTTTAGAGAGTCTTCTTACCCTTTCAAGTGGCATCGTTTGTTGAAATGCATGATGTCAGAAAATTGCGCAGCGATTTTTTTTTCATGAATAGAGGTCAGCGATCTCCCCTTATTCTTAAAAGTGTTTGAAAATTTAAGCTTGAAACTCCTCTATAAATTTAAAATTTTAAAACATTTAAAAGGAATTAGTTTCACTGTCAAATAAAACGTATGAAATGGATCTTAAGCATAAATATGTTGATAAAAAGTCTTTGTAAACAACCTGATCGAATTTTATGACTTAATGCATCTCTGCTAATAATAAAAGAGTGTGTGTGTATGTGCGTGTGCACAAATATACTTGGGAGGTAGGGAGGGAGGGTGTGTACCTCGAAGCCGTTTTCCTGAAAATATTATAGTTCAAATGTGATTCTTACACCATATGAAAATTCAAAAAATTACCTTTTCAATGATATCAATTAAGCTGCCGTATTTCTTTTTCTATACTTTTACTAAATATTAAAAAATATTTTTAGGTATAATTTACAACAATACTTTTTTATTTTTGTAATGAAATTCAAATCGTTTTTATTGTTTAAACAAATTTCAGCTCGCTTATTGTATTGTTGAAAGCTAAACTAATATCCTAAAGGATTTTACTTTGTTTTTTATTTTATCCATTTTTCTGTGAAATCTGCAAACAAAGTGCTCTAAGATAGTGACTATATTAAGAAATATATCCAGTAAGCTGAATGATTATGGTTGCTCTGTTTTTATTACGTTCATCAGCATGGTTTAATCCAGCTAACATGTAGCTATATGTAAAATGTACTGCGCCATTTTAATGTTCAAATCGAATGCACATTTTGAATGAGGTTTCAGATAGCGAAGTTGGCGTCGACAACTTACAATTTGCTTCATTAGGAACGTCCATGTAAGCAACGAACAGAACAGATGCAAGACTACTGAAAGAACACGGGTTAAATGTCTATCACAATTTGAAAATTTAAAATTAAGTTGTTAAGGGCACGACGAATATCAAATTATGCATAATAGATTGAATTGGAATTATATTACAGGCGAACATGCTGGTCGCCGAAGGTAGCCAGTAATATATACATGTCTGCATATTTATCCGTCTCGTCACTAAAAAAAAATTTCATTTCTTTTTCACTGTCGTGCAAAACGTTATTTGATTTGGAATACAAAGAGCAGTTTCTGAATTCATAGCTTAGATTTAATTTTTTAAAAAAATAATTCAGACATTTAAAAATTTTCTCGGAGCTTAAGAAAAACTTAACTTCCTTTTAAAAAAGAAAGGTTTGCATAAAAGAGAACTATGCGATACTCCCAAGATATTAGGTCAAACCTATGACCCATATCCCGATCACTCAACTATGCAGTCACGATTTTACTGTATAAAAGTAAGTAAAAAGGAAGCAAAAAATGCCAAACATCTGCAGAAAAGATTTTATTATATTATTTAGGAGTATCACGAACACAGTTGCTGTAGAACAAATATCTAATAAAAGCAATACTAATCTTCAGGATCCACAGTTCTTAATTTCCTTCCCCATATGTTCCAAATAGGTTTTCTTCTTCAGTTTAAATTATATTTGATAGTATTAAAATGTCACTTCAAGGTATACTTTTTCAGTGAGTATTATTTACGGAATGAATAACCTAAGATAATGATTCTCAACCTGTGGGACGTGCTCCTTCTGGAGAGACGGTTCAGAAGAAAAAACACGCTTTGAAATGAATCAATTAATTGATAATGAACTTCTGAAAACATTAAAATATTGTATTGGTTATTGGAAACACACAACTACACAAAATTTCAGAATTCTAAAACATCGGAAAGGCAGTGAAATCGATTACAAAATCCCATCTTTATAAAGGGTGGAAACAAAAACGTCGCATTAAAAAAAAGTTTCCCTAAGTTCTGCTTCACATCACCCGGCTTGGACCGTCTGGGTTTTTTTTTGCCGTGAGCTGAGGGGTGAACTGAAGAATTAAATGGTTGCTTTCACAATAAACGGGAGGGCCGCGGTGGCCTAGTGTTAGGGTCTTGGCTTTGGGGCCGGAGAGTTCCAGATTCGAAACCCGATTCCACTGAAGATCCGCCGTGTATGGGGCCTGCTGCACGCTAAATCATACGCAGTGGCCCAACGTCCTCCCGCTGGTGTTCTGCGGAAGTTTGGAGAAAGGGGTCCCAGCTCAGGTGTCGTCCTCGTCATCTGACCGCGGTTCGAAATTGCGAGGTCCGTCCCAAAATAGCCCTCGGGTTGCTTCAAAACGGGACGTTAATCTAACTAAACTAAAGTAAACCACAATAAACGGGATACAGCTTTCTACCAGCCGCGATCGATTTGGGATCGATACAGGGTGATTTTTTTTTTGAAACTGACAGTATTCAGAGCCTTCTGTAGCTCGATCTATCAGCTGAAATGCCACCAAATTTGATAGGATGACTAATGACAACATGGGGAAAAAGATTCTGAAATTTAAAAAAAATTAGTTCCGAATGTCGCCGATAGGGTAAAATGTGGCGCTGTTGTAGTCTACACAGCTGAGAATTAGGGAAACAAAAAAATAAATTAGGAATTTTAATGCAAAACCGCTTTAATGCAGCAAATGAACTGCCCCAAATGGTTAAAAAGATAAAATTACAGTCCACCATAACACCAGACTTCTTTCAGTGTGACCACCCTTCTCGTGGACCACACATTGCATTCTGTACACAACATTCTCGAAGGCCGAAAGTAACGTGTCACCAGGAATGCTCAACACAGTCCATAATATGTTTTCCTTTAAGGTCGTCAACATCGGGACCCCACCAAGATAGACCTTAGACTTCAAATAAGCCCACAGGAAAAAGTCGCATGAGGTTAGATTCGGGGAGAATGTTGTTTACAGGATGCAGTGTGTGATCCACGAGAAGAGTCGTCACATTGAATCTCATTGAAGGGTCATCACATGTCCTCGCCGAGGAAGTAATTTTATTGAATAAATAACTATGGTGGACTGTAATTTCATCTCTGCAACCTTTTGGGACAGTTCATTTGCTGTATTAAAGCGATTTTGCACTGAAATTTCTTCTTTGTTATTCATTTGTCTAATTCTCAGATACGTAGACTATAACAGGTTCACATTTTCCCTCAACGTCGACTTTCGGAACTAATTTTTTTATTACAGAATCTTTTTCTCCATGTCATCATTAGTCCCCCTACCAAATTTGGTGGCATTTCAGCTGATAAATAGAGCTACAGAAGGCTCTGAGTACTGCCAGTTTTAAAAAAAACACCCTGTATGCCGTGACTCATGGGAAGAAAAGGCCTACTGGATGTTGAAATGAGTCATCACATCTAAGCGGAATTTTAGAATTTGGAATTACGGTTCAGTCACAGTCGAGTTGCAAAGTTGGTGAAAATCACGGAGAATTTTTATGACATCACAGCGACCGACACGTGCGCACGCAGCGACCAACCTAGCTTCCCGTGCTTTCTCATACCTAATTGCCTGGCGGCCTCAGTCTCTTGCTGCGGTCGATTGTGAGCGGTATATTAACTGGATTTTCTAAATTTTGTTTCGTAGATATTTCTAGAAACTGCCAAAATGAGTCAGCGAAGTGATCTGATGAAGCGGAGACGAAATCGGGCTGCTGCTCAACGTCAAATAAGTGAGGAAGAGAAGAACGAGAAGAAAGAAAGAGCGAAGCAGTTGCGGAAAGAACGAGCAAAACGATATTATGAGAAGAATAAACAAAAGAAGAATTTAATCACAAATTATTTCCAAATAAACGAAGGAGCCTCTACATCAGGAGTAAACCAGCGAGCCTCAGCATCGATAGCGTTCTCTACATCGCCGGCGTTCGCTACATCTGCAACATCTACAGCATTCTCAGATATACCTCAGCGATTTGAAGAACATGTCACATAAATTGAGAGTTACAAAGAGCTACTCCAGTCACATAATCTCAGAGTCACAAAGAGTTACTTCAGTCACATAATCTCAGAGTCACAAAGAGCTACTTTAGTCACATAGAGCTACTTTAGTCACATAGAGCTACTTTAGTCACATAGAGCTACAACTTTAGTCACAGAAAATCACAGTTGAGTAAGGTAAGTAAGTTTACGCCCCTCAATCCCAGCGGCCATTTTGCAGAGAGCCTCCTGTCGAATTTTTGTTCTGATTCTAACTGGCGTGACGACACACGGCCGGCATTGTTCGCAAATATGATCATGGATTGTACTTTTAAATATCCTCTAAGGTGCTAAAATAAGCTTATCGCCTTCACATGACATAAATTTCCTGAAATAAAGAAGAATTTAACTGAATCATCTGTGGATTCTTTTCAAAAAGCCTCTACAAGCTATAAAAATTTGCCTTTATCTCATATATACCCACTGCACGACTGGAGGACTGAAAAAGTAAATGGGTCCATCCATATTGTACGGAAGATGGATTTCTGCCGGCCGGTCGATTTGATACAGCCGTCTCCACGACAGAAAACCGGCAGTGTGAGACGGGTTTAAGACTAGAATAGACCGGTTTTTTTTTCTTTCTGATAGGCATACGGTTGAGGGGTTGGGTGAAAAGGTGTGCTGTGTTGTACTACCCGCCAGTAAGGCAACTTCAATACATCTGAAACTTAAACCGGAATAGTAACCCGCATGTAACTAAATGCAATAGCAAAAAAATGTATACGTTTTCTTTGGAAATGAGTACCAACGCCAAAATAAATAAATTAAATAATTAAAAATACACTGGCCTCGAAATGTTAAAGTACAACTTGTTTGTTGTGTCTAATTTTCAAACAAACGAAAGTAAACAAATGAAAATTGGAACTATATTGCGCATTAAACAGCTATTTGTTGAATTTTACCTGATTTCCGCAACAAGCATAATTTACAATTAAATTATTATATCTTTTTTTACAAAACTCCGCTGTATGAAAAAAATAATACATGAAAGATATCTGTGAAAAAAGCAAATGAGTTTCATAAGAAATGTGTCCTCCCCTAGCTGTAACGCATAGCATCGATTTTCCATATTTTCAATTAAGTTGTCGGACACCAAAATGCGAGGCAAAGACCATTCACGGAGCAACGCCTTTTCAAGCTCATTTAACGACTTCGGAGGAGTACTTGAAACATCCGCCTGTCTTTTGAGGCCAAAGATGCTCTATCGGATTAAGATCCGGAGATTAAGCTGGGCTGTCCATTCGCTCCAAATCTTGATCCTCAAGATATTCCTCGACAAGCCTAGTTCTTTGAGGTCGAGAATCATCTATTGGGATGAATTTCTCACCAATATCACCAGCATATAATCTGGCATATGGATCGAGAATCTCATCTCTATATTTTACAGCGGTGAGAGTTCCTCCATAAAGAACATGGAGGTCAGTGTGACCACCCAGAGAAACTCCAGCCCAAATCATGATTCTATTTTCTCTATAAATGTGTCTTTCAACAATGTTAGATTGATGATATCTGCTATCTTGTTCTTTCCATATCAGCGTCTAACCTGAATCACTCTCCAAAGTAAATTTGGACTCATTTGGACCTGGTACAGAGATCGATAGCTCTCTCTTTCAATGTAAGCGGGCACCTCTCTGTCGTCTATTAAGAGGGATGCACACAATTGGTCTTCTTGCATACAATCCTTAATTATGAAGACCTCTACGCTTCGTCGTAGCCAATATTTCCGTCCCTGTTGCAGCGAAATAATCTGAAACGAGCTGAGGCACAGTATAAAAAACCTCTTCCTTCGGGCCGAAAGTGCTAGAAAGAGATCTTCTGCAGAGGGGTTGTAACAGGTGAGCGACCTGGAACCACAACCACCGGTACTGGAACAGGTCTTTCGAAACTGAATTTTCGGGTTGAAACTGATCTCAGAGTCTATGGACACAATGTGAGACACATTAAGCCTTCCAACAGCGTCAGCTTGTGTCAAACTCGTTTCCATCCGTCTGATTACCCACCATCTTAAGGAATCGTATAAACGAATTCTCTAAGACATTACAAACAATATCTTCGTAGATAAAAATGAAGACTAGCAGGCATTCATAAAATTTGTTCAGCAAATTACGAAAGTAAGATATTCATAGTTTTCTTTGACCTCTATAAAAATGCCAATTTCTTCAAAAAAATAAATGGTAAATATACTTTTTTCATTTAATTTCATTATTGTTTCCCAACATCCTTCATATAAACCATATTTGCTAACTTTATTTGCATTCATTTAGCAAAAGGTGAGCTTCAAAAAACACGTTATATCTTAACTTTTGGAGGTGAGTGTTTGTAAATACCCAATATTCTCATTCAACCGGAAGGCAATGCTCGTTTAAATATTTTTGTAATTATAGCTCTTGCGGTTTCATTGAACGATGGAAAAAAAATAGAGTATGTGTGTAAGAAAAATCCTTTCTTATTTGACGGATTTGTTACAAAATTTAATACATCAAAATCAAATGCTTCTTTTATTTTTCATCGCTTCATATCGATTTTGAAATATTCTTTAATATTTGCGAGCGGTGTATGATTCTTTTTTGCGAAGGGTGCGGTGACCTAGTGGTAAGGTGTCGGCCTCGGTGCCGGATAGCTCCAGGTTCGAAACCCGATTCCACTGAAGAACCGCCGTGTATTGGGCCTGCTGCAAGCTAAATCATACGTAGGGGGTCAAACGCCCTTCCGCTGGTGTGGTGCGGAAGCCTGGAGATTATTCTGAGTAATATTGCCAGCTCAGGTGTCGTCCTCGTCATCTGACCGCGGTTCAAAATTATGAGGTCCATCCCAAAATAGCCCTCGTGTTGCTTAGAAACGGAGCGTTAATATAGCTAAACAAACCAGTCTTTTTTACGAATCTTAATGCTGGATTTTATTTAATTCCGTTAACCTCGATAAATTTATGCAGTTCCATTGGTGATGTCTGTTTTACGTTTTCAGGTATTTTATTTTAGGATTTCTTGATGAGACATGACGGATAGTTTTTTGGCAGTGGAATAAGAAAGTCGTAATTCATTCACAATTTGTCTTGAGGGCATATTTTTGTTGATAGCATGACAAATTTCAATTTTTTTTTTTTTGCCTAACGTTTATAGAAAATTTCTATAAACGCTAGGTTTATGTTTATATGTAATATATTTATGTTATTATTTCTATAAACGCTCTTCTGGTTTGTACCTCGTTATTCTGAGTAATATTACAATACAAGAAATTATTCACTATGGTTTTAAATCTATGTAGGATATTACCAATGAGCAAAATTTAATCGCCGCGTAAATAAGAATTGTCAAAGCTAGATTATCATATATGATAGATGGGGCCAAGAGTCCTGCTCTTGATACGTCATGAACAGCGACCTCTTTTTCCCCACAAACCCAACGAGCACGCTTCGAGGTTAATTAAGCAAATTTTAATTGCTTAAATGTTAAAAAAAACCTACTTGAAATCAATAATGTAAACAAATTTTAATAAAAATATATTAAATTAGCCATACTTAATTTTAAAAAAACAAATATTTAAGTGATGCAATGTAGGATTTTACTAGACAAATATTTATAATTATATTATTGGATTTATATTAAACATGTATTTTTCTAGCCTTTACGGTCGAAAATTCATCAATTACTTCATCAAAAATAACTTTCTCAAAAATGTCTCTTTCTATGCTAAGAAATGCAAGATCACTTACGCGATCTACCTCTCTCGTAATCCCTCTCTTTTCGCTAGAATGTAGGCTACTCTGTACGGCGCAGTTAAGTCGCCCGATGTGAACCATGTTACGGTAACTATATCCCATCTAACTTCTCCTTCTGGCTATCACTAATACAGTTAACTACTTTTAGCCCGTTAACGTCTGTCCCATTGGTAATCTAGCTCAAGTAATTATGTCTTCACGTCAATCATTAAACTCTTTGTTATCTTTCTTTTGTACTTATTTTTCCTCCTGTAAAATTCTCCTTCTAGTTCTTAAATAAATGCTTTATATTTAAATTGAAGTCTCTTCGTTTATCATGTAATATTTTATTTTAGATTTAATGTGACTGAAACCCTAATAAATCCCCTAGACTTAATTCCGATCCATTTACCCCTTAAAGGCAACCCCTCTGTGGGCATTCTGTTTCATCGAACGGAATCCCACATCTATTTAATCTTTCTATTACAGCATGCGAACTCAATCCACAAATTTTAAAACCAAGTTCACCACTCGACCCATTTTTTAACTCTTCTCATTTTTAAAATACTAAATTGTGTGGCATAATAACATCGGCACATTTCTGAGCCTAAATATTATAATAGGTTACGAGAGTGTTCGACTCTCTAAGAAGACTTATACAATATGGCGTATTTTGTGTTTAATTTCGTCGTATAATGAAGAGAATCATATATGCATTACGGAACAGTACCTCTTCCAGATGGCAGGCTAGGCCTATAATTTCTAAGATTTCTACGATTTTGTGTGTCAAGACACACAAAATTTCATTAATCCAATTAGTTGCGTTTTTGAGTTAACGTGGACGAACAGACAGACAGATAGTCTACTAATAGACGGATGTGGTCTAAAATTTGATGAAGATTCACGATTTTGATGTTGAGATGACGAGCTAAAATTCATCGATCTATCCCGTTGAGAATTCGTGTTCACATGCATTCGGACAGGCAATCACACTTCCACTAGACAGATTTCGTTAAAAGTTTGATAGAACTCTATGATGTTGAGGCTAAAATCGCATACCAAATTTCTGTCGTGTAGCTCGCTCCTTTTTACTTTCTCGTATACGAAGTATACAAAGAGAAAGTATTGTAATCGTCAAAAAATTCGAACTCGAGATTTTGACGAATCTCCACGTTTTAGACCTCCCTGAGTCCGAAAAACACAATTTTGGAATTATGTCTGTCTGTGTGTCTGTGAACACGATAAATCGAAAACTATTAGAGCTACGGGGATGAAATTTGGTATGCGGTCTTTAAACATAATTTGTAGGTTTCTATCAAATTTTGGACAAAATCTGTCAACGGGAAGTCTGTCTGTCTGTTTGACCGCGGTCATGCGAACACTATAACTCAAAAACTTGAATAGCTAGATGGATAAAATTTGGTACACTGTTTTATCGTCATGAATGTAGGTCTGTATCAAATTTTGGACAAAATCCGTCAACGGGAAGTCTGTCTGTCTGTATGTCCGAGGTCATGCGAACGCTATAACTCAAAAACTTGAAAAGCCAGATGGATAAAATTTTATACACAGTTTTATCGTCATGAATGTAGGTCCGTATAAAATTTTGGGCCAAATCCGTCAACGGGCTGATTGTCTGTCGGTCTGTATAATCGCATACTTGTTCAACTCCATGCGCATGCGTAAATGCATGTGCAAAGAAGGGATACTCCGAAAACTTGGCAGTTTGCCAAAAACCAATTTAGGCGGCGAGATTTTGTAAGGAAGCAAACATTTAGGGCGTCTCGTTTTACTTGCGTACTGGAAGCAATCTCTGCGCATGCGCAAGCTATTCAGCGAGCAAGCTATTCTCCTGTTTTCTTCTCTGCACGCGGAACTTGCATTGCAAGAGTTTGATAAAAAAAAATATTGCGAAGTTTTAATACATACGTATCTTTTTGAATATGATTCTTCACCTCAACATTTTACTATCACTATAATCAACAATGAAAAACCTTCTGATAGTCATTGCATTCTGGGTTACAGTTGGTTCGAACTTTTTATCAACGCAGGGGGAAGGGAAATGACAAATGTTTGAAAAGTATACGAGAAAGTTTAGGGGAGGCCACTCCCGCTGGTTTAAGTTATAGTGTTCACAGGTTGACAGAATTTCAACAATGGTTTTTCCAGACTCAGGGAGAGTTTAGATGTTGGATTCTAGTTTAGTTCAGTTTTATTAACGTCCCGTTTTGAAGCAACCCGAGGGCTATTTTGGGACGGACCTCGCAATTTTGAACCGCGGTCAGATGACGAGGGCGCCACCTGAGCTGGGACACCCTTCTCCAAACTTCCGCAGAACACCAACGGAAGGACGTTTATTCGCCTACGTATGATTTAACGTGCAACAGGTCCAATACACGACGGATCTTCAGTGGAATCGAGTTTCGAACCTGGAACCCTCCGGCCCCGAAATACAGAGGCGTAGCAAGGGGCGAAGGAGGGTCCTGATGCCCCTTGTGCCGGCCTTGGGGGGCACCGTCGTGGCAAATTTTTAATGTGTTTGAAGTCAGAATTTTTTTTTTATTATTTTCTTCCACAAATTCTTAAAAATTACCCAAATATTTTTAAATTTCAGGACATTATCCAGATCATTCTATTTCCTTTCAAATTTAGTTGTATTCAAGCAAGTGCTTAAAGGGCGAGGCGGGGTATCCCCGCATTAGGTTAGCATCGCTTCTAGATGCTGTAGGGTGATTGATGTCTTTTGGAAATGAATGGCAAAGGGACATCCTTAGCAAATTTCTCGTTCCGTCCCATTTCCAAGAAAATAGTGTTCAAGAGTGGTGGAACTAGCGACTCTATTCATTTTCTGACATCTATTCAATTCCCTCACGCCTTTGTTAAATGCTAATTAAGGTAATTTGAGAGCCTTTATCATCGTGGTCCCCTACCGTCTCTTATCTTAATCTCATTAAGGTACGTTCTCGAGCATAAGAAATCTCGTTAAAGTAGGAAATTTGTTGATGAATCTGGTTCTTCTTACCGCGAGAAAGTTTATTGCTATTTGAGAAACGCCGATATTTAAAGCTGAGCGAGACTCTTAACAGCAGCATGGCGAAGAAATAAGAGATATTTTCTTTGCTATTCGGGGGGAGAAGTCTAGTGCGGCGCTCTACATAATTGTGTCCAACTTATTCGTTGGAATACTCGCTCAATCGTGAATTCTCATTCATTGGAAAACTCTGCGTAGCTGACCCATTTTTTTAAAATTATGAACAATAAGGTAAGTTTTGATTAAAATATCATTTTAATGCTTAATAATATTTTATAGTAAACATTTCATTGAACAACATGCCAATTTCATGAGCTCATTGAACTACAAACAGGAAACAGAATAGTATAAATTTCATAAAAATTCGAAATATTTTCAAATATTAGCCTTAAATCCATAGCTTAATTATATAGAATGCAGTATTCTAAACTAGATGTATTTATTTCATTTGAAATAATGTTTCTAAAATGTCAAAAAATTATTTTCTTTAAATTCATATTCAATAGAAAGAGTAAAGGTTTAATCAGCGCTTTATTCCTATTTGTGAACTTTGCAAAGATTATGACTCTCAATACCTCGATTACTTCCATATATTTAATGCAATAACATGCTCTTAAAACAAGATCCTCGAGTTATAACCTTTTTCGGAGTTGTTGAGAACATTTATATATTGTTACAAACATGGAAAGTCGCTTCCCAGCAATGTGAGTCTTATGGTTGGGAAGAGAGTTTTACAGGGATAATGGGATGACTGGCAGCAGCCTCGTCTGGTTCCCTGACCTTGGCGACAAATTTGGCAGCGAAATATGGTATCTCAAAAGTACTGGAATCTTCTCGATATCTCTATTAGGAGAGGAGATACGCTTGAATGTATTAGATGATTCCATGTGACGTCACGGCCTGCCGGGGGGAACTATATAAGGAGAGCGCTTGGATGACAGGGGAAGGTTGATCGACTGGGATCGCCTTGGAGCGCGAACGTCTTTGGAGTTCTATCCGCTATGCGAGCTAGTAAGCTGTTAGACGCCGAGCTGTATTGAGTAGTAGTGTTGATCCACTGGAACGACTTGAGATTTTCGTCTGCAGTGAGAGCTAGGGAGCTGGAGATGAGCGCTATTGAAAGTGCTGTTATTGTCGTTATTAGTGATTTGCTGACTGTTTGTATTGCTAAATATCAAAGTGCTGAATTGTTATTACCTGTGAATTGTTGTCTGTTCACGTCGCTAATCTGTGCAAGATCTATTGTTTCCTGTTACCTGTGCTACGTGTTTTCCTGCAGATTTATGAATAAACCTACATTCTCCATTATCCTGCGTGTTGGACATGTTACACCATACACCCACAGAACGATTTTTGTAACACTATTCTTTTCGCGCTCAACAATGCGGTGAGAAGCTCTAAAGAGACAGTCAAACGCGAATCCGAAACCCGCTGGAGTGCTAGAGTTGATGCGGTTAATGTTATTGTCTGTGAATTCGAAAAATTAGTAGACTTGCTAGAAGCATTGTCAGAGGACATAAATGCTACGAAAGGCACCAGAAGTGAAGCAATGATTTTGCTACAAAATATACTTAACTTTAATCCATTTTTGGCACGAAATTTTGAGAAAAATTGAACGTGTCCAGAAAAGACTGCAAGATCCTCAAACGAATTTCAGGGGGCCGTTTAATGATCTCAACTCCTTAACTACTGAAATAGCAGAAATTCGAGATGATGTGTGTCAAAACGCCATTAATAAAGCAAAATTAACATGTGACAAATAGGGAATTGATATTCAAACCCGTATACGAAAAAGACGAAAAATGCCAGGAGAGCTTGCTAGAGACGCTGGTTTATTTGCAGAGGAGGAAATTGACCGTATCATAAAAAGTGTACTCTATGCTATTCAACAAGAAATAAAATCACGCTTCACTCGCCTGAATTAACTCAGTTCAAAATTTGGATTTTTGTTGGATGCTGAAAATTTGTCCAATAAACCATTGGACGAGCTAATCTAAGTATATTTTGCAACACTGATTTCGATGGACCGAAACTTTATGCAGAAATATGTGACTGCAAAATGTTACTGCGTAATAGGGAAGATGCTCGTCCAAAAACTGCAATAGAAGTTTTAACATTTATAATTTCGTACGGGGAGGATGTTTTTCCAAATCTGAGAACTACACTTCAGATACTTTTAACAATTTCAGTGTCGATTGCTAGTTGCGAACGATAATTCAGCAAATTGAAATTAATTCTTTCATTTTTACGAGCAAACATGGGGCAAGATCGCGTAAGTGATCTTGCATTTCTTAGCATAGAAAGAGACATTTTTGAGAAAGTTATTTTTGATGAAGTAATTGATGAATTTTCGACCGTAAAGGCTAGAAAAATACATGTTTAATCTAAATCCAATAATATAATTATAAATATTTGTCTAGTAAAATCCTACATTGCATCACTTAAATATTTGTTTTTTTAAAATTAAGTATGACTAATTTAATATCTTTTTATTAAAATTTGTTTACATTATTGATTTCAAGTAGGTTTTTTTTAACATTTAAGCAATTAAAATTTGCTTAATTAGTTATATTAAGAAAATTTGTAAAATTTTATTTTAACTATCGTTCCTATATTCCTTATGTATTTAGATAGATTTATGTAACCACTGTTGGAAAATAAATTCTGTATGATAGGGTTAATAAATAGTAATCTTTATTATATTTGTATTTGAAAAAAATATATATTGTTTGTAAATAAATAAACATAATGTGAAAAAAATAACATAAGAACACCTACTGTATTATCTATTTTCTGGCGAATTTTATAAGTAAGCAAATATGACTAGGGGGAGCAAAAAAATACTATGCACCGGGAGCCATGTACCCTCGCTACACCTCTGCCGAAGTCGAGACCTTACCACTAGGCCACCGCAGTCTACGACGTCGGGTTCTAATGTAACTTATAACATCAAGATCAGGAGACGAGTTATGAATCTAGATGGACATGGTTGGAGCTCTTTGTACGTAAAATTCCAATTGTATGGAAAATTGGGTCGGGTCTAAAAGTTTATTTTTCTCTATTGTTTGTTTGCAGTTTCAGAAAGCGGTGTTATAGTTTTGATAACTGAACGTATCTGCTAAAGTTGCGGCTATAGAATTTGCAATATTTTTAGAGATGATAGCATTTAGCCAAATACATTTAAAACTGAAATAGCATTAAAGATACTCTGAAAGCTTTTTTTAACCTTTTGCCACAATTCACGGCTTGATATTGAAGAGTTTTATGGATGAAATATACTTTATCTAAGAGATACTTCTTACGAAGGTGACTCCTTTGAGATACCACTCTGAAGTTAGTGGTCGTGGGATAGCGCCGGAAGATAGTCCAACTTCTTATGTGCTTGCTGATACTCTTTGCTCCACAACAGTTTGGTTAGTTTCTCAGAATTACTCTTCATCTGTGGGAAGAGACATTAGCTGTATCATATATTACTTTAGTCACTTGATTGGCTGCATCATCTATGGTTTTATTTAGTTTCATATAGCAGCCAAACGAGCAAGCTTGTTTCGGTCGGCTGTCAAAAAATAATTCTGAAAGGATTATTATAATTAGTGTGGATGTTTCTGCTGTCAGTTAAAACAGTTGAGAAATTATGACTATTATGTAAACAATTCTCAAATTTCAAATAAAAAAATAGAAAAACGAGGGGACAGCAAGTAGCAAAGTCTGTTGCGTAGACGGTGATTGTAAGTTGATGAAAATAAGTTTCCTGGCCTGAATTAAATAAACAAAGATTATGGTCGTTTAGAATTTTTTTCAATCTGGAGGCATCTGGAATTAGAGTAAGAATTTCCCCAAATATAATTATGACCGTTAAGGTCCTCCAAGAAGAAGAAAGGGTTTTGAAAGTTGATAGATAAAACTGTCTAATTATGTTTGCTTTATGTATAGGCTTGGAGGCGAATATAACTGCACATACTGTTTGTTATTAATGATTGTATATGTGTCCTTACAGTTGTGGCTTACAAATTTTTATTTAAACTGAGTAGTATTGAAGGAATTTCTTTTGATATATGTAATGCCACGCCACCAGAAGCTCTGTCACAGATATAGCTCTTAGGGAAAAATACTAAAGCATTTTATTTGTATTCTATCGGTTTCTTCCAACTGATTTTCCTCGGATGATTTTTATTGTTCAGATGAACAATACTTGCTGGATGATAAATATTAATTACATCTTTCAAGTCGGAAAGTTTGTTCTTGAGGTCGTGGCGATTCCACGAGATAAAAGATGTCACTATTGGATGAAACACACAAAGGAGGGGGGAAAAAGAAACTGCCGTCAAGATTTTGTCCGAATTGTCCATGTCACTAGTGAATTCATCAGAGGGGAGAACATTTAAAACAGGATCGCTGTCAGTGCCCTTTTTTCCTGTTTTCTTATGGTTTCTCAAAAAAAAAACACCACTTTCTTTGTTAGGGAACCATTTGGAGATGGAAACCTGCTTTCTCTTTTTCCGTCCCATTTAACTGGCTTTAGATTCTTTGGCCTGTTGCCATTGATCAGATTTTCGCTGTTTTGTGTTACGATTTATTTATTTATTTTTTGCTTGTGATCCAAGGTTTAGTTTTTTGTGGTAGAAAGTCTGTTTTAATTTCAGATTTCAAGCTTTTATTGCTTCTGAATGTTACTGCCGTGGATTGTTTTTTTAAACTGTGGTCCGTTTTGAAATAAAGAAAAAACAAGTAAAAAATTTGAAAAAAGCATTTATTTTCTGATGTTACCTACAATTCTCTATTTTTCTGCATAATTTCCTTGCCGGTTTAAACATTCATCGTTACGAACAACGAATTTCTGAATACCTTCCTCATAGAACTCTGCCGCCTGTGATAATAGCCAATTATTCACAGTAGTTTTCACTTCTTCATCAGTGTCTAAACGCCTGCTTAAAAGGAGAGTCTTCATATAGTGGGAGATGTGTCACCCATATCTCATATCCTGTGACGATATGGCTTAAAAAGTCATCACCTTCCTCGTTGTAAAGGGACAAAAATGCGTTTACCATTTTGTGTTCTTCATTGAGAAGTTTAGGAACCTATCGACAGCGCAATTTCTTGTATTGTAAGTCGTCAGACACAATTTCAAACGAAACTGATCTTGAAATTTGTAGGAATTCCAATAAAAGATTGGAAATTGTGAATCTCCTGTTTGCGTGAATTTGGGTGTCAACTGTCAGCAGAAAATCGTCAGTGATTACAGATGGGCGACCAGAACGCGATTTGACGTAGATGTTTTCCCGATCTTCCTTAAACAATCTCGTTCATTTTCTCACTTTAAAGTCACTGTACACTTAACACTGATGTTTTCATTCCGAAGAAGTCGGGTCTGAGATTCTGAAAAGCAGAAGTTATAGCTATTTGAGCAGATAAACAAGCCAATGATGGATAAAAAGATTTTTTATGGGCTATGTCAATCACCTATCTCATCTCGAGATACATACAGACATAAAAAGTAAAAGCTAAAAAGTAACACACACACATATATATATACGATCTTGCAAGTGGTTACAAACACAGTTAAAAGAATGAGACCAATTACAACACACATCGAGCGCCATCCAATTTGCATAAGATCTCTGGCGAACAAGAATCTTGAATTTGAACCCGATTACAAAGAAGCATGAGACAGCGTGAAGCAGAATTCTATCAAGCATATCTGGCGATGAATATCCGCAACTTTAGTTTTTCTTGCTGCTAAGAAACGGATGACTGGCCGTATTTCACAGTCGGCGGGACGCTCGATTTTCTGAAACATTTTAACCCCACACTACGAAGAGTATAGACCAGCGGCTCCCAACCTTTTTGGTTGTTCGGACCACCTGCTACGTAAAAAATATTTTGAGACCCACTAACGAAATATACAAGTAAAAAAAATACAAACACATATTTATATATATGTTATATGCGCATATATGTCAGAAATTAGTAAAGCTTACTGTAAAATGATTAAAAATATATTGTTTTAAAAAGCAAAAAGAGTGAAAACTCTTGAAGCTCCCTTTCTTCGACTCTTGACTAGAGTTCCGCGGCCCACTAACACGCTATCCGCCATGGTTGGGAACCGCTGGTATAGACTGTCGCCGTGCATGCAAATGGAATCGGATTCTGCGCAAAAGTTGCCGAGAGCCTGCTAGAGCACTCATTCTCATGAAAGTGCAAAATTTGAAAGGATCATTGGACAAACGGACCTTGCTTGAAATATAACCCTCGTAGTTTAACTAAAGGCGGAAAAATAATTTTAATTATCAGCTATCTATTAGTGCGTATTGAGTGCTGAGAATTGAACTACTTTGCTATAAGAGACGGAATTTTGTTCATTCCGCATAAAATATATTTTTCATGGTTCGAAGCTCTCGTTTTAATTTATTTTTATATTCCACTAAAGGCAATCTCTGGAAGAGGAAGAATGTGGCTGCTTACAATTAAAACAATGGTGTTCTGTAGAAATCAGTCCGGGGCATTACGTGTTATGATTAGATTTTAGGTTTATTTTGAATTGATTAATTAGATACTATTAGTTTAATTAGCAATCCCAGGTTCTATCTTTGTTTAATAATTTTTATTGATTTAAATAAATTTTACACTCAGAATTCGACACAAATAAGACAATCTTAATTTTAAAAATACAACATTAAACTTTATTTACATTATAGATATTTCAATATAAATTCTCATTAAATAAAAGTACCCCAGGAAGAATATGAACACCTAAAATTAATTAAAACAGTCTCACACCAGAAGTCTATTAAATGTCTTGATCAAATGGATTTCAACTCACGCGATCCTCAGCCCAGTATTCAATAAAATTATAACCACCTATATACTTCCATTAGGAGTCAATAATCACTCGGCGCCATCCAATTTTTCTTCTCCACTCACCTTCTTCAGTCCATACAAAATATTTCAACTAACCAGGCGGACACCTTCACTTTTATAATTGACGCGCATTGAATCCATTAATCAAAATCAGCCACTTAACGTTTTCTACAAACAAAACGCTTCAATAAAGTTGCATTCTTCCACTCTCCTCCTCCTCCTTTTGTTATCTATACTTATAAAAGGCAATGTTTGTGTGTGTGTGTGTCTGCGATGTCCAGACGAATCTATCGCACTTACAACTATGAAATATGGCACACAGGTAGTCGTAATGGTGACTGAATGCACCTCGAAGCCGAAATTTTAAAATTTGATCTAGAAAATTTTTTATTTAATGTTTTGTGTTGTTTTGGTTGATTTTTCGCACTAATTTCTCAATAGAATGGTTTTGAATAATTGTAAGACAAAAATAGATACACCATTTGAAAGAGCACGCGATTTCCGTTCTAATGAAGTTAGTTTTGAATTTCTAATGTAATTTACTGAATTTTGAGAATTTTTTTAAAAATAGTCACTTTTCAAAAATAAAATTTTCCGGAATTCTTAAAACTCTTGCATCCGATGTTCTAATAAAGATAGCATTTTCAAAATTTTTTGGGTAGTAAATCAATTATTTTTCTCGATTTAAAACAAGAACAGTTAAAATATTTTATTTCTTCGATTTTAGATTAACTTATTTTCAGATGGGATCAGAGAATTTTTCTCGAATGCCGAAAGTGAAGAAGCACGCCGTTTCGCACTTTTTCGCCTTGGCTACGCCATCTGGCGGAAAATAAAAAATAATAATAATAAATAAAATAAATTTATAATAATAATAATAAATAAAATAAAACAGCCGTGATTTATTCCCTTCCTTCTCTGGACGCAGTCGTAAATTTCTTGAAGTCCTGATTCCACGGGCAACGCCGTGCGCGTATTGCTAGTATTATATATACTTGCACTTCCTCCCCCCTGTACGTCCAGCCAATCTCGGCCATGCGTCCGTCATTTGACCGGGGGGGGGGGGGCTTGATTGTTCTGGACCTTTCTAGAGTGTCCAGGAAAGACGCCGCCTTACTAGTTTCTTCTGGAGTATTCGCCTCCATCCTGGAAATTTCTATTCCAGAGAATTCTCGAATTCATTGCATTATTCACTGTGTTCTAATTCAAACAAAATATTTCATAACATATGGTTCACAGAGGCACTGTTAGAACATGTCTGTTTCCCACGACAAGCTGTTTTCGAATAGTCGAACAGTTGACAGCTATAATAGCGGATAGGATTCGGAATGTATATTCGGACTTTATAGGTAGGATACCTGCTTTAACACTTGTTGATAGTTTTGTAGAATTGAACTACGATATATTTGGTAGGTGTGAAATCTTTCCCTTTTCTGATAGCAATTACAGCTAGCGAGAACCTAAAATTTCGGATTCGGCGTCTTTTAAAAGTTCTAGTCAGATAAAACGCTACGTCAACTATTTAATGTTCGATGGATGGTAACAGTAAACGGTTTATTAAGGAATTTGCTAATAAGAAAAATTTTCATTTGGACTGCAGAACTTGGTTCGAGGAGCAAATTATCAGATTTGAGTTTTTTGACTGCAAAAGGAGACATTTCCAAGTTCATCATTTGGTAAAGATGAGATTAGAATTCAAGGTGTGTAGAGACCATGTCAGTCGGTGTAGAAATAGCTATGCAAAAGGAAAAGAAATTCATGTTCCGACGGCACAGATTCTCTTTTGTTTCTCGAAGTTACTCACAATTCTCTTTAGTTTCTCTGAAATAATAATGTATGGGAAATTGGCGAAATAAAATGAAACTAAGGTTACAATGAAAATTGTTTTATTTCTTAATAAAATATATAACAATGTCAATTCTTTTGTTTTGAATTCTCCAATCGTACGTGGATATGTTAAATTCTGTGTAGGATCGGTCGATGATATGAAAAGTAACATACATAATTTAATAATTCGGGACTAATGTGTCTTGTAAAATAAGACATTAGTTATGTTTTTAACATATGTAGTTACCGAGATACAGAGGATCTCCCATACAACGTTTTTTGTGGCGTTTTGACGTGTGAATCATATTCCTTCCTGAGACCCTAATGGGAGGAACGTAGTTCTACGTTAAAAATGCATATGGTCTTTTTTACATTTATTAGCGAACGTTAAAAAAAAAAAAAACAGTGTAACTCAGTAATTGACACAAATACTTATAATGACTTTTCACTTAAAACTAGCTGCATGGCCCGGCGTTGCACGGGCAATCTTGAATTAATGGGATATTCCCGGCAGAGAGAAGTGAGATCACGTGAGGCCTTGGAATCCATATTTTCTTATGCCCGGCTCCATTTTTTTTCCAACAAATATTGTCACTTAGTTTCCCCAACGAATGTGAATATTCTTTGAAATCTAGTCTTTTTATTACTAATTTTCATTTCCCGCCTCAGGTTTATTTTTTTACACATATTGTCGCTAACGTAAACGTTACGTTTCCCCCAAAATGTAAAAAATCCTTTGAATCCTATATTGTTTAATTAAAATTTTTAAATCCAACCATTTAATTACCTTATAGTTAATAACCCAGCATTTCTCGGAATCCACATTTTTTCATATGCCCGCCTCTGTTTTTTTCCCTGCAAATATTGTCACTAAGCTTTCCCAACAAACGTAAATCTGTTTTGAATCCTCTTTTGTTGGATTAAAACTTTCAGTTCTAGCCTTTTTACTACCTTAAAGCAGTTTGGTTTGAATGAAAACGCGAGAATTCTTATGCTTATAAATTAAAACAGATTAGCATGATATTTGTTTTGCAAAAGAAAAAATTAAACTAATAATAATGAAAAAAAACGGATAAAAATGAATAATTATTTTCCCAAACAAACGTAAATGTTGCGAAACACCGTACGACAAAAAAAAAAAGAAAAATGCAGGAAAACGATTTTTTTCAATTGTTAATAAATCCAAACAGAGAAGATCGCTCAGAAGGAAATACCAGCTTCCGTTAAATAAATAAAAAAATGCAACACCGGATGCGAAAACTAATAATAGGAAGAAAAAGAATCCGCCTTGAATGAATTCACCATTCTGCCAATAGATGGCAGCACGTCAATTCATTCATTTCGACGTTTTTAATTAATATCTTTTTAACTAATTGTAATTTCTGAATTTAAATGGCCTAAATGGATTCCTTGGATTATTCCCCATCTTTTGGTACTTTCCGCGTGCTTCTCTGTTCAGCGGTTCGTGAGAAGATAGCCGGACATACATACATATATACATACATACGTTTGTTTACCTTCGAATTTTAATAGGATAGATACTTCATTTAGAAAAACAGTTATAATTCAGACGAATTTTTTTACGAACTTTTATTTCAGAGAATTCTCTAATTAATTCAGAAACATCTAAACTATTACTCAGTTCCTAATATAACGAGGTCTTACAATCTTGTTTGAGATGTTGTTTGCAAATAGTTCTTGATTATTTTTAGTTTGGAAAAACTACGTCCCCCGGAAGAAACACTCATTGGAAGAATTAGTAAAATTCTTAGAGCAATGTTCAACTTTGAAGAAAAATTCATTTTTGTTATGAATTTCAAAACTTCCAAAGGTGGTTAAATCTTTTTCCAACAGAGAACACGAGGCCGCGGTGGCCTAGTGGTAAGGTCCGACCTTGGGACCGGAGGGTCGCAGGTTCGAAACCCGATTCCACTGAAGATGCGGCCTGTTGCACGCTAAATCATACGTAGTGGCCAAACGCCCTCCCGTTGGTGTGGCGTGGAAGTTTGGAGAGGGGGTGCCAGCTCAAGTGTCGCCGTCGTCATCTGACCGCGGCTCAAAATTACGAGGTCCGTCCCTAGATAGCCCTCGTGTTGCTTCAAAACGGGACGTTAATCTAACCTAACCAACAGAGAACACACCAATGATGTTTCATTACAATGTCCCAGGCTGTTTATATCCGATGATTCTGCATCTGTTAAAATGTTTTTCAAATCTTTTCAATTGGTTAAAATTACAGAAGAATTAACATATTTTAGTTCATATACATAAGTAAAAAAAAACAGAAGTAACTGTTGTGATGTTACAGTTGAGAAAATCTTTATTCTAAAGAATTGATTGCAGTGTTAACCAGGTGGTAAAAGAATTCAATTTTGTATTTTTCCTGTGCATAGATTATGGGCTCATCCCGATTTTCATGATCAAATCGTCTTTTTCGCCGACGAACTCAATGTCAAGGTATTGATTCAAAATTCCTATCTGCATCTATTTCGGATGCCATTTCGCCAAGGATGGCATTAAAGTGATTGTCCGATCTCAAATTCCCAGAAGGAAAAAAAAAAAAAGATTGGAACTTTCCAAAAGTTTTATTGCCAATACAATATCGTAATTTCTCCCCTGCATGAGTTCACTAATGAGATTGACATGATTTTAATACCTCATACCATATCGCGACAGAACAAAGAAACTTGAATTGTTGTATTTACATAAGTAGATCTTTGTTCTCATAAATGCTAAGCAATGCACCATATATTTGACACCTCAGAGGCTTTATAGCATCAATTCGACTTTCCCATCTGGTGTCGCGAGAGGTTTTAAGATTAGTTGTCCAATGTGCTGAAAAAAATGGCCCATCTGCAAGTCGAAGAAAAAAATAAGCACAATTTTCGGACAATATTAAAGAAGTTGGTTCCTTCGAATGATGATTTGGCTATATCATTTATCACAGGTTAAACGAGTGGCTACCACATGGTATAAAAAAAGAACGACTGTTGATGTTTATCTTTGCTTGCATCCCCGCATGTTCTCCTTTCATATTCGTCCCATTATCGTATCCTTGGCCTCTCATGTTTACCAAAGGAAATCCCAGGTTTTCGAGCTCTCGAAGTAAGGCATTGAAAAGTTATTGGTATGTTGATGCTTCAATCGGAAGAAAGCCCCAAAAATGTTCATGAATGTTGATTTCTTCTTGTTCAATTGACACATACCTTACAAAGAAGGTCATTTGTTCTGTTTTACTCAAGTCAGGTGTGCGATATAATAAAATTGAGTAATATTTGGATTTTTTTCACTTCATCTGTGACTTTTGAAATTATGTGCAATTAGGTGAATGACCTAATTTTGAAACCTCGATTTTTTCTACTCCGTGCCGGAGCACTGACAAACGGAGTGTTCGTCCGGCCCGGATAGCAGGCAAAGGGAGGAAAATTGCCCTAGATCATGATATCGCAAACCACATTTAGTCGATGAAAATCGCGAAAATATTTATGCAGAGTGCGTCAGTCACAGAGCAGCAGATATGTGGTTCATGGATGATGGAACACCAGCACATTTCACTATCGTATCCAAGTAGCACACTAAATTGTTCAATATTGTAAAATTCGAAAAACCAGTATTGTATAATATTGCGATACAAATTGAAACAGTGAAAAATGTAAGACTTTTCCTATATTGCTCATTCGGTTTCAATATTGTTAAATATAGGGGATGGAAACTTTTATCTAGAGCGATATCATACTGCATTTACGGTTCTGAAAACTTTTATGCGGATATTGGTAACAAAGTTGTGCAAGATATTAGAACATAAAATGTGGATATTTTTTTGTTTTATATCCTGATCCTAATCTATATCCAGTATTTTAAACTGAAGAAAGTAGTGGCTATGCGAGCCGTGAACCGGCGGAGACAGTGTAGAGTACGACGAGTTCAGCTAGTCTCTACTCTATTACTAATAAAGGAGAATGTGTCTGTGTGTTGGCACTCTTCAGGACAGACTGCTGAACCTAAAGTTACGAAATTTGGCACAAACATACTTTGGACGCTGGGAATGTGCACCTCGGAGCCCTTTTTTTGAAATTTAATTGATTAAAAATTAAGTGAAATTTGGCGTTTTTCCTTAATAACTTCCAAAAATATAACACAAAAATTATTTTCACATCATCTGAAAGTGCAAAAAATTACTCTTTCAATGATATCAATTAAGTAGCAGTACGATTTTTTTCTCCAATTTTAATAAATTTTTAGGCATAATTTACAACAGTACTTTTCATTCTTTCAACGCAATTCAAACCGTTTTCACTGTTTAAACAAATATTTATTTGCAAGTTTCTCTTCCAATGTTGAAAGCGAAGGTGATACTTTTATGTTTAATGCTATGTTTTAATCAGCATATTTTCATCCAGCTAACATACTGATGGAAGTAAAATATCCTACACCATTTTAAAGTTAAAATCAAATGTAGATTTTGCAATATGAATAAGAGATTGAAGTTGATGTCGACAACATGCAATTGGATGTTACATGATACAGACAGGCACTGAGTCCGTTAGGGACTCTCATGCAGACAACGAATAGAACAGGAGCAAAGCTATTGAAAGAACATGGGTTAAATGTCTATCAAAATTTAAAATGAATTTGTTAAGGGATCTTGAATATCAAATTACGCATAAGAGATTTAATTGAAATTATATTCCAAGTGAACAAGCTGGTCGCCAAAGGCGGCTAGTTTTCCAATAAAAATATAAATGTGAAATTTTTACTCATGTTTGTTACCTTTATCTTATTTAAACATCTCTATATAAATAGGTTGCAATTCTTATAAGTTAAGCACAACACGCAAATCAATTTAAATATCCTCAGAATTTTAAAAGGATAAATATAGATAATTTATTGGGAAAATATGTTTTAATTCGAAGATTCCTTAACTAAATGAATATAAAAGACAGACTTTTAGGGGCATATTTTATTTTGGAGGGGAAACCTTTAAGAAAGATATCTTAACCCATTAACGCCCAGCGTCCTCATTTGAGGACAGTGAATAAAACAGTGTGTAGAACCATTCTTATTTTTTGAAAAAGTCTTTTACTTTGAAAGAATGGTAAATATCATTACTATGAACATTCCAACACATTTAAATGCAGCTGCGACTGTTTATTATTTCGTGATTTGCATCGTTGTTTTGCGATTTCTCAAGCCTCACAGGTGCATTTCGTTTTCGAGCAACTGCATCATTTAAAAACAAGATTAAAATAAAGTATTAAAATACATTTCAGTAAAGTACTATTTTAGTAAATTATTTTGTAATCTTCCTTTTCAAAAATGTTATATAATCAGCGGCGGAACTAGGGTAGGGCACGTGCCCTGGGCGCAAAATTAAGGTATCAATTAGTGGTATTTAAAAGCAATGTACGCTTTTTTAAGTTCTAATTCCCAAGATTCATGTTGGAATCAACTTTTTTTTCTGCAATAGTATGTCTCCTAATTTTATGCAATTATTTTTTACTTTGTCATAAGGTTCTAGTAAAACATTAAACGTTACTGGATGTAAATTTTGATTGATTAATTTAAAGATATGTGTGAAATAAGTCTGTATATTATTAAATATAACAAAAGATTTATTTCAATACTTTGAGTTTCTATATAATGCCTATAGGCAAAAATTCATATATATATAATTTTTTCATTATTATTTTTATGTGTGTGGTTCTTTTTATTGATGAATTAAGAGATATCTACACATTTTTTTTTTCCAACTACGAGATGAATGGAATGTATTTTTTATTCATATATTTCTATTGTATCAAAAGTTTCAAACAAACAACTGTTTGAATTTCTTATTTCAGCTATATTTAAATGATTAAAATTAGAATACATAAACGTTTCTCAGAAAGTTAAGCAAAATTTGTTTAAAAACTTCTGAATTGTTTTTATAAAGTTTGTTTTTTAGTCCCTTTTTCCTTATGACACAATTTAGATTACACAGATGTCCATATATATGACCATAGTGAAGTTATTTAAGATGTGTTTATCACATCATCTCAAAATTTTTTAAAGTTTTTTTTGCACCTTTAATGTTTGCACTCCCAGGTATAAAACTTCAGAAAATATCACATTTTAAAAGAAAAATAGGGGACAGGGCGCATTTTTGGTATTTGCCCTGGGCACCATTTTACGTTGGTACGCCACTGTATATAATGCTGTCCCCAATTGCGGACGCTGGGCGTTGCAGCTAACTTTTATTCAAATTTTAAGAATCATTCATTGCTGCGCATTTTGTGCGTAATGATTAAATAAAAAACTAGGTCAACTTTTTCAAAGCAAATATTCATATTTTAACTTAATTTTAGGAAAATGTAATGAATAACTATGTCTCGTAAGTCTTTTATGAATGATGAAGCTCGAGAATATTTATTTTTAGAAAAAAATTGAAATGGATATTAATGCAATTTCACCGTGCATTGACAAATCAACCGATTAAGAAGTTTATTATGAAAGTGCAACTATAATGCAATGTCTAATATAGCAGGTACAGCTCAAATCGAAATTTCAGATAGATTAATGAATATTATCAATTTGGATCAATATTATTCAGAACTACTTCCATCCAAAATGAAATGGAAAATGAAAAAAGTAAATTGGTTAAAAGTTGATAGTGAATATTTAAAATTCAATGAAGAAATAAGGATAAATAAAATTTCAGAAGTCTCATAAAGAAATGCGCCAGTTAAGCTTAACAGAAATGTTCGAAAAATTTTTCACTCGGGAAGTATGTGACCTTATTCTAAATGACAAGCGTAGATATGATGCTGAAGTGAAAGATACTCCAGATTACACTTTATCCAAGGATAAAGATATTTAAATGTATTTCATGACGGTTAAGCATTTTATTTATCTATAGTGTACCTCAATTCCTTAACACTTCGTTAAATTTGTCCAGTTTATCAATCGTTTTTATTAGCAAAAAATTAAAATTTTAACACTACAAATAGAATATTTACTCTATATTTTTGAAAAAATTTATAAAATACTTTGGCTAGGCCTTTCTTCCATTTTTTATATGTTGTATTAAAGCTCGACTTCATTAACAAGACTAACTTTTCATCGCTGGAACGCACAGCGTCCTCAAATGAGGATAGACGATTCAAAACAATGGGGAACTTCAGCAATTTTTAAAAACGAGTGAAAGCAATCCGTATTAATAGAAAAAAATCATTCAAATATGCAAGTGAAATTTCACATAAATTTATTTTAATATTGAGGGCGAAAGATGCACCAAAACAGCAGGAATGATGATGCAATCTGAAAAGCACTCTCATTGGCCGAGTCGATTTTGATGTAACATGTGCCTTCCTTCGCATACTTCTCTTTCGCTACTTTTGTACCACGTTTTAATTCAAGGCATTTGCACTAGCTAACATTTTAGAAGTGATGTTTTTGGCTTTTCTACTATTCAACATTTAATTTCATAATGGATATTGGTTTTGTAATGGGTAAATCGGATAATTTGCCAATGGTTGATTCTTCCAAGGAATGATGGCAAAGAAACTGGACACAAAACGCCGGCTCTTAAATTCTCTCATAAGAAAAGCTGTTCGTAACTTCCCTTGAATGCATTCAGTAACTGGAACAAAGCTCTATATTATACCACAATAGACTTCGCCTTAGGAAAAACGGGCAAGTTCTCAAAGCTGCAATCAAGAGGGGGCCTTCCCACACACAGAGGAGACGCCGCGATTTCTGTCGCACAAGAAAAAATGAAAAGCTAACCTGAATTTGCATTTTCTGTAAAATTTCGTATACCTTACAGAAAAAAAAACCCTCATCAAATCAAAAAGCCAAATTAGTAACTTATTCTCGGAAATATCACTTAAAAGAGAACTTTTGTCTCTTTTTAATATTTTTACACGATTGAAAAATTTTTCAGAGATTCATTTATTGAAGAGGTGTGTTTATTTATAGAAGATACACAACTAACGTCAATGTATTATTCATAATTTAATGACAGTTACTTTTTAAGCTGTAAGGAATTTGTAACAGCAACTTTTCCATCCTCAGTGACAGGTGGCAAACGTAATGAACTTTTTAAGTAACCTATAAAACACCAGGGCATTGTGATCCATTTCAAAAATCTGAAAAACTGCCAAGAAGAAAATTCCAACATAATTTCAAGTAACTCAGGATAATACAATACACATACGGATTTGAAAGTACATAATCTGGAACTTTCAACCACAATCGCCCCTCAAAACTTGGTACGATTCTGAAAAGCTTACAGTAAAATTGATACTTATGTCCATCCCCAATTTATATGTATTAATGATTATATTAATATAATCATCAGGGATGCCACTCACAAAAAAGCAAAAAAGAGGAAATCACGCGCGAATTAAAAAAAGCAAAAATGAGGAAATTGTGCGTGAATTTAAAAAAGTTAAAGTGTGGGAATCGCACGCAAGTAAAAGAATTTGTGAAGTAAAATTTCCATTTTTCATAACATTTATGCATGAATTAATATAATATATAATAAAATGAAAATTTGGTTATAATTGAAATCAATGTTATAAAATTAAAAGCTTTTTAAAAAATAAGCTGACTGCATAAAAATGAGGCTTACTCACACATACAACACACACATACAAATATATATATAATTTAAATTTGATTTTTAATTACAGTTTTTACCCAATAAAGCTGTGCATGAATATTAGAAACAGAAATCCAATCAAAATCATATATTTTTACAATTAAAAAATGTCCAACACTAGGACAGAATTTAAAATGTTTAAGTTACTAAAAAGTTAAATTACTGCATTCTTCACACAAATTAAAAATTTTGAAAAATACTAACAATATTATTAATTTTATTACAATGCTGTATTTTTACACTCAAATGCAGAAAATCTATAAAAATAAAACATTTTCATTTTTTATTTTTAATATTTGCATGCAGAAACATGTCTTTGATATATATCATATAGTTAGGATATTATTTTTTAAATTTTAACATTTCTTTTAGAATTAAGTTCAGAATGAAAGTTTTTGACAGCTTCACTTTTACTTTTATCCTCAACTTTTCTTCCTTTGGATTCATTTACATTTTCGCCACCATTAAAATTTGGTTCATGCAGTCTCTTTAAACTATGTGTTAGTTTTTTCTTATGATTTATCCTTTGCCTTTTTTAGTTGCATCTGCAGACATCTTTTTTGCAGCTTTTTTTGTCAGAGCTTTTTCTTTACTGGCATTTAATCCTTTTATTCTCTCTTCCCTTAATGATTTATTTTGTTTTTAAGTTTATCAAAGTAAGCATTCCGTGAATTTCATACATTTCTCACCAGTTTCGGATCAACTTTTTCTTTGAGAAAGTCATGTTTGGAAAACATACAAACTGCCGATTTTTTTTTTATTTTTATTTTTTTTGTGAGCGCAGCTCATACTTAATGCACTGCAAAGCATTAAATGTTGAAACATTTAATCTATTGCTTCCAGGTGTAATCACATTATTCAATATGCTAAAGCTACTTTCCACTTTGGGTTCATGGAAGCAGGTTAGCAAAGCAAATGCCATCCTTGAAAGTAGAGGATATTTTGAGGTATTCTCCACATCTCTCCACCATAAATCAACAGATTCTTCTACAATATCACTAAAACGATCATTTTGAAAATTATGCATTTCCAAATCATATGCTTCTTTTTCTGAATCTTGAACAACATTTGAAGCATAGAGTGGTAGTTCTTTCATCGATTCTAATGCAACAGAAGTCCTTCTATTGCATTGTTCCAGTGAAGATACTGCCTTTAAAAAAGGGTTGGCAAAAGGCATTTTTTCCACACGCCACTTAGCACACCCAATGTATGCCTTAAATACACATATCTTAAAATTTATTATCACAATCAATTGAGATTTCGGAGCCAACTTTATAAGTTACTTTGCAGTATCACCCACAAAGATTGAAGAAAAAGAAAGAAGAAATATCCGCGGAAATCGAGGATTGATTTTTTAAAAAAAGAAGCGGAATTTTTTAAACCGCGATTTCCGCGGAAATCGCGGATTTATAAAAAAACAAAAAAAGCGGAAATCCGCCGTTCGGCGGAAAAGTGGCATCCCTGAATCATAGACTTATACTGTTGTTGATATTAAGAAGACAAGCCATGCTTGTTTATAGCATCTTGCATCAAATTTCCATCCCCTCATTACAGAAAATACAATGAAGGATGAACTTGAGCAGACAGGCCATTTTTATATGAAAAGTTAAAAAATGAAATTTTAATGATAAAATCATTTCCCTCCTTTATTAATCCAAAGTTTAAAAAAATTCTATGTTTCAGTTATAACAATATAGAAAACCAAGTGATTTAACTATTTCTGATGAACAAGTCTAAGCCAGAACAGATCATAGCTGAATAGATCTACAACAAATTTTACAAGTTCATTTTATTACAACAGTTAATATATCTTCCAGTATAATAATTTTTATAAGTATCCATGTTTCGCAATACACCTGACAGTGAATATATTTGGTACTATATACATATAAATGTTTAAATAATTTACCATACATGCATTTTTGATGTTTCAAAATAATACAAAGATCTTTTACATTTTTTTGTGTGTGTTTTCATGACTTGCAGTACAGTCATGAACTAACATTTCTTCTAACATATTACTTTATTCATCGCAAATTTATTCTGGAAGCATTTTTTACAATTGACAGATTTCAATTACAACAGATATCTCTATGAACACAAACTTAGCTTAAAATATGTCAAGCAAGAATGTGGTGATATAAAAAGAAAAGAACAAGACGCAGCATGTACATACTTTACAGTGCTTTATTGCAGCAAAAGTCGACTACATACAACAGTCTTCTGATGGGGAGAAAGCAAATGTTTGATCTTTTTCTTTTATTTCAAAAATTTATTGTCCGTTCACCTCTGCAATCAGCACAGGTGCACGGTGCATTATACACATTACAGTCAACATTAAAAGCATGCAACTGTGTAATGATTAAAATAAAAATGAATCTAACTAAACCCCACAGATCAACTTGGCCGGCAGTGTCTTACAATGTGGTATGTATACATGAATGAAATTTGACAAAGCTGGTTTTACACAGTTTATGATTCAGAAACAGTACCACTGCAGTAAAGCACTGTCATACTTGGCTGTGCTCCACTTTAAAAACTGAGGTACAAGGAAGTGAATGAATAGTTTAAAGCAGCCCCAAACAACTCCCAATAAAAAAAGACAGGCACCTCTACCTGAGGGTGCCCATTGACGGCTTAAAAAGCCTTTAAGCAAAGTTAAACGCGAACCTCTTCAGTGGGAGCGCTCGTTTTCTATACAAGGGCACAAAAGCATTTACAAATCACTTCCCGTAATACAATCAAAGAATTAAATTAAAACAGTGAAACTGAAAAATTTAGGTTACTTCTCCCATACTTAGCAAGAACCAAAACACCAGACTGCAAGCAATAAATGTCCTCAGCACTTAGTGTTCTGATCGCAGGTCTGTATCAAACTACTACATGCTGATTAATTTACAACACTCTCACGCACACACAGGGGAAAAAAATAAAGGGAGAAAGTAGTATTTCAGTGCTTTCAAGTTGTTTGTAACTTTGTTTGCCATTTTGGTCCTCTTCTTAAAAGTTCCTATTTCATACCTGTTTTACGCATCTCCCTCCATGCATCACTTGTGCCAAAAGCAATATATTTTGAGTAAGTATATCAAGCAAATAGCCCGGCCACTGCTGTAGTACCAAATTTAAAATTCACATACACTCACATAATATACATATAATATCTTAACTTCAGTTAACCCATCAACATCAGAATATCCCAAACAGCCAGAAGGCTATAAAATACAGGGTTGGCCACAACATTTTCGTACTAATACTTTTTGTAAACCTATTAGTCATCCCCCAGGTGGCAGTTAGACACAAAAGATCTGTTCACAACTTACAGTAGAGAAAACTAAAGGTATTTCATAGAAAAACAAACTGTCCAACGAAATATAGACTAACTATCAACTTGGAGAATGCTATCAGTTCTTTTCAGATAAACAAGTTTCTAGATATGATATTGGTAGATAAACTGGAAAGTCACTCTGGTAATTTGGAAGAAAAATACAGAAAAGTGTCATTTTTTTTTCAAGCATGTCAGCAAAGATAGTAGATATTACATGCAATATGGTAGTTTAATGTGAATTACATAAACCATTTTTAAGTTGGAACAGCTAAATATGCCTTATAAAGTTGACAACTTTTCTTATATTCAGTTAAGGCCATTTTAAGGAACAGGAAACGGCCAACAATCATAGACCACCGAATCAGATTTATTAGTTCATTCTTCACCAGCTGGTTTTTCTCCTTTTTCATCCTTGGCTTCGGTAGTGGGAGGAGGAGCATCGCTTGTAGACGACAGACATTGTGTTTCGCTATCTTCAGCATTTGCATTGGTTATGGGCATTTTCTGAACCACTCCTCCTTGAATGTTACTCTTGTTATCTTGGGAAAGCATATTAGACACAGATTCTTCAAGTTTGCCAGTTTTTGACTGAGCAAAAAACATGTGGGTTTGTTGAACAGCTTCTGCTCTTAGTTTTGCCTGCTGGGCCGATGTTAATTTTCCTCCAGGAACCTAAGTCAAAAAAGTTACATTACAACATGAAACATCAATATTTCACTTTTGTGACATTTACATACGAATGGATGTATGCAAAGCATTATGGACAGACCACTGTCAAAATAAGTGAAATTACTTTGGAAAACTCGTCTTTCAATTTTTTTCTAAAAATGAGGAATTTACACACTAGTGTTTTCTGAATGAGCAAGTTCAGATTACAGCTAAATTACAAAAAATGATCATGGCAAAGGTATGAGAAATATATAATTCTAAATATCAAGCCAAAAAGGCAATCTCTATCATTAAGATTTTCAATAAGGTATAGTTATTCTTTAAATCTTGACAAGAACAACATTAACATTTACCATTATAAACATAAAAGGCAATAATTGTGTATGGAAGACTTCCTGAAGAAATCAAATGGAAGAAATGCAACAACCTCTACATTTCCCGAATTATAATTTCATATTTTGATACTTTATAAGACGAGGCAAATAATGTATTTCAATTTGGATGTAGCTCGGAAACATCTTTGTTAATATATACATAAACACAACTATTGGATACACGATTCAAGGATTTTTTTTGCAGCTAGAAATTACATATAAACTGTAAATAAGTTGTAAAATGGAATTTAAGTTGATATGCAAATACAAATTTTTATAGATATTCTGCATTCAGATATCAATAAAACAGGGTGCATTGCAATTATGATGAAAGAATTTTAAAAGCTGCTAGCGAACATGTATAGAAAATATGTGCAATAATGGAGCTTATGTCAACTAAAACTGTTTAGGAAATAAACAAATGAAAACCAGAAAAATATCAACAATTTGCATCATTAATTATAGAAATCAGTAATAAAAAAGTAAGTAAAAATCGAATGAATTCCAGAAATAAAAATTGATAAACTATGGATTCCAAGAATTGTATCTTAATTTAACACTAATATCATTAAAGCTATACAACAATAATTTTTCAAATAATATAACTTTTTACACTTTTTTTATTCACTTACAATATGATTCATTAAAAACATTTTTTACATAATTTTAGAAAAACACTAGTGGAAATATAATGTAAGAAGCAAAATCTAACTTACCGACTACAACTTAACAAAAACTGACATTTTAATTTTTTTCTCTGTAACTTAATTTTTCTTCACAAAACAATTGATGTTATTTATGTTTTGTGAACATATTTGATCCTTGTAGTATATGGAGAGGTAGAGTTACCCCTTTCAAGGGCCTAAATTATTTTTCTTTCTGAAAACTTTATTAATGGGTATATAAATCTATAAAGGAGATTAAAACTTGTTGGGAATAAAAACAACTGCCACCTATTTTTTGTTGATGTACTGAAAACATTTTTCCCAATAAAACGCTATCAAAAGACTACGGCTTGTCTACGAAAAAAAGTCTTACAAATGAGTTTTCGACAAGAAACAGAGTTTCTCTCGTAGATTAACTTGAAATCTCTCAAGTCGATTCATGCCTCTTTTCATAATTATATTTCAGAATTTTGGATAAATTTCATCCATCTTGGCTTCGAATTACAACAGTTTTTCCTTATTTAGATTCAGAATACATTCCATCTTTACTTTAGAATTCATTTCTGAACTGTATTCATTTTAGTAAATTATGTATATGTGTGCGATTTTTTTAAAAAAAATATTTTACAGGACACCTAATTTATCAATATTTATTGCTTTTGGTCACATTTTTATTTTAGCAAAGAAGCATTCATGTCTGGTTTCAATATGACCATGGTTTGTGAATTTTTCCTTAACTTGTTTTACATTAGACGCGCACTAAACATTTTTCACTTTTGATTTAACTTGAATTTTACAATTCCTTGATAGCTCTCTTGCTCCTTAAATTGGAATTTTTTCTACTACCTATTGTTATTTGTTGTTACCAAACTTTGAAAGCAAACTGTAGTGAAGAAAATAGAACAAGATTTGACGCATAAATACATCTTAATCTTTAAAACTATTTAATGCATGTTTCAAAACTGAATCCCATATTTCATTCATATCAGTATATTGAGGATAAGAACTATCATTAGATTTATTTTCAGACCAAATAATCTTTCCATTATACACTAAAACTGAAGTCTGTCTTTAGTTCAGAAAAACATGTCAAGAGTTCATTTTTTTTAATACAGTGGGTATATAAGTTTATTTTAAATCTTTTTGACAAGGACAATAGGAAAATTCTGCCTCAAATAGTTTAGCATCACTTGGTTTCAACAAACTCTGAAATTCACCAATTCCCTCATAATAAATGTTCTAATTACATGTTTTTTTTTTTAAATCACACTATAAAGCGATGCAACAGAGTTTTGGCCGTCTTCCAATTTCTATTTAGTCAAAACTACATGCATCAAACTAGTTGATGGATTTCTGTTCTACCCATCCTGCTTCAAAAAACACCCCACTTTCATCAACAAGCCTACAAATGTCAATTTAAACTTTTAGAAGCCGATACTTTGCATCAATTTAAAGGAATTTGTTAATAAGATGCAATTTTTATATTTCATCAATTAAGTTTTCTCCAAAATCAACAAGATAATAGCATAAGTAAGAACAACATACAACTATTGGTTCTGTAGTTCTGCATTTTTTGGTGGGGGAAGGGTGAATTTGCAATAATATTAATGAATATTTCCAACAGAAATCTTGTGCAGTGAGAAATATATTGCTGATGAAAACTTGAATTTCAAAATACACTAAAAGGCGATTTTATTATACATATCTAGACATATTTTGGGTTCCGACTTGCAGAATTACAGCTTATACTATAAATTAACGAGCTTCTTTATTAATAGCAATCAGCATGTTTGACGTACAGGGACCAAATAGCACAGCGACAGATTAGCACAAACAGGAGCCAACACCGTAAAAATCCGAATTGGATTTTTTATTTAATTTTAAATGGTAAATTCAGTCATTTTTACTTATTTTCACCAATTTTCTTTTTTCTCCATTATTATGCATTCACATACGGTGTTTAATTTATCAGTTCTCACATTTTTTATTAATTTCTCTCCATATATTTTCTTTTTGAGCCTTATTAAAAGACAGTTGGGTTGAATATAAAATTCTTTTTAGCCTTTTCCAAATGATATGCTTAGCAAGTTTCCATTTATAAACATCAGAAAAAAAAGTTTTCTTACAATTCTCTCTCTCCTTTTCTATTTGGTCAAAAAGAAATATGGATCCCAATTTTTTTGTACCTCTTTAAAATTTTGCAATGTATTTTTATTGACATTTTGTTAGTCCTGGAGATATTTTTAAGTTTATACTTTTAATCAGCAGGACTAGGAAAATTCTGTATAAATATGGTTTATTGTTTAAAATAAATGTTCTTTTTCCAAACTTCGTGTTTTCTTTCAAACCATACTGTTATAAGGTAATAAAAAGACTAGATTTGAAAGGATATTTATATTTGTTGGGGAAGTTAGTGACAATATTTGGGGAAGAAAGGAGGCGGGCAGATGAAAAAATATGGATCCAACTTCAGGTTTTCATCTAATTTACTGATAAACTGCTACCTTTACATCTGTATGATAATTCTAATTAAGGATAAAACCACTTGCTTATTCCATTCATTTAAGGAATTTTTAGTGTAAGAAATTATTACAGAATTTTTTATAATGATTTCACTTGGAGATGAGAGAATATAAAAGTTACATCTAATTCCAGAACTACATCCTAGATTAATTTAAGAATGATCCAATTACATTTAAAAAAAAAAAAACGCAAGTCATGAACCAATTGTATGCGATATGAAATGAGCTCATAGTTTTCAATTAACTGTTGGTACAAAGAAATATAACGAAGAAAATTTGATTATTCTAGAAAAATGGTAACTTCGTTTTAGAACTTTTAGTTTAATATATAGCAAATCCCAGTATTTCTTCTAAAACAGATGTGTACTACAAATGTTAACAAAGTTAGTGGCATATATACAAGTGTTTTATCATGTACACTTAATATTGCTTTCCTTAGCATTTATTTATATAAATGTTACCTTTTCCCCCTTTAAATAGAATATACAGAAGAATCCTTTTGCTTTTAATTTTCAAGTTGAATTATTTCAAATCACTTACACAAATTACTAGACAGTTCACAACAAAAATGGATTTAAACTATATATACTGAAAATATATTCATTAAGAGTTTCAGAATCTCCATCAAGAAATCTAATTACAATGAAAAAAATTAGTAAAAAGACAGCTGAAAACAGTGTTTCAATATATTCTACTGTTTACACTAACCGCAACTACGGAAAAATAGTATTCAAGTAAATTAATTTCATAAAAGCTCAAGGTGGAAATTAAGCTTGAAATAATGAATGATTTTTTAAATATTCATTTAAAAAATTCCAATAAGTAGTAGTTATAAAATGAAATTTAAAATCTTCATAACCAACATATCTCCACTATCTATTAATTTGTCTATATATTCCATATACTATTTTAACATGTCACAAGGAGACCTAGAATTAAAGCTTTTCATATTTCAGAACTTTTTGCAAAATATTTTACAACAGGTAAATCGCAGTGTGTCAGCATATGTAAATAATCTGCACATGCAAAAACGATAACTCAAAGGAAGTTTAACTATTTAACAGGTAACTTAAACAAAATAGCACTAAAATGTTTAAAACTTTTATTAAGTAAAAAATATTTTCTTTCAATATTTCTATAAAATGTATATTTTTACATGTAGACACACATTAAGATTTCTTTATTCCTTATAGATTTGCATGTCGATAATGGTAACGAAATGGAAAAGATTCACATACCAGCACACTGGCTTGTGGTCTAATTCCAATTTTTTGTTGAGGTTGAGGAGTTGCTTGAGTAACAGTAGCAGGTCCAGGCCTCTGAATAGGTGGTGGGTAATGTAAATTGGATGCTGCAGCAGCCACGGTTGGAATTTGTTGATGTGGAGCATTTCTCACAACGTTCGGGAACAACATTTGCGGAGCTCGAATTGGATTAGATTGCAGGTGATTAAACTTTTGCTGTCCAAACTGAAAATAAGCTTGCTGAGACTGTGGAACTGAATATTGAGAAGTCTTTCCAGAAGTTGCTGTCATACGATTTGTAGGAAGAGCACTCCCTTGAGGCTGTCCATGTTTGCCAATCACACCAGAAGTGGACATGGGGGGAACAGCAACAACAGGAGTAGAATTTAGAGCAGTTGATACTGCAGTGCTGACATTGAACATGTTGCGATTTGTAGACACATCAATTGTAGGTGACCTGGTTGCTGACCGTAATGAAGCAGAATCGGGTACAATGTTATTCATCACATTATTTGGAGCCTTATACTGATGCCCTCCAAAGTTACGATAATTTGGATTAACAGTTGCTGTTTGTGGTAGAACATTCAATGCAGATTGAGATCCATAGCTTTGATGAGATGGGTATTGAGGTTGTTGTTGCATTGGAGAACCAGGAGTTGTTGGAGGTTGATGATAATAATTGGCTGTTTGAGGCTGTGCAGAAGTAGAAAAGTAAGATGTCTGGGGAGCTTGTAAGCTATGGAGACTCTGAAGATGTGGAGCAGGTGATGGTCCAGCTGCAGGTCTTGTTTGAACTAACTGAGAACCCAAAAGGTGAGAACTTGCTATATTTTGCTGAGCACCCAAAACCTGCATGAACAAGATTTCACATTAAAGAATTTTAACAAACATAAGAATAATTTCAAAACACTGCATGTACCTATAATGTTAAAAGTTTCACAAGTTATAAAACTATGGAAAGTGAACCATTAAATTGAATAACTAGACAATTAGGTTGTCAGGATATTTAGATCACCACCACAATACAAAACCTTTAAACCCAAAATACTCTGGTCACTGTTATATCATGGATACAAATATCCTACTAGTACATACAACCATACACCAGAATGATCCAATACACCTTTTATTTACGAACATGAAAGTTAAGCATTTCATACAAATACACTATTAATTGAAGTTAACTTTGTTTCATCACAAGGTACTATTACGGCTGTAAGGTCCCTATTGATGCCAAGTTTGAATGTTGATGGTGAAAGTTATCAGAGATTTGGCAAGTTTTTACATGGGAGTCTCACTAACTGATTTACACAAAAGAGTAATAATCGAGAAATATAATTTTTTATACATATAATTACTCTGTATATAAAAATTGCTGTTAAAAAATTGTAACTTGTGTTAAATGAGAATAATCTCTACTAATAATAAAGGAGAAAGTCTGTTGATGACAGGGTTGCGGCGATTTAAATCAGTTGATTAAAATCACTGATTAACTGAATTAGTGATTAAAATCACTGATCACGATTTAAATCAACTGATTTTTTTTTTAAAAAAATCACTGATTTAAATCACTTTATTTTAAATATCAAGTTAATCTGCTTTAATGAAATAAAATTGTCCATGTATCTTTAAATAGTGAGTTTAAAATATTTTTAAATGTATATTTAAAGAAAGAATATATAAATAAAAAAAATATTTCATTTAATTGAAGTAACTAGAGTACTTTCCATATCTTTATTTTTGAGAACACAAGCAAATAAGATTTTAAATAAAACTAATGAGCAACACAATAAATTGCAAAGTATGAGATGCTCCTTTTTTTATAAAATAAATATTGTGAAAGGATCATGTTCACAAAGAACATAGTAAAATGCATTGAGTTTCATTTTAATATTGGAGAAAACTAAATAGTGTTGGGGAAAATAAAGTTTTTATATTGCAATATGTCCAAATGCAAGATAATTAAGTTATACATACAAATGTTCCAAAAGAAATACAAACATCTACATAGCACAATTTAAACTATGATCTATAATTTTAAAAGGCAATGTTTGTGTGTGCGATGTCCAGACAAATATATCACTTATAGTCATGAAATTTGGCACACAGCTGATGGTGACTCAATGCAAATCGAAGCCTTAAAAATTTAATCTAGAAAATTTTTTAATGTTTTGTGTTGCTTTGGGTGATTTTTTGCTCTAATTTCTCAATAGCATGTTTTTGGAGAATTGTACGAAAAAATAGATACACTATCGGAAAGGGAGAACGATTTCTGTTCTTATGAAGTTTGTTTCTTACGTTTAACATAATTTACTGAATTTAGAGAAATTTTTGAAAAATAGTCACTTTTATGTTTCTTTTCAATTGGAAATTCTTAAAATTCTCGCTTAAATATTAAACTTTATTTATTATAAATAACAAGCACATAGAATGGTTGATGTGTAAATTATATTTAAAAAACACATTTTTGAGTTCAGATTAGAAAAAGTTATTCCAGAAAATTTCAGTGATTTGTCACCTAGTTACTGATTTCTTTAATTTTTTTATGCTTAGTAAGAAGTAGTCTATTCTCAAGGCCAAGGTGAAATAAACCCTAACCCAAATACTTGAAAGGGGAAAGGAGAAGAGTATGCTATTTAGTTCTTGAAAAATTGAAGAATAATTCTTATTTTTGAAAAGGGGGGAGGGGCAGGATTTTCAGTCCTTTGGTGCAATTCATGTAAAAGAGAGCCAGCTTCTCACTTGTGCAAAATTTGCTTGACCAGAAGAGATATCTAAAAATTTTATATATTCTAACATATAATAATATATATATATAGTCAGGAAGTGTAATTTTTATTATATTTTTCCTCAATAAAATTGTCCTTATATTCAAAAGTATATTATTCTTTATATTTAGTTCACAAATATTTTTTAAATAGTTGTTACATGTTTGAAATAATTTTTAAAAAAAGAAAGTAGAGCTTAATGACTGGTATGTTATATATAATTCTATGAATGTAGGCCTCATTGTCTAATATACAAATATTAAATATGTATATATAATTTTAAAAAAATCATTAAAATCAAAAAAATCAACAACCCTGGTTGGTGATCTACAGAACAGACTGCTGCAACTAGAGCTACTAAATTTTGCACAGGTATACCTTGGAATTTGGGAATGTGCACCTCAGAGCCATTTTTTTTTCAAATTGTATCTCAAATTTTAATTATTTAAAAATAGAGCCAAATTTTGCCTTTTTGCCCATAACTTCCAAAAGTATTATTGAATGAAAATGATTTTTATACCAATGAAAAATGCAAACAATTATCTTTCCAATGATATTAGTTGGAATACTGTGCAATATTTAATCTTATGTTTCCAAGTTTTTAATTATCATGATCTGCCGTCAAGGTCACTCAAGTTTGCTTTCTCCAGAAAAGGGATTACGGTTCACAAATGTTCTCTTTTTAAAATGCATCTTTTCATTATATTATTTTTCATACACTGCATGCATTTTGTGCATAAAACACCTACACTGCTTGATTCAAATTATATTCCCAACCAATCTCAATTAGAATACCACAAATACAACGTAACATTAGAAAAAATAATTTAATTAGTTTTTTGCCCAGTTAAATGCTTTCTGATTGAACATAATTATCTTTAAAAAATATTCTCTCATATTGGCTCTTAATTTCAGGGAATATTGCATTTTTTATATATTTTTATGCCATATTTACTTGAAATTCAAATGTATTTCAAGTTGGTTCAATATTGTAACAAGAAGTTCAAATCCATATTTGATAAGTGGCTGCAGATAAATGCATTCAATTACAATCCCTTGAACAATAGATTTACTTACTGACGAACTTTGAATTGATGTAACTATAGATTATCTTTCTCTACTATTTGGTTCTGGGTGTATTTGAATTTCATTTTTGAATCTAAAAATTCATAAATATTTTACTTTGTATAAACAAAGTAAAGGTCATTAGTTGGAATCTTTGGTTTCATCTATCATCTTTCAAAAAAACAAACATTTTATATTCAGAAACTGCAATTGGAAATTACTTCATCAGATAGCTTAATTTTAAATAAATTATTACAACTAATAAGTTGGGCAAACCAGCTAGTCACTGAAGGTGGCTAGTGGACAATAAAGGTTGGCACATAATTAGGAATGTAACGAATAGTGATTTGGCCGAGTATCTACTTTTTTTAAAACATTACACTTTAAATGGTAAAAATATTCCTCAAATTTTAAATTTAAAAAAAAAAAATTAGATTAATAAAATTGGTCTTATTATTTTTATTGATTTTATTAAACTTTTAACACCTTGATGTATTTTTTGTAGTATATTTTAAGCACTTTAATTCTAAGAATAAGACAATGTGGCTTCCACAAATTTAAATAAATTATAATAGTATAATTTTATATATAGATGCATTAGATTATATTTTTAAGATTTTTTTTAAAGATAATTTATTAAAACAAAAAAATAAATAAAACTTGCTTGTCACCCTTTATGTCTTTCACTTAACTATAACGAATTTCTTTTCTCCAATTCAGAATGTTAAGCCATTTCCTTTAAAATATATTCATTTTCACTTCCACTTACCACCCAGTAAAACATTTCTCCTTTTTTTTAACCCTTCAACTGCAGGTACTTTCTTATATATATATATATATGGCTTATAAACCATACCCACAGTTCAAGGTTTAAAAGTTATTCAACCTGATAATGCTTACTCTCCCCCTTAAAATTGAATAAATGTTAGGGGATTTTTTGATAAGTGTATTGAAATGTAATTCGGCAATATTCTTTGTTAAATATATATTTTAAAAAATATCCTGAATTTATTCGGCCGAATATCTGTTTAGCACTTGGCAAGATTGCTCTTGCATCATGATTACAGGCTTTACAATGATATGTAAAGTTATTGAATACATTTACATATTAAGCAACTTAAATCTGAGTAAATGTTACGATTTTTTTTGGATAAAAAAATGAAATACAATTCTGAAATATTTTGTTTTATTATTTAATAGTATATTTAAAAAAAATTATCTTGGAAAATATTCAGCCTAATATCTGCTTAGTATTTGCCCAGCCAAATATTGGGCAAAAGGCCCGAATACCAAATATTCATTACATCCCTACACATAATGATAGAATAAACCGTTTCCCCCCGATTCCACAAACTTCTTCGCATATTAGCTATTCAATGATCACTAGACACACTTGGAAGTGGTAAAATTTCTAAACCATTGAAAAAGTGTATTAATGAGCTTTTTACTTCAATCACAAAAACAAAACAAAAAACCAAGGATAAAAATTTAATCAGTGTAATCAGTTAAATTCTCATTCATCACTTCTAATCGATGACTGTCTTAAAGCATAATTATCAAGGATGGATCAGAAATTGTTCCGAATCCCTACTTTAATATTAATCATAATACAAAATTTACTAAAAAACACCTGTTAACAAAGACAATTCATGATTAAAACCCATACTAATTACTGTAGCAAGTTGCTATTATTTCTACAAATATATCATGCGAGAAAACATCACTAATTGAAAGAGTTCCTAACTGCATACATAACTTTTTGCTTTATTTTGCAGACATTGCTGCATTTTTATCTCAGAATAACTTTTTTTATATTCAAAAATAAAATTTAATGAAAAAGAATGTCAGTACACAAAATTCAATGAAGTTCACAACACGTAATTTGTTATTACCTGATTAGAAGAAACATGCTGACTCTGGGGATAAGGTGCCTGCACTCTATACTGACTGGACGAATAAATATCTTGGCCCTGATGTGCAGCAGGAGGCTGAACAAACAAAGACTGCTGACCATAAGCATTAGACAATTGAGGATTAGGTGGAGGTTGATGTGAAAGACCATATGTACCCAGTGGAGCATAACCATGTGGAGACTGCCCAAATTGGACCATAGCAGCAGCAACAGCAGCAGCATTGGTTTGACGACTATCCATTTGTAAAGGCTGATACATTCCCGTCTGTGCCATCTGAATAAAATTCAAAGTCTATTATTAACACCATAATGCTCTCATAACAATGGATAATTTATAATATTAAGAATCAATCAGGAAAGGATAGCCCATGAGCTTATCTGACCTACCTGCTGTGAAGAATTAAATAAAACAGTTGGTGGGCTGGGAATAGCAGGAATACTAGCTACTTGAACAGAACTGGCAAGACCAGCTATAGTTCTGATTCCAGTCATAGTTTCTAATCCACCCATTAAAGGAGGACTTAATGGAGCTGGACAGTGAGGCCCTGCTATAACGTTATGCTGTGCAGCCATCTGCAAATGAGACTTAACAGAAGAAACATTATGATCCATACTTTTCACCAAAGGAGAACTGCTGCATGTTTGCTGTAATGGAGAATTTTCCCTGAAACACAAAATTAAGGAACTTGTTTTACCTAGAAGTTATTAAAATTAAAACATACAATTTATCTACCCAAGTGCTTAATCATTATATTTGATTTTCGCAACTCCAAAATTGGAAGAAATACTGAATTATTCACAAAATGATTATCCTCCCTATTTTTACATATAAATATTCCGGATTCAGAAAAAAGGTAGTGCAAAAGTTTTCATGATCCTATTAAAGTTCAACACAACCCCACAAATCAAAACCAGAAATTTTATTTATTTAAGCAAATGTAAATCAGTATCTTTTACAAGGCAAAATTACAAGTTACTATACCAATTCGACATAAATTTTATAAATGTTCCAAGATTTGACAAAATTTAATATTTGGGTTCATTTCTCAAATAAGAAGTTTCTCTAAAAGTATTTACCTTCACTCAGTGCAATATAAAGGATATTAACAAAGACAAAAATTAAACTTTAAAAATTATAATTGAAAAGTCTAACTGCACAAAATTTTGAAATTTTCTTCAATTTCCTTTTTATGGAAAAATATCAAATGTATCAAAACCAAAACATAACAAATATTTCCATTTTAAACCATTAATGGTCAATTTAATTTAAAGCATAGATTACTTTTAAATTATAAGAACATCAAGATTAAGGTATCCAAGTAAAATTAAATTTCGAAATATTTTTAAAAAAGGGAAAATTATCGAAAAATCAGTAGAAAAGAATTTTTTCATAATTATATCAAACAGTCATATTCAGAAATAGTACAAAATAAATATAGTGAAAACCTCTCTCTAGTGGCCACCATCCCTCAGGGTTCCCACTCTTATTGAAGAAAAAAATTCAAGGACTTTTCAAGGACCTTTTTTTAAAAAAATCAAGGACCATAAAATTACATATTTTAGGACACAAAAATTCAAAGGACAAATTTAAATAAAATATTTTCAACTTGAACGTTCAAAGGCGTCATCACTTTCTTACTTATGAATTTTAGATACTTAAGTGAAGAGTATCAAAGGCACGTTTTGCTCACCTTGCAGTTAGTAAACCAAAATCTACAGTGAAAAGTGAGTTTCGAGATCACAATTCAAGCACCCTTACTATTAGCTATAGTGTACTACTACTAGATGCTAATTTTACACAAACTACTACTAAGCATTACTTAATAGCTCACTTCACAAACACATTAGTTGAAACAAAATTCATTAAAAAATTATTAGCCCCACAAGAACCTCTATTCTTACTCTTGACCATTGCTTGGGAATGAAGAGAGAAAAAAAAAAGCAAGAGACACACACACACACACAGGTACAAATCAACAAACCTTTAAATAAATAAACTTCAAAATATTTTAAATTTACATTTTTCAGTTGCTCTGTTAAAGCCTCAATTTTTTCATTGATCGTTTTCACTTCATTGGCCCTTTCTTTGGCTGTTTTATTAAAACTATTTGATTCTGCAATAGATTGAAAATCTCTACTTTTCTCAGCTTTTTCAGCTAGTTTGTCTGCAGACTTCTGCAGTGCAGAAACCAATGCAATGCAGTTCAGTGTGATGTATGACTCACAATTATGGTGACCCTTTAAAATTTTTACCATATATTTATTTATCTACTAACTGAATAGCCAGTTTGTGTGAATGGAGTACAAAAATTTACCCGACTTTTGCCATAATGAAGAGTAAAAAAACCACATAATCTGGCTTCCCTTGCTCTTTTATCTTCAATTTTAGTAATAAAACTACTTATATTAATCCTGTATGAACGTTGAAAAAGAAAAAAAAGTTTTATTAATAAGAATTAATATAAGTAAAAATTGATTACTATAGGTGCTTGAAGGATTTTTTTCAAACAGGAACAAAAACGCTTTGAAAATAACTGACACTCAAGAAATCTGTAGCCTAAAATTAATTTTTAAACTTATTAGTTATCTTAATTAAATTATTACTCATTACTTAATATATTTTTCACACTTCCGTAATTTTTCTGTTTGGAAAACATGCTTCAGAATTTTCAAAGGGGAATGCTTCCCCTTTGAAAAAGACCGAAGCTCAGCTTGACAGAAAAAAACCGAAAGTTTGTTGAAAATGTGCAAGAGTCGCTCAAAAAAGTTTGGATGTCGATCTTCGGCAATATGGAACCAGCCCCTTCCATTTTAGAATCCATTTCTTCAAAGGCGCCTCTATGACATCAACGAAGACAGAAAAACCATTACCATTGGTCCTTAAAAAAAGATACAAACCTTCTACTTTGTAACAAGAGCTTTGCGTTGCCGATTAAAAATATAAACTTAAAATCTTAAGCAAAGTAAAATCTTAATAAAAATATCCACTGCAAAAAAAAAAAAAGGAAGATAACGCTTTTTTCCAATGTTTATATATTAAAACACAGAAGCATACACATTTCTTCATTATAGAAAAAAAAATTAAACTTTTGATTCCAACCAATTTTTTTCAATAAGGCTCAAAAAGAATAAAAATCGGCTCAAAGAGAAACAAAACATCAAAAGACAAAAATAGGAGAAAAAAATACAAGAAATAATTAATTAAAATACCAGAAGCATAACTTTTCTTCTCACGTGTGTAAAAATAATAATGTGGGAAAAAGAAAATTCGCAAAAATGGGCAAAAAACTCCGGAATTGACTACTTAAAATTAAATAAATAAAACTCTAATCCAATTTTTTTTTAAAAATGTACTTCTGGCACTAATCCATCACTTTTTAATCAAACCCGTTTGCAGGTGCATAAAGAACAAAATCCGAACATGCATGCATACATACATACGAAGAAAAAAAATCCTCTTTTCTGTAATAGATAATTTCGGTCCAATTTGAAGATCCCATAATTTATCAAAATGATCCATATCCATAACACAAAAAAAGAATACACAATTTTTAAAAAAAAATGCTGACATAAAATATTAATAATAACGTCAGGTATTGCAATAATTCACCAAAAAGATTTCCTTGAAATGGAAAAATGAATTAATTCTGGTTATAGCTTCTATTTGATATTAAATCAAAGTAGCGAACAGTATCCAGTGTGGATGCTAATTTTTTTTTGCATAGACAGATGAAGGAAAATTTACGATCTCGCAAATTGTCTTAATCTCTTTGGCACGAAGCCAAATTCCTGTGCGTCTTCCACATTTGAGTACAACTAATATCTATCAACTGAGTATCTAATTTAACTAATAAAGGGAACGCGATCCTGTTCACAGACTAAATTTCGGTTCCACGGAAATTTAAATGTAAACATCCCACTGCCTGGCGCGTGCGCAGAAACGCGGATGACTTCCACTTCTGAAAAATGACCGATTTTCATTGGTAGTCATCGGTGTTTTATTCTACTTACGATAAAAGAGCAGCGAATGTTATGTCGTCTCATAAGAATTATCAAAATTTTTTTAAAAAATCCAATTTTAGAATAAATTACCCTGCTTTTTCTGGATCTCAAGGAATCCCAGGGTCATAGCGAAACCCTACCCTTTTTTGCCAGCCCCACCCCTCCATCCAAACTACACAGAGAGGAAAGATTGGCTATTGACAGCGTTACCATAGCAACACCCTTTTTTCCCACCCCTCCCTTCAAACTAGAGAAAAGAATGCTGACTGACAGCGTTCCCATAGCAACACCCTTTTTCCGGTGGTGGAATTCTCAAGACAGAGTAAATTTCGAATATTTCACAGACTTTTCAAGGACCCAACAAAAAAAAAATCAAGTACCTTTCCGCACTTTTCAAGGACCCAACGAAAAATCAAGTACTTTTCCGGGGCCCCGAGTACGGCAAATAAAATTCAAGGAGTTTTCAAGGACCAAAGGAATTTTCCCTAGGAAAATTGGCCACTCCAAAGGGATTTCATGTTCAGAAGTACAAAATGTATATTTAAACAAGTCCTAACACTGATAAAGCAAATTTGAAGATTAATCTAAAGTAAAAAGTACTTCGAAAATTTAAATTTCTTTTGAAAAAAAAAAAATAAAGATGCAATTTGTGCTTGTGTGGATCTTTCAACTTTTTCAGAGGTAACATTTTCAACTGAAAAAATAAACCCCTAATCATTTTACCAGGAAATTGTTGAGGAATGGGCAACAACGTTCATTTTTCTTAAAGTCTGTTCAGCTTCATTTGCTGATGGTTGCAACCCATAACAGCCAGATTCTAAATATGGCACCTTAAAAACACAAATGAACCCTTGTATGCCCAACACCAATAAAGGCGAAAGTTCATTTTTCTCCTCGCATTGGAGAAAGAACGATTATTTTGATCTGACTGCCTGTGTTGTTTGCAATAGAGTGTAACCCCTTCTTCCCCCCTTTTCTCTTAATAAAAGGTCCAAGGTCAGAGAAACAAAATTAAAGTATTTCAAAGATGAACAAATGACTAAAAATTATGTGACAAAAAAAGTGCTTGTTGACAGCGGTGACTGTTTGGAGAAGTTTTACCAAACCTCAAAAGTACTGTAATTTAAAGGTTTTTCTTCCCAGCAGCAAAATCAAATGAAACACATTAATGTTCACACAATGTATTGGTATTCATATGTATTTTAAGACTCAATTAGCTTATGATGGCTGGTTGTCATTATGCCATTAACAATTTCAACAATTTATTTTATTGCTCGCAATTTGCAAGAAGTAACTGAATGTGCAGAGTGTGGAACAGCTGAGGTACAACAATCTGTGCGGAAAGAATTCTAGAGTTTAGACTAAAAACCACAATATACACACACATCAGATATTGCTAAGTGATAAAATTCCTGGCTTTATTTGCTGGTCAAAAGTGACAAATTTTAAAATACAGCATTTTCAGACATTATAATAATGGAATAACATTCCCTCTTTTACTACCAATCTTGTAACATTCACAGAAAATCAGTTGCAGGCAAATTTGTTACTACAAAGAATACAAATGCAGTTATAAAATAATTACCTAAATGAGATCTCAGACACATCTTGTTCCTTCCTGTTTTGAGAACTGCTGTCAACAGAAGAATTATATACATTTGCTGAAGTATCCCCGTTATTTGCAAAAGAATTGTAGGATGTAGGGGAAGGGGTTTCTTCAGAAACTGTCTGAGGGTGTTCCAAGACAGTAGGTAGTGGTGGATCATTTTCCCATACCTGTTGACAATAATAAATCTTATAAACTTGTTATATACATAAAAATTTGAGAAGATAACTAAAAGACTTAAATAACATACCTTCTTTACAGACTGAATTTTTAAATTTAAATCATCAGTTGATGGGGATATAGGAGACTGAACGCCAACAGGTGTTCCACTATTTGACACTTCAATAGTGCGAGAAATATTAAGAGATTTGTTGGGCATATGAGAAGTGCCATTCTGATTTCTGGCATTTTTCTCATCTGTAAGTCGTTCTAAACCAGAGTCAAAATTGAAATCTAATTTCATATCTGTTGTTTCTTCTCCCTAATAATAATAATAAAAAAAAAGCCAATTTAAAAATTAATATACACAAGACTAAAATTAGCTCAAAACAAAATAGTTAACACTAAAGATACCTTTCCATATGATTCTTTGTTATTTGCAAATGAAACCGTCAGGCAGTGGGATTTGTCTTCAACATCAGGAGTTGATTCTTTGGACTTAGTAGCAGAATTAGCTCCAGGAGCAAGACTTTCACATGCAGCAGCTGCATCCTAAAATTATAATTATGCACTTTAATCTGTGCACTTATCTGAAGCCATATACATTTATCTTACATAGTAACCAAGTATATTTCAATTACCTTTAAAGGTTGACTTTTATTTTGCCCACCAAACTGATCAAGCACAGCATTTTCTGCTTTGAAGTTTTTATTTTCAAATACCACAGTACACATAGGTTTACAGGCATCAATTTCAGGTCCCTATAACAAATAATTACACAATTGCAAAAAATGGGTAATTACACAATTTCTTATACATATTACAAAATTTATTCCGAACACTAAAGAATTCTTATTAAACAAACTGAATTTGCTATTTTTACTTACAGATGCTAATTCGGATACTTCAGTAGAAGATGTACCCTTTCCTCCACTAGTTGGTGCAATTATTTTGCAATCATTACTAGGAGACGACCGTTGAGATGAAGCAGCAGATGCTGGCTGATCACTAACATCAATACCACTGTCATGTTGATCACTACGATCAAAGCTACTCGATTTGGATGTTGTAGAAAGTGCTTGAACATCTACAGACACCACTGGTGTACAAGAACTGACAATAGTATTAGTGCCACTACTTGCAGTCAATTGTGATGAAACAACAGGAGATTGTGATCGCAGGGAATGGTTGATGGGTTTTTCCCATGCATTTACTGATGGTGGTGCTGGTGATGCATCTGAAATAAAGAAATGAAGTTTAGACAATACACAGAGAATTGTTGTTCAAATCCGTTTCAGAATATTCTTTATACAATAACCGACCTTTAACAGAACAAGATGACCTTGTAGACAAGTCAACATTTATATCCCATGCAGTTGTGGATGTGGTAGATGCAGATTTAACAATACTTTCTCTCTGTTTAGCAAATCTTGGAGGAAGGCGACTTTGTCTTGAACGTGACCCACTTTTATTCCGTGCGTGAGGCTAAAAAGACAGGCAAATTCGGAACATATCTATTACAAAAATCTGAATGGAAACTAAGTGCTCCACAATCTAATTTATTTTATGGTATCATTCACCATTTTTAAGTTTTCTTAATAATCTTTCACAAATATTCAAGTTACAAAAAGAGATACTCATAATATATTCCTCATTAGAAAGAAATAGTTGGATAAGTTTTCTTAGTATAAACAAAATATCACAACACAGATTTTTTTTTAATAGCTCATTTTATAAGTGAATGTAAATAGAACAATAATTACACAATGAATGCAATTGAAAACTGTAGTTCAAAAGATGAATCAGAATAAATTGAATGTCATTAAATACAACAAAGCACAAACAATTATCTTCATAACAGATTACAAACATTTACTAATCCATTAATAAAAATAGTATTGCCAATTATGGGGGAAATGCTGAATCATTCCTAGAACAATACTACTAATACTGAAGATTGATAATAAAATTATAAACTCTCTCAGACAGCATATTTCTTCATTTTCATCAGTTGGGGAAAGAAATTTGTCATCACAGAGTCTAGATTTTTAAAGATTAAAACAGTTTTTGATATTTACGTATTTTTAGCCATTCTGATACTGAATATTGCAGTTGATAAAAAAAAGGTATGTTAATTCATATTCCTATTAACCAAACATTTTTACTAACAGAAAGCAAAAAATGATAGAGAATAAATCTACATATACTTTTAAAAAAAGAAAATGGTTATTGATTTCAAGATACTAAATGTAGAAATTGAAAACTTGCTATTTTGGATATCATAAAAATACTTTCCAAGCAATGTCAACATTTTTACGAAAATTTAACTATCATCTATTGGAAAACAATTGTGTCAACTGTGGTCGAGTGTATCAAAACTGTCCTTTCAAATAACGCATGTGCTGACAACAAAGTTTATTGACATTAAACACAAGTGGGCAACACAATTAAGAACATAACTATAACAATTGATAAGATGTTGGAACTCTCCACGACCAATAATAGGGTGGGACATTTTTATATAATTTCTGTGGGGTCTACCGGCCTCACTCACTGGCGATATTTCTCCTCCCACGAATCAAAAATAGATCTTCAGACAATCCAAGGCAGCACCATCTCCTGGCGAGTGAAAGATCCAGCATCCCAACACTACCAATGGCATAAATAACTGTGCAACTTATCCAAGGGTGGGAAAAAACTTTGCCTCTTGAACAGCATATTTCCATTGTTTGTTTTTAAATGTACAAAAACATTTATGGTTACAAATATAATTCCTTTTTAAAATTAAAGCCAGTCTTTAGAAAACACAGAGAGAAAATCTCAGAACAGATTAATTACTGTCTATAAGTGTGAAGGTTAATCTATGTCTTCCAAGAATTGAAACAGAAAACAAATAATCAAGTTAAATTATATGTAATAAGCAACTTTCAAAATATCAATTTCTAGCCACATTCAATGGATTGATATTAAATTTTGAAAAACCAATTTTCATATGGATTTCTGGTATATAGTGAAATTAATTTAAGAACAAATTGGCAAAGAAATTAAACTAACCTCTTTCTTCATCTTTTTTACTTCACTTTCAATCATTATTTTATGTCGCTTTTTTGAAGTCACTTCTTGAAAACCATCATCAGTACCACATAAAAGGTTAGGGTCCTCCCCAACTTCAGGGTGGTCATCAATTATTACAACACCTTTAAGAAATGTTTGAAATGCATTAACAAATAAATTTGCAATGCTGAGCAGGGTTGCGGTGATTTAAATCAACTGATTTTTTTAAAAAAAATCACTGATTTAAATCACTTTATTTTAAATATCAAGTTAATCTGCTTTAATGAAATAAAATTGTTCTTGTATCTTTAAATAGTGATTTTAAAATATTTTTAAATGTATATTTAAAGAAAGAATATATAGAACATAAAAAAATATTTCATCGAATTAATGTAACTAGAGTACTTTCCATATCTTTATTTTTGAGAACGCAAGCAAATTAGATTTTAACCCTTTGCGGCGCAAGGCAATAATTTTTTTGAAATATGATGAGAAAACATCATGCATGGGTTTAGTTTATTGTCTAGACATAGAATCTACAAAAAGTTTTTTTAAAAAAACTTGCTTCATTCCAGGAGGGGGGGGGGGGGGACTCGAAAGGGTCACCTCCTCATGAGAACCCCCTTAGATACAGCCACCTTGATACACTCGAAAACTATTGTTGAATCTTACAGAAAATTATAAATTAAAACTTCAAGAATATTGGAGCAAAATTTTCGAGTTACTTTGCTAAAATTTTTAAACGTCCAGAACTAAAAAATTTCTTATCTCTGAGGCAAGGAATTTTCCTAAACTTTATCTCTAATAATTCCTATTCTGAAACAAAATTTCATAAGACTGCCATACAGATTCTAAAAGGAGTACAATTAGCCCTATCCTAAACCTATTATTTTCCATTTGTAGTTGAATTCAACGATTGAGAAGCGAGTGAAATTAGGTGTGCCATTAACTGGCACACTTTGAGAAAAGGGTTAAATAAATCTCTAATGAGAAACAGTCAAAGTATGACAGACTACTTTTTTTATAAAATAAAATAAATATTGTGAAAGGATCATGTTCACAAAGAAAGAACATAGTAAAATGCAGTGAGTTTCATTTTAATATTGGAGAAAACTAAATAGTGTTGGGGACAACAAATTTTTATATTGCAATAATGTTCCAATGTAAGATAATTAAGTAATGCATATAAATGTTCCAAAAGAAATACAAACATCTACATAGTGCAATTTAAACTATGATCTATACTTATAAAAGGCAATGTTTGCGAACTTGTGCGCAATGTCCAGATTAATCTATCACACTTACAGTCATGAAATTTGGTGCACAGGTAGTCCTGATGGTGACTCAATGCACTTTGAAGCCTGAATTTAAAATTTTATCTAGAATTTTTTTTTTATTTAATGTTTTGGGTCAAATAGATTAGGAGTAGAGAAAGCTTCAATACTTGTGTTTGTAATGAAACAAATGAACAGCTGAGTGTAAAATTCCATAATATTCTAACATACAATAATATATCTATAGACAAGAAATGACAATTTTTATTATATTGTTCCTATTTTCCTTAATAAAATTGTCTTATATTTTAAAAGTATATTATTGCTATACTTTAGTTCACGAATATTTTTTTAAATAGTTGTTACATTTTTTAATTAAATTTTTTGAATGTTTTTTTTTTTAAAGAAAGTACACCTTAATGACTGGTATGTTGTTATATATATATATAAGTCTATGACTGTAACGCTCATTGTCTAATATACAAATGTTAAATATATATATAGTTTTTAAAAAAAATCATTAAAATCAAAAAAATCTTGATTTAAATCAAATAAATCGTTTTTGAAAAAAATCAAAAAAATCGACAACCCTGGCTGAGTAATAGCATACAGTAGCATAAAGTTTCGTTTAACATAAAACTTAGGTAGAAGAGCTCTATTCTATTTATTTAGAAAAACATTTTCAAAGTAGGAAAAGGCTGCATTAATTACAAGTTTATCTTCAACAGATAAATATAACAAGTAACGAGAATAAAATCACTACAGCTATTATCCAATCCATTATGTTCATTAAATATTTCTGAAAACAAATGAAATATATATTAAATAACTTACTAGCATAGTTATTTAAGTCGTATCCTTCTAAGCCACCAGTTTTGTCTTTATCACTTTTTGGGACTTTAGCCACAGAAACTTCTGCTTTCATATTTCTTCTAAGACAATGTAAAAACAAATTTTAGTGAAAACTAGAAAACAAAAACCTAACATTTCTTCCTTACATTTCGGAACCTTCATTTCAGAAGCAACAAATAATAAACAAATATAACTATTCAAAAAATGTTCATTTAAACAAAACAAATTATTATACATATTCAAATGTTTGAAGCACTCAGTAAAAAGAAGTACGCCTGTATCCAGAACTTTGGTTTCTCAAATTACAAGGGCTAGAAAAACTTAAAGTAACAGTATAAACAAAAAAGTAAAGTAAGCATTACCAATAAACAATTTTAAATGATAAAAATAAAGTTGTGCATATATATGCATTCTAAAAAACTCCACATTAAAGAAAGTCAACCACTAAAACAGATCATATACAATTTGTAGAAAAGAAAGGCACTTGCAATACAGTGACTCTCACTTACGCACGGGCACAGGGGACAGCGAAAAAAAAATGCATAAGTGAAAAACCACCAAAGGGAGCTTAAAAGTGAAACATTAATACAGTGTACATGTATTGTTAATTAATACTATGTATATATTACTAAAAAATGTAAATAAGATGTTACAAAATACAAGTATAACTTCCATTAATTATTTTATAAGAACAAAGAAAATGGAAATGTTCCCTATTTTTAAAATCGCTATCAATGTCAATTCTGGGACATTAAAATGCTCCGCTAAAGCTTTTTTCGAGATGCAAGGATTTTCTTCGAATTTTTTTAAAATCATCCATTTTAAACGAAAGCGACAATTTCGTTCTTTTCATCATTTTAAAACGCAACCATCTAACCAAAACTCCGAAAAAGGTTCTTTCGTTAGCAATCAATGCCACGTGGTACGTAAAGTGCTAACCTCTCTAACTGGCTGCTGTATAAATACGACTTTTACTGACATCAATCACAAGAACGTGTACGATGGGGTTCCTGGGATTAGAATAATACAGGAAGGGCGAGGGAATGCATTCCTAGAAGCAGAACAAAAAAGGGGTTTTTGTTCCACTGGAAAAAAAACTTCTTGAAGAACTACAAAAATTTTTGCAACGCGCATAAGCGAGAGGTACTTTCTTAATGTGGCACATAAATGCATAAGAGCTATCATTGTTTTCTTATATCCCTGACCGGGACCACGAAAAAAATGCACATAAAAGAGAGCGTGTATAAGTGAGAGGTTCCTGTATCTAAACATAAGGTATTAATTTATGCTGAGAAAGCATACATGAAAATAAAAAAAAAGAACAATTTATTCCATATGAATTGTACCAACAGTTATGAATTAACATAAAAAATGCTAATTGTCTATTCAATAATGCGGATGTAACAAATATTGAGCAAGTAGGAGATTTGGGATGTTTGACCATAGGGGAGGTTTGACCCAACCCCCTTAATTTTTCATTGACTTCAAAGATTAAATACCAGATGGTAGTTCAATAATCAACTGCATACCATACTAAAGTTTTAAGACAGAAAAAACAGAAGCTATGTCCCGTTTCATATTTCTTACTTAGAAAATCAAAATTTTTGGTTTTTCATTTGTAAGAACCTGTGCTAATTGTATGTTAAATTTATAAAAATATTTTGGTTTATAAGTCTGCCTTAAATAATGCTTTGAAAGACTATCCACTTGAATAGAAATAATAGTTATTAATATGTGCTTTGTCATTTTTAATAAAATGGCTGCAGAGGGATATTTGACCCATAGCAAGTATGGGAGGTTTGACCCGGGCCAAACTTCCCCATTTTATAAATATGAAGGGCTAACATTTTTAATTCAAAGTTAAATCTCACAAATTACAAATTTCCAACTTAATTTAATTAATAATTTCTATGTTTGCAAGATTTCTATCGTAGTTGGAAAATTCTGTGCCTAAAATGCTCAAAGCACATAAAATTTTCATCAAAGCAATATTGTACCATTCATATAGGCTACTGTTTATTCTATTATTTCTTAGATAATATTGGGCAAAAAGGGGTAAACCTGAAGTTTACAGTGCCACTAGTTTCTAGCCAATTTTTCTTAGCACAATTTCATTTGCCAAATACTGTTTTGGATGTGCAACGAGTATTTTATTGGTTTCCTGCACATGCAATGTTTGCGGCGTTTCAAAAGGAGAAATCAAGCATCGGCATCTCGAGTGTGTACAGGGCGAATCTTTTTAACTTAAAAAAACATCAGCAAAGCGGGAAACTAATAACTTCGCTTTTTCATTGAATGTTAGGAATATACGTTTTTTAAAAATTCCAAAAATGAGAAATCCAGAAATAATATTTCGTATTCGACAAGAACTGCACCACAAAGAACAATTTGAAGCCATATTTTCCACCCACATCAGTCTAAACAAATCCAATCTGTCAACATTCAAACAAATTTTTAATCAAATTCGATTAAATCGACCAATCAAATTGAAGAGAGCAACGAAACAGATCAATCAAAACAATGCAATACACCAATAAAGATCAATTTGTGTGCATGTGACGAAAAAACATCAATGCACATCCAAAACAAATGTTCTCTCATTGCCGCACTTGATGGTCAACAGTTGGTGATACCAAAAGGAACACGAAGTAACAGGGCACCGTAAACTCCAGATTAACCCAAATAGGTATTAAAATCTTTAACAATGAAAATAATGTTACATTAGCATTTATTGAATTGCTAAATATCTCTTCATCCCTGAGCCTCCATTAACACTTCAGTACATTTAATGAAAAAATAATGAACAATGTTTCATTTATTGACTTCCGAAAGACATCAAAATAAGTCAGAATAAAATAAAAAAAGAAAGGTATCTCCAATATTAATTAAAGCTGCTATTCTGTCCATCATTTAAAAAGATATAAATGTTGTATTGATAAAAAAAAACTTTAAGAGGTATATGGATAAATATAAAGACTGAATTGAAATATATAATTTAAAGCTAATCATGTCACCTGTCAAGTATTCCCCCGATACAAGGGAAAATTAGGAATATTTACAGCTTGCTTCGAAGTTACATTATGGATTAACTCCAAAGACAGACAACAAACAAACTGGTTGAAAGAATTTATACACAGGCATAAAGAATTACCTCTGCGAAGCACTGAAGTATGGGTAGAGCAATGGGCTTTAATAAAACAAATGTGGCAAAACCAAAAGAGTCGCTTTGAAAATTAAATTTGACTTTTGTGATTATTAAAACTTTCACTGAATGCAGTTCATAAGCTGTTGACGAAATAAACCAATTCTGAATTGTATATTAAAGAGAAATAAGTAGTTAATGTCATTAATTTTTAAACAATGGTTTATTTTGTTTTTAATAAGTAGGCCAAACCTCCCTGATGTAGGGATGTTTGACCAAGTTCTTACTATTTTGGAAAATCTTCATAAAAATGTTATTTTAAATATTTTATAAATTATAATTTGAGTTATAAAATGGTGAAAAAACTAGATTTCAACCTTGTTTCTTAAGAAAATGGGAAACAGTTTTTTCAAAAGTAGGTCAAACATACCAAGTCTTCCCTATTCAGTATTAGACTCTTTTATCAAATAAATTTCAGAATAATTTTTTAAAAATGTGCTTTAAAAAAATATTTAACAAGGAATATTGCAGAATTACATTTCAGCACGTTTATTATCAAAAAGACTTCCAACTGTTTAATTTTAAGTTGCATACTAGATAGACAAGTATTTCATAATGTTACATATCATTCAAGACAGAAATTATGATACAAAAACAATTTTCCAGTATTTCCATTTGGTTTTATATCCATACATACCAACACAGTTTAAGAAAAAATACGCTCAACATATAAAGTGCTCCTAGGAGCTGAGAGACATTTTCTTGCTAAATTTGAAAGTTTTAGAAATTTTTCTTTTCCACCACCAATCAAGTAGTAGACACTTCATCTAAACTATTAGAAGTTCTTTATCAAAAATGGGAATTTACTATCTACGGAATTTTCTAATAGTCATGTTCTGCTATAATGACTCATTCCTCTAAAGCAATCCCAAAATGAAGTTTTACCATTTCTTATTGAAAATAAGGTATTTAAAAATTACAAAAACACATCAAGGTGTCAATATTTTTTAAATATGCAGGTAAAAATTTAGGAATGTTTTTTTTTTTTTTAATATTTTTAAAAGCAAATATTCGGCCAAATCACTACTCATTACATCTCTACCAAATAGTAGTTTTATTATAAAAACATATTGATTAGCAATGGATTCGGAAACCCTCCGCACTTTTGCGCATGGAGTCTTTTTCATCAAAATAGGGGGAAGTGAAAAATGGAAGGGTGATGTTTACATTTTAACAAGCGTGATCTAACAAAGAACTCCGGAAGTGTACTCATATGACTCATTGCCTGACACCCCTTTCCAGTATAAAATTGTCCAAAAGTGGTAGTCTCGGAATCCCCATTGCTGAACAGTATACAGGGATCTTTCAAAGTTTTACCTACTGAAAAGGCCCTACAGCCTGTTCTGGGGTTCCAAATGAAACAAAATTTCACTAGTAAGTAGTGCAAGTGATGTATTTTGTAAAAACTGCAAGAAAAAATTAAAATTTTCGACAATTTCTTTTTATTTTATTACTGAAGGAAAATTGAATAGTTCATTTGAGTTTTTTCTAGTTAACACTGCCAAAATTCAGTTCAAAATCTAATGTCTTTTTCTTTCAAAATATAATATGCAAAACAGTGCATCAGCCTCACACTACTTTTTCTAGTTTTCATAAAGCGCATCACTTGTACTACATTCCAGTGAAATTCCGTATTATTTGAAGCAATCGAATTGGCTCTAAATTCTTTCTGGATAGATAAATTATAAAAATGCTGTATGTAAGTTTTTGACTCGCTTGAGCTGCTAACTTACGGATTACAGAAATCAATCATGCCCTCGCAACAGGAGCAGGAAAATTCATTCCCTCTTTTCGAATTCACATTACAAGGATCTAGGTCCCTAAACCACTTGTGGCATGAGATAATCTATTTATTACCACATAGTTACAAAATAGAGCTGAAGAATTACAATAATCAGTCAAATGATTAGAGCTAACTGATCAGTTAAAAAAGGAGTGAAACCTTAATTGTTTTCTGGTAGAGCAGTTGTACCACTATAAGAAGTTAAAAGGATTTTATTTTTGGTAAACTTTTAGTGAATACAGTAGAACCCCCCTGATCCGAACTGATTTTATTTTCGAAAATCATGCAATTGAAGAGATTACCTGAAAATATTTAAATATACATGCTAAAAACAAAAAAGTACCTTTTCAGCATGCATAATTTTGTACACATTGAAGAAACTAATGCAATTCGCCGCAAGATATGCACATCCATTATTCTAATGAAAAGGGAAGACATTATCTTTCTATTGCTTTCGAATAAAAGAATTCAAGAGATAGTAGTACTGAGTACTTATAACATTTTTTAACACACATCTTTTTCTTTTCTATTTTTATCGGAATTTCGGGTAATCCGAATTTTTTGCAATCCGAACAGGCACCGGTCCCAATTAGTTCGGATTAGCGGGGTTCTACTGCACTTATATAATGAATTTAAATTTTAGAAAATATGTAAATAAGAAATCGATAACAAAACTAACTTTCATTAACTGTAGAATATATGCACTAGGCAGACCCATGCATCATTTATTCAGAGTTTATATATTTCTTTTGGTGACTTAATAATACAATGCTCAGTTAGGCAACAAAAAGTCGCCAATACAAGATTATTGCCAGTGATGCCGTATATCAAATTCTGTTCCCAAGACATTATTGTTGAAATATGGCAATCCATCTTTACACAGATTATAATTTTTTTTACAATCCAATAACAGAACATGTTAATTGAAGCAAGCTTATCTATCAAGATTAACTGCCATAAAAAGAGAAACAGAAAATCAGGCCTCCAATTAAAAATTTTACTGCCACATACTACATCAGGAATAACATTAAACTTTATAGTACATGGTAAACTATGCAATGCATTATTGGTGACCAATACAATATTCATTACTCCAGCACTGAGAAATTAAATTTTGATTTTAAATAGAACTTTATCTTCCAACATATCAACTATCTGCTACAAAACTAAATTCTGCTCAAATTTGTGAAAAATTAAATTAGGGCAATATTTGAAAAATAGGTTAAGTTTCCATATACTACCCAACTTTAGTTACCACCTTCCATTAATACAATAAATTACGCAAAATTAAGCATTACCATAATGGTAAATTGTAAATATAATTACTCTAACTCAGGATGCACAATTAAAAAAATCTCAGCAATTTGCAAAAAACACAATGAAGTAATTTCATAAAAAAATACCAAAAGTAATGTAACAATATGTTTTCAAAAATAATTTTGTAACTTAAAATATCATGCAGAAAAATTTACTTGGGTAACATTACTTTTTCACATGATCACGAAACCATTTTAAAATGAAGTAATGCTCAACATGGTAAAGACTGTTGGCAGACAACGTTAGCATACAATTTAATTTTACAACTAAATGCAACTTTTATTTAAAAGGATTTGTAAGACATCCTTACCTATTTGTGAGATCAGTAAGAGCAGCTTGAACTCCATTAGGATCCTGTAATTTTATTTCATCAACTCTATACACAGCAGCAGTGCCCTCATTTTTAGGTTGAAAGGCACCAGTTTTAGATGAAGGGTTTCCACCTCTCCCGTTATTTCTTCCAACACTACCAGGGTGACCAGCACTACTGGATGGTCGTGAATTGTTCCCATTATTAGTAACGGGCCTTCTTTCACCTGTATTTCCAAAATTACTATTTTGACGGCCTCGTCCCGAATCTCTAGTACGATTTTCTCTAGAATATGTCTCACGTTGTCGATTCCTGTCACCAGAATTTGGGCCTCCACCACGACGCGATTCATTACCACGTCGATTTTGATTACTATCATTAACAGGTCGCTGACTGGAAAAACTCTTTCGTGAAGCGGATGATCCTTTATCCCGTTGATCCTTTTTCCGCAAATCATCCTTATCCTCATGTCTATCTCGTCTCTCTGCAATGTCACTACTTTCTGAAGCAGTTTCCCATTCTTCATTTGCAACATCAGATAAATTTTCTTTGCCACCCTGACCCATTTTACTTAATATTTGACCACCACTACCTGAATATATGCTACTTCGACCACGACCTCTTCCTCTACTAGATTGGTCAAATTTCTCTAGTCTGCGATCGTGCCTCTTTTGAAAACGAGGTGGCAAATGCTCGTAACGACCAGGTCTCCTCTGTTGTGGTCTTTCTAGAGAACGAGATTTATTTGATTCCCTTGGAAAGTCACTATTTACATTTTCAATGGTCGACACGTTTGTTTTAAAATCACCTTGGTTATCATCATTAAAATTTTCTTCAAGAATTTTTTGCTCTTCGAGCTTTTCTGGTTTATTACCACCAAATCCAGCTCTAGAAGGAGGAGGGCCATAGCTACTAGGACCATATCTAGTTCCACCTCTTGAATTTCTAAAAGATAAAGTACTTCCGCCACCACGGCCCCTTCTAGATGGTTCACCTCTTGGTGCAAAACCACCTTTATCTTCTTTAGGTCTATCATCATAAGGTTTTGAATCAACCTTTGTATGATCTTTCTTCTCCTTCTTATATTTATCATTCTTAATATTGTCCTTTGATACACTAGAAGGGTCACTGATACAATTTTTTTCTTCTTCAGGAACAACCTCTGAACTTTGATATTTTTCAGCTTGGGCACTTTCTGTTGTGGATGCACTGGCTTCATCAACAGACACTTCACTATCTTCATCTTTCTGCCTCAAGTGACCCAACTTGCCTTCATCAACTTCAGAACAAGACGTATCATCACTATGTTTGTCTTTTTTGTCATCTTTAACTTTATCCCTCTCTTTTTGACGATCAAACCGTGGTCCTCTTTCAACTTTAGATCTTCTATATTCCCTTTTACCACGATAAGTACCCACACCACCAGGAACAGGTGCACCTGACTGTACATTAGAAGGTCCACGTCCATATGCTCCAGATCTATTGCTACCACCACGACCTCTAGAACTTTCATAACGAGCACTGCTTCCACTTACAACAGCAGATTGGTCAGTATTATTAACAAAAGAGCTCCCTCCTCTAGATCGGGAGTTGACACCTCTTTCTCGACCATCCCGCCTGCGTTCTCTATTCTGTTCACTTCGTGTGGAATGTTCATGTTTTTCTTTTTCACTACGCTGTTTATCTTTATCGTCTATTACAGAAATATTGTCCTTCTTCGGAGCCTCCGAATTATCTATTTCACTTTTTTTAGAACTTTCCTTACTAAATGATTTTGCCTTTTCAAAATGAGTCTGTTCATATTTTTCAGGTTGCTTTTCAATATCTTTAGTAGCACTTTCACTTTTTATTTTTTCATTCTTTTCTTCTTTCGCATCTTTTTCTTTTTTCACACTAGAATCCAATTCAGTCTTTTTACTTGACACGTCATCCTTAACAGGTTCCGACTTTTTATCGGTAGCAGTAGACGAGGTAACAGCAGCATTAGATCGTCTCAGAGGTGTGAGGTTTTTCTTAGGAGGCCTGACACTTTCAAACTGCTTGGGAGTTATAGGTGGTGGGTGATGATACCACTCACGCCCTAAAAAAAATAAATAACAAATTTTAAAATCATACAGGTATACTTGCTGTTTACAAAATTTTCATACAGAAAAAAGAAAAATAATACCAATTTAAACACACATACATGCTAAAATTACATTGCAGGTTAATTTTATGGAAAACAAAAATATTTAAATATTGAATTCACCGAAACTAGACAACACAAGATGAAAATCTCAAATACAAAGCAAACGAATTTTAAAGTAACTGAAATCATTTAACTGACATCTTTTACCATTTATAAAAAGAAATAAACATGGAATAAATGAAGACTGGAAATAGAAAACACAATGTGAAAAAAACATCAAAATGTAGTCAATACCAAGGTTTTCAACTTTGGAAACAATGTTTGTATCAAACATCTCAGTGGCTCACAAATGTGTTGGCAGATGTTGCCAGTGACACGAGTACTATAATAAGTGACCTGGAGGTAAAATTTCAATTATACTTATTGTATTTTCCATATTCAGTCTTCAAATAATTCAATAGACACTAGGCAATATATAAACAACTCGTACTTTTGGATTCTACAGGATACGGAGTCTCTCCCCAATCCAGGGTTCCAGATTTTTCTTTCTTTTCTTCTCTAGAAGTAATTCCTTTTCTATCACGTTCTGGCTGAGAGCCGATTTCACTTCTATCTACAGTATGCCTAAAATAAAATTTATGCTTAAGTTTTAATCACAATATGTAAAATCTAGCTGGCAAATGTAACACACAATGCAGAGCTTTCAGTTATTTTACTTCAAATTGTCCCTATTTTAACACTTTACAACAAATATATTTGTTCACATATGTGGTAGTATCAACAAACCAATGTCCATTGAAAAGTTTATTTGTTACCTGAATTTTACAAACACCAAAAAAATGCTTAATGAATGCCTTACATTAAGTCAAAATTTGAATTCTTTACTGACTGAAGATTACAAACCCAAATGCAAAGTTACATTAAAAAGTTTATTCTAAACATCCTTTTGTAAAGTGTTTCTATAGCATTAAATTTATTCATATTAATGCAAGTTACTTTTAATTTAATAACATTCTTTACAAAAAAAGTTTAGATTACAATAATCAATTCAGAAAGTATCAATTTGAAGAATACAGATACAAATTCTTGCATTTTAAAAACTGGTTCATAGAATCCGTTAACCCTTTGTGGCTCAGTATTTCATTGCATGGAACACCAATCTGACTCTTTTCTCAAGCCGTTCAATTCAACTATAAAAGGAAAAAATAGGTTTACTATTCACTTTTAACTTTCTTGAACCCTCTGACTGATGCAACAGCTTTACCGGCCCGTCATGCAAACTGCTGGACAAACAGCCGAATTGCCGCATGCTTATTTCCTTCCCCTTTTCAAAAGCGTCGGGAAACGGTGTGGAGCAATCATATCTTTTTAACAACGGTCGTTTCCCCTCCCACTGTCACTCTTGATTGATGTCTCCAGTAAGTGTTCGAGGGCAGATGCTAAATTTACATTACTCTTTCTGCTTGCTAACTGCTAAAATGCCTGAATATTGGAAAGTTTTATATCAGGAATAAATTAATAAGATATCATTAGACAATATTGATGAATCCTATTTAGATTTAATGAATTTCAGAGCGGAATTTTTTTTAATGTATATTAACCACTTCCCTTACACATTTTTTTTGAAATAATTGCAAAAAATCACTTTTTTTATTATTAAATACAAGGAAACGAAACAAAATATGTTGGTTTTAAGTTGAATTTTTAATTTTTTACAGGTGTAAAAGCATTTAGTTTTAATATTAGTTTACTATCCCGAGTTATCTCGGGCAAGTGGAAAAAAGTTAAATATTAGTCTTTATATGATAGTTTTTAAAACAAGGGACAACACAAAGTGATACTCGACATTTGTACACTGGTATCTCTTTTACGGGAGCATAGAGTACATTGTCTCGTTGGATTTGATTTTTTTTCAATTGCAGGAATAACATCTGGAAAATGCCTTGAGGTTAACCTGACTAATCACTATCTGAAAAATCATTGCTTTCGCTATCTTGCATCATCGCCATCATTTTGCTTTTTTTCAAAGCAACTATCCTTCTTTATACATTACTAACCCACAAGCAGACATATACTATACAATAGGGAAACACGTGACCATCCCGCCAAAAGAACCGCGAAACCAATAAAACTTGGCAAACTGCCAATGAAAGCTGAATATTTCCTTTCATTTCCTCCAGGCCGAGTAAAACCATGATAAAACAAATCATACTGGCAAATTCTGCTTCGCCCGAGTTTTCTCAGGATAATAATTAACTGCAATATATACGAACCCGAGATAATCAGGCAAGCGGTTAATATAAAACCAATATCGGAAAGCATATAAACAAAATGTGCTTTTTTTTAAAATAAAAACTGCGTTTGTAGCATGCCTTGTTCCAAATAGTATTTTAAAAGTCTTTATTATGAATACAATGACTTAAATATTCGTTCTTTAAAAAGTCTTACAGATAAAATATAAAATGCATTGATATTTTTAGTAAATTGTGTTTGCTAGTTTGTGTTGTTTTCAAAGCTAAATCTTTTTCCTACCAATACTTTAAGCCGTCTTAATTATAAATGCAATGAATTAAAAATTCGTACTTCAAAAAAAATCTCAGATAATTTGAATATTGGCAGATATTATGCACAGCAGTAAAAAATAAAGCTTTTAAAAAATATTTTACTGAAAACATATAGTTTTATCACAATTTGTAAACGACCCCTATATAGTTAACAAGGGTTTGGATACGCTAAAGGAGACGATAAAAGAACCTCCCACAACGCAAATGATCTCTTGCTTCCCAGAAGGGGGAGGAAAATGTTAACCTACTTCATTTCTGCTTCTGGGTTTTAAAAGAAGTAGATTTCAAAGCACTGTGGCTTTCAGAGGGTTAAGAAAAGACGGCAGCCCCACACAAGCCAATCCATAATCTTCAGCAGTTATGCGTTATTTAGGCCCCTCTACGCAGCTCCAAATTCCTACCTGGAATTCTAAACAGAGGTTGCAAAAGACAGTGCCAGATTTTACATCTATAAGTAGGCCAAATGAACAATTGAAAGAAAAATCACCCAATAGTGGTGTTCAATATATTTTCTTGCTTCACTGCACTTTTCAGAGCTCTAGTGGTTCCAGCTCATGGAACAACCACAGAAACAAAACGGTGACGGCAATCTTTACGAAATTTTACCTGTGTACTCCTTTAGAACTAAATAGACTGCCTACAACTTTTTTTTTTGTCTGAATTTAAACTTTAAAGAGTAGTGCGCTGTAAAGGGTTAAGCCTTATTTTAAATACTTCTTGAGAGTAAGAAAAATGAAGAATATAAGAAAATACCGAAAGAAATTGGTGTTTGAAATGCATATACTTGAGTTTACCAGAAACATGATAAATGAATTTACTCTTACTTGAAAGGCTGATACAGCTTTCCAAAATCACTTATCTTAAAGTCAAATCATAGTTCACTGAAAGAAACTGTGCATTCCCCCTAAGCATTACCTGTCATCTTTGGTGGATTCTCTACTTGCTCGAGAATCCCTGCTATCTGGTCGAGGTGGTCTGTCCTTTTCCCATCTTTCTTTATCTTGTCTTTCATACCGATCATTTCTATCTTTTCCAGATTTTTCTCTAGAAGTTTCATGAGGCTCATCAAATGGATCCTACAATTCACAGATTAAATATGTAAAATTATGCAATTAAGACAAATGGATATAATAAATCATGCAAATGCTGTGGAAAAACTAAAAAGTCCTTACTGATGGCATTCTATCTTCATAATCTCGAGAATTAGACCATGAACTAGACTTGTTACTCTTGTCTTTTATTTCACGACTATCACTATGTTTATTTTCTTTGAAAGAATCTCGGCCTTTGTACCTAAAATCTTGACTATCGAAATCTTTTTCTCTAGAAAGAGGAGGTGAAAGCAAAACGAGCAATCAGACTCAGTAGTTCTACATAAAATGATTATCATGAAAAAATTGGCAATATAAAAAATACAATTCATACCTCCGTTCAGGCTCACGCAGATGAGAATCAAATTCTTTTTCTTCCTTCTCGGATACTCCCTTCTTAAAGTCATGCCTTTGATCATACATCTTAGAATCCATTTTCTGATCAAAATATCCTTCACCAGATGATGGAGAATGCCAATTATCATAGTTTCCTGTACTGGGTTGCCGCCTATCTCGGGACCAATAACTTTCTCTACTATCTCTCTCATAAGCAGCATTCTGATCTGGCACACAACCATCACTTTCATAGCTGTCTGTTGCTGAACCTTGACTATTCGACCTCTGCCTATTATCTTTAGATACAGGGGGAGACATTCCTAGAAAAAAAATTATAAATATTGTCAAACTGCATCAAAATATACTGGAACAGCTTTGGTATATGGCATCACTGGCAATATTTCGTTATTTTGGCGACTTTTTTTGTTGCGTAAACAAGCATGCCGACTGTTTTGTTGAACATTTTAATGTTCGCTTGCATACGAATTCCGGGCAAATTTTTTTTAACTTCAAAAAACAACAGCGGCTTCGCTTTCAGCAAAGCATGAACCTCGTAACTTCGCTTTTTTATTGAATGTTACACAAATCTAGGGAGTTTTTTTAAATTCCCAAAAAAGAGGATTTCCATACCTTAAACTTAACTTTTTTGGTTAAAGTAGCCGAAATAACAAAATATTGCCAGTGATGCCATATATCAAAGCTGCACCAACATACCGATGGGTATGCCAACAGAGAACACTTCCCTAATTCGAGGCAATGATGCAATTCAATATAATCTGCATCTAATATTAAACATTAGAAATAATAGCATTTGAAAATACTAACAAATTTAATTTAATGCTGCGCATTTAGTAATTTTTACTTTATTTAATACAATCCTGTTTTAAACTATCAGTTCAAATAAAAAAAACTTTCACAACTTTAGATGTATCAAACTTATAGTCATTATCAAACTTCTATTTAGAACATCTAATGCATTAATACAAGGGGCAGGGTTGTCGATTTTTTTGATTTTTTTCAAAAAAATCGATTTATTTGATTTAAATCGGATTTTTTTTTATTTAAATCAAGATTTTTTTATTTTAATGATTTTTTTAAAACTACATATATATATACATATATATATATAACAACATACCAATCATTAAGCTGTACTTTCTTTAAAAAAAAAACAAATTAAAAAAATTAATTAAAAAATGCAACAACTATTTAAAAAATATTTGTGAACTAAAATATGAAAATAAAATATTTTTGAAATATAAGACAATTTTATTAAGAAAAAATATAATAAAAATTGTCATTTCTTGACTATAGATATATTATTGTATGTTAGAATATTATGGAATTTTACACTCAGCTGTTCATTTGTTTCATTACAAACACAAGTTTTGAAGCTTTCTCTAATCCTAATTTGTTTCACCCAAAACATTAAATAAAAAATTTTCTAGATAAAATTTTTAAATTCAGGCTTTGAGGTGCATTGAGTCACCATCAGGACTACCTGTGTGCCAAATTTCATGACTGTAAGTGTGATAGATTCGTCTGGACATTGCGCACACGCTCACAAACATTGCCTTTTATAAGTATAGATCATAGTTTAAATTGCACTATGTAGATGTTTGTATTTCTTTTGGAACATTTATAAGCATTACTTAATTATGTTACATTTGAACATTATTGCAATATAAAAACTATGTTGCCCCCAACACTATTTAGTTTTCTCCAGCATTAAAATGAAACTCACTGCATTTTACTATGTTCTTTCTTTGTGAACATGATCCTTTCACAATATTTATTTTATTTTATGAAAAAAGGAGCATCTCATACTTTGCATTTTATTGTGTTGCTCATTAGAGATTTATTTAACCCTTTGCGGCGAAGTGTGCCAGTTAATGGCACACCTATTTTCACTCGCTTCTCAACTGTTAAATTCAACTATAAATGGAAAATGATTGGTTTAGGATAAGGCTAATAGTACTCCTTTTAGAATGTATATAGCAGTCTTATGAAATTTTGTTTCAGAATAGGAATTATTAGAGATAAAGTTTGGGAAAATTCCTTGACTCGGAGATAAGAAATTTTTCAGTTCTGGACGTTTAACAATTTTAGCAAAGTAACTAAAATTTTGCTCCAATATTCTTGAAGTTTTAATTTATAATTTTCTGGAAGATTCAACAATTTTTGAATGTATCAAGGTGGCTGTATCTAAGGGGGTTCTCATGGAGGGGTGACCTGAAAGGGGGATGACCCCCTCTCGGAATGAAGTAAGTTTTTTAAAAAACTTTTTTTGTAGATTCTATGTCTAGACAATAAACTAAACCCATTCATGATGTTTTCTCATCATATTTTCAAAAAATTATTGCCTTGCGCCGCAAAGGGTTAAAATCTAATTTGCTTGTGTTCTCAAAAATAAAGATATGGAAAGTACTCTAGTTACATCAATTCAATAAAATATTTTTTTATGTTCTATATATTCTTTCCTTAAATATGCATTTAAAAATACTTTAAAATCACTATTTAAAGATAATGAACAATTTTATTTCATTAAAGCAGTTTAACTTGATATTTAAAATAAAGTGATTTAAATCAGTGATTTTTTTTTAAAAAATCAGTCGATTTAAATCAGTGATTTTAATCAAATGATTTAAATCACCGCAACCCTGACAAGGGGAAAAGGAATGATAATGATACTCAACATCTAGGTGAACTCCAAACCTAAAAATGCGAAAAGTGACTAGAAGTGGCCTAAAAATTTAAACAATAATGTTAAATTAAATTTGACTAAATAAATTAGATAAGAGGCCTACACCTTTGCTTCAAACAAATTTCTTACAGAAGAATTTCTGGTAGCTGAAAATTAACCTCTTTTCCCAATAAACCATTTAAATCAATAAGAAATGAACCAGAGTTTCTACTAATCAATAATACAGTGCAACTATACAACAGACAACATTTAATTAAGAAGTTACCTTGCTACAGTCAAATGCTTTCAGACTCTTAAGTCATCAAAATTACAAAAAAAGCTCAAGGAGATAAATATTTCAATTAAAAAGAGCATTAAAGTATTAATAAAATAAATAAATTACCTGGCATTTGATTAACATATGAAGGATGAGAAGACCATCCAGCATCATAGTTCAATGGCATCTGAACTGGTGCTTGAGATTGCACTCCATGTGGAGGGTTACCAACAGGAGCAGAAAGTGGCACAGCTCCTGGACTTGTTTGTCCAACTGACTGTGAACGCATGAAATGTGCTTGACTGCTTTGGCTTGAGGGAAGAGCCACTGGCTGTTGAGACTGCTGTCGTAAATACTCTGCCTGTTGCTTTTGAAAGCGTGGAGGTACATTCTTTTGAAACTGTCTTGAAAATGTAAATTGCTAAAAATGTATATATATATAAATTAGGACTTTTGTAGAATTCACCACATGCTAGTAAAAATCTGAAGAAAAATAATTAGCCATAAAATATATTCTTTACACAAAAAAAACTCATCAATTTCTTAATTTCTATAAGTTTTTTTAAAAATAGAATGTAGGATTTTAAACTTAAAAGCCTCCCTTCATGCTTTAAAATAAATTCTTTAAGGGAAAACAAAGGGGAGTTCAAAACTACCAATACAAGGTGCATAAAATGAAAGCCTTGCATATTTTAAATTTAATTTTAACATTGATATATAATGGCCAAAGTCAACAGTTTTACTTTATTATAGTATAATCAGACTACATAAGATTTAAAGGCCTCAAAACAACTCATGAAACATGCTGTTTTGGAGGAATGGGCATATAAAATAGTCTGAATTGGATATTTAATACAAAAATTTGTTTACTGAAGTACAAAACAATTTCAATACAGTTAAAAAGCATATTATATACCGGGTAATTAGATTGAGAGCGATCTCCTCTATCACGATCCCTTTCTCTACCATCTCTGCTAGGAGGTTTGTCTTCTCTACTTTCACTACTATGCCGAGACCTGTCAGCATCATCAATGTCCATTTCTTTTTCCTTATCACATTTCTCAAAAGATTTAGCTTTTTCTTGAGCGGTCTGTTTACTCTGTTCATAGTGTTTTTCCTCCTCCGCTCGACGCTGCCGTGCTCTTTCAACAGTCATTGTCATCTCTTCAGTATGCTGCTTTCGACGCTGACGCCACATTTCATCATCATCAGCAACAGAAGATGATCTAGGACCAGGACGTGCAGCTCGTGGTGGAGGATAACTTCCATGCTGCAATAAAGAAATAACATTTAGAGCTGTAACTTTTATTTTTAAAAGCTGAATTAGAAAAGGTAAAACAAGTGGTATGCCAGACAAAAATGATTCAACAAGTACTAACTTGTCATAGTCATTCTACTAGTAAAAAAAAAAAGTCTAACAAGAAATATTAAATAAATGCAAGCAATGCTAAGGACTATGTCCTTACTTGCATAAGGGGCACAGGACCAGCTGTCATTCTCCCATGGGGTGCAGCATATGCTGACCCTGGAGGCTGTGGAGGTGGCCCCCTGTAGTCAAATGGCCTCTGGGGAGGCTGCTGAGCTTGCCATTGTCTTTGCATTTCCATGCCACCCATGGGAGCAGACCTCTCCTGAGAAGGTTGATTCCATGTCTTCCACCTTTCATCCTAATTGAGACATGGGTTGGGCACTTTTATAAACCCCCATACAATAAATACCAAGAAAGCCTACAATCTTATAAACAGCATACTAATGTACCATTCTGAATACCATCAGAAATAACCTTCATATATAATTACCAATACACTGAGAGTTACAATTTAAAGCTCCTATCTAAAGATACAGTTATTTACAGAGATTAAACACCATTTGTATACAAATATTACAGTGCCTTTATATTTTATTTTGTATGATCATAATAATACTTCATGTATATTTATATCTTTCAAAGACTAAATATGGAAGGAAGCAATAAGAAATACTGCAAATAAAAAGTTCTGGTAATTTACCAATGCATGAAAATTATAAGATCTTTGTCACAGAAATATGCAAACTGCTTCAGTTGTAAAATACAAGCAAAATAAATAACCAAAGCAACTTACTCTTTCTCTATCAAAGCCATCTCCTCTTTCAAAAGTCCAATCAGATTCATGGTCACTCTTCTTTTCAGACCTATTCTCACGTGACCAATCGGATTCACGCAAAGGCCTGGTTTCACGTTCTGAAGCAGTTCTTTCTCTTTCAAGTTTTCGATCTCTTTCTTTTTCAGTTTTTAAGTTGCTTTGATTCTTAGAAGACTTATCATCAGCATCTCTGAAAAGCAGAAGAAGGTAAGTCGTTTACATATTAAACACTTCAATATCCAATTTAAACAATAAATATTCAAATAATCTCACCTTTTATCTTTCTTTTGGGTGGAAGGAGATTCCTCATCATCACTGAACACTAATTTTGCACTAAAAAAAATTGTAAGAAAATTAGAGCTATGGTTAAACATTTCTATCAAATTATCATTACTCACTTTCGGTTTCACCAAAAGAAAGATTCGAGACATTAATACCATAAATTTAATACTTTGACAATATAGTAATTCAACACTCAAAAACATAAATTGTGCAGATCCAGATAAATTTGATTTACGCCATCATCATTAGAAAACACAATGTATTTAACCAAGATTAAATTTTACTATTTATTCTCTTATAAGATGCCCAAATGAAAATTTGTTCAAAAGTTATTGCCCCATTACATGCAAATTAAGTAATAAGGTTTTTTTTATCACTTTAATCAATCAGTATGTCATGTCAGTATAACCAAAAGTGACTGCTAGGGAAATACACACAACAATGGGGAGGGGGTTTAACGAAGCACACGGTCTCAAATGGGTCACAATCTTCGAACCTAATCAATGGAAACAATAGGCCAAACAAAGATGAGTTGAACCTGATTGTGGGATCCGGGGATCCATCCCTGATGGTAAGGAACTTCAACCTGACAAGTTGTGAACCCGCTAGTGGTGTTCATCTCATGCCTGGTGAAGCTGGTAGAAAAGGAGGGGTTTGCAGTTCAGCATGCTGTTTATTTGCTCACAAGTGCATTGAGAGCAATGATTACTTTTTCTTCCTTGGTTTTCGCAGTTCTGCAAAGACGAGCCGCTTCCAGAAGGGTTGGGAATTCTTGCAGGAGCATTTTCACTTCTTTCAGTGCCTAGAGCGAGTCTTAAATCTGTCAGATCTGTGACTCAATCAATTTTTTCCTCTTATTTCTTTTCATCTGCTGTTGCTTGCACGTAACGTTTTCCAGGTTGCCTAGCTGAGGATTTTAATGACTAGTAAGGTCTTGCTTCCTTTCCAAGCCACTAAGTGGCTTTTTTCACAACTGATGCAGACTGGGTATTAAATTTCCTCGTCGATACTGCATTCTCTGGCTGCATGTTGATCGTTGCAATTGATACATCTTGGCCGCATGTATCAATTCCTTGCCGAGTGATAAAAGCTGGGGGATAAAACATACAGTCGCTTTCTTCCTCTTCCTGTGGGGTTCAACTTTTACCTTGTAATAGCTAAGCTGCTTGGTATTGTAAATAGTGGTGTAATTTCCAGACTTCTTCACATCAGACAGATGGTGGGGGGGGGGGGCTTCTTTTCTTTAAAGTTTTCCATCTGTGAGATTCTTTCAATTTTGTATCCTTTCTCTTCCAGGCTTTGGATAATTTCTTCTGTTTCTATGTCGTTCGGGAGACCTAGTAACACCACTTTCATCCGCCTATCTTCGTATGCTTCGCTGAGCACGAAATTTCTCTTTGAGGATGTTGATGGTGTTTACCATTTTCTTCTGTGTCAGCTCTTATGCCCATGAAGTCTCTTTTCAGAGTTGAGGAACTGTTGATGGATTTCTTTCAGGATTAGGTTACAGTTGGCTATGCAGGGTTCATACTGTATTATACGACAGTAAAATTCAGGAGTTTCTAAGGATTTTTTCAGGAGCATAGTACAGAAAATTCAGGAGATAACATGAAAAAAATCAATTGTAGGGAAGGGGGTAGTGTGGACAATTTTTATAAAATTGGCAAAAAGTATACTAAATATCAATTCTCCCATCTTTCCCAATTGCGATGACTCTGAACATGCGCGGTAGACTTTCGGCGCTAAGTAAGGTCAGAAGTAAGAATTCCGGATTCCAGCGACTTTCTAACAATAAGGAAAAACGGAAAAAAATCACATTTTTATCTTTTATCATAATTTTATCTCTTGCTCTCGATTATAATTTTTCAGGAGACAAAAAGAAATATCAGGATAAAAAACACAATTTTCAGGAGTTTTCAGGGCCCTTAGGGGGAAAAAAAAAAAAGCAAAATTCAGGAGTTTTTCAGGCGTACGAACCCCGACTATGATTTTGAGGTTGATTTCCGGAACGCTTCTGCTTGCTTCTTTCTGAATTTTTTCGTTTGCTAATTCTTTAAACTTATTAGACGTTTTCATCAGTGTTACTTCTTTTTCCAGGTGGGCCCCACTGGGTGCTTTGAGGCAAAACCATCTGGAAGTCATCGTCTGCTGTCTTTTCTTCTATTGGTGGCGTGTACCAGATCATCTTCCAATTGCATGGTATCCATCTCTGCACAGTTACTTGCTTCGCTTCAGGTGTTAGTGTTCACTATAGGTAGGTGCTTAGTGCAATTAAGCACTGGGCATTCTCCGTATAGGGCAATTACTTTATCTATAACTATGTTATATCTTTTTGGGGTCCTTCATGGCTTTCTTGCCTTCTTCCAAGTTCGGATTTAATTTCTTCAGACACTTTTTAGCATTTCTAAGCAATTTCCTGGTCTGGATTTTCCACAAGTCTTGCTCTTGTAATTTATAACTGGTATCAATTTTCTCTTCAGTTATGGGGTCTTCCTTCCTTTTCCACTTCATTCCTTGAGAAAATCATTCCCAGCTGGTTCCATCATACTACGTGGGTGTGAAAAAAACAATCTCTTATTGAATGTCAAGTTCAAATTGAAAGCCAATCAGAAATGTGGGTGGTGAGGAAATGGTCATCAAAAAAAATTATGTTTCCTCAATTCATCATTTCAGAAAAAAACCATTTGAAAGTGGAGTCAGCAAAAAGTTGTCAATTCCAATTGTATCAATTTACTTAATAAGCAAATACTTAAATAAAGCAAAAAGAGAAAGAAGTTATTACAACCACATAAAATATAAAAATTTGGAAAGGAAGTGATTATGAAATTTTTTTTTATCTGAAAGAATTTGAAATTTTTAATTTATCGACTCTCGGGAATTCACAGGCTTATACTTTTCAATGAATTTCCTGCTGGCCCGTTTTTCTAATTAATCCCTTAACTCCCAATGAAATCTTACGAATTGGCTCACCAGTGCAAGCTGATCACAAATTATCCACCCTTAAAATAACATTCCTCTTCCCTATTCCAAGACATGAGCATGTCCTAGGCAAATCCCTGTTTAAAGTCAATTTATTGAAACCCAATACAGTTATGAGGCTAGCAACAAATTACAAAGGTATTTTGCAAAGACACATATACATCTGTGGCAATTGACTTGCATCAGAAATGTGGGTGGTGAGGTTAATGGTCATCAAATCAAATTCTGCCACCTCATGTCATCATTTTAAGCAGTCTTGCATATTGAGGGAGGGAAAAGAATAAATATTATTTTGAATTTTACTTTAAGTTTTACAGTTTTTGTCATGTAAATAAATAAATATCTAGGCAAAAATTTGGGGTACATTTTCATTGACTTTTCTGTAGCCATAATGTGTTCAATAGTTGTAGCAGAGTAACCTTGCACAGCAAATTTGTAGAAAAATCACATTTTGTTGCATACCTTATTAATGTCATTGCACTAGACAAATTAGTGCACTTTTAGTTCAGAGGCATTACATACCCGCAGTTTATATGCCTAAAAAACAGTGCTGTCAAGTTAAATGAAAAGCAATAAAATGGGGTCCGTCTTTAATGCACTAGCAGCAAAACCCGATGCGATGCAAAAATGAAAGTAAAAGCAAAAAATTTACCTTAAAATAATGTACAAGTAACTTGAGAATTGAAACTGTCACATAAAAATTAAAAAGTCAGAAATGTGAGTGGTGAGGAAATGGTCAACATAGAACATCTGTAACCTCTATTCATCATTTAAACCAAAAAACAAAAACTGATGTTTTGTAAATACAGTAATTTGGCCATGTCAAAGTAAATACATAGGAGACTACAAAAATCATATCATGCACAAGATCAAAATCTTGTACATTAATCTTGCAATCAAATGAAACAAGGCATTTAACCTACTTATACTCAAAGGCAGGTTAAGAAGCTAACAGAGATTACACTATACTTCCGGCGCTGTATCGATGAATGACATGGTTAGTGTTTCTACGCGTCTTGGGGTTACTTTCAATTAGAATTCGCCAACAACTAGAAGTAGTTCTTTTGCATCATGTGCGCCAACGTTTCGTTCACAAAGCAAAAAAAAAGAGTTGTTTGGATCGATTATTTTTACTATTACATTGTTTTTAAGTGCATAATTTGTGCATTACTAATTAAAGGAAGTTAAGAAATATCAATAGTAAAAACTTGACACTACTTAAAATTGTATACAGCAGAAGATCCCATGCAAAAAAAAAAAAGAATTGATTACACCAACCATGCTTTCAGGTTATCTTGAAATAAAGGATGCATAATTTTTTTACTAATTAAAAGGAAATTTAATTAAAAAACTATAATTGCAATGAATAATGCTCGAATAATAATAGAATTGCAACTCAAATTTTAAATTATATATCCAGTGAAACTTTTCTTTTCACTCTTCCAATACTGAGTTTTGAGAAGTTTATGTTATACAGCATAACTGAAAGCTTCATATTCTATTTTAAATAACTTTCTTAGCACGCTCATAATATTTTTCATTGTATGCAAATATTTATCGGATAAATTTTCGCACAAATGAATCCATTAAATCTAGAGTTTAACATTTAGATTTTATAAACATATGAAGCCACATATAAAATGTAAAATATGGACAACCATCCCAAACTTTTCTCTGACTGGGGATAGAGGGGTGCAAAAGAGAGTGAGCCAACTCACTCTCGAAGAGGTTGAGTTAATAACCACGGAGAGAGCCCAAGGCCTTGGCCGATCATGATTGTGGGGAAAAAGCAGCAGATGCTTTTGAAAATTTCTTTATGTACATAATTAAAAATGTGTGCATATATAACGTATTCTAACCAAGAATGTCAATAAATTAGATGTACAGAAATCCATCCCAATCTCGCATTTTTAAAAGCAACTGAATCATAAACCAAAATGTAGGAATTTATTTCGAACTGATTAATCAACAAAATTTTGGTGGGAATAATAAGCTATGGTTAAGGGATATTTGTTTCAGCATTTTTTTAATGCTGGGAAAATTATTTAATATTGGAGAAAATACCAAAAACGCTACCTTTTGATTTACATTTCCCATTTTTCAATATTTTGTCTCATTTGTACTCTTTTAATTGTGATATATTTTTATTTGATTTCTTTGAGTTTTTTTTGCATCGCCTTCATATTTCACTTTTCATATATTTCAATTTTATTTTGATGTATATTGTTATATATATGTACAAAAAATGATGCAAATACTGAAAAAAAGATAAGATCAATAAAAAATTTCAAAAGCAGCAATATTTTATACATAAAAATGATAAAAAAAGAAATTAATTAACAGCAATAAATTCTGTTAAGTTTTCTGAGTAATCACAATCATGCCAGCACCAAGAGAAGATTACACGCCAAATGTGTACTCTAAAGAGGCAGAAAAATGATTTTCCTTCAAATGCTTAAGGTCATTTTGTTTCCTCGTAACTTAACACAAGTCGGGGAAAAAAGATTTATGAAATTAAATAACACGTTTTGAAAATAGATTTTCATTGCAGAGAATATCGGTTTTTGTTATTTAAAGCAAAATTCTGTTCAAATATAATTACTTTTAAAACACATTAGGATAATTGCAGGACTATTTCATTTGGTGGAAGAATACCATCCATAGCTTCCACTGCATAACATTCTTGAGTTGTCTCGGACTATAGATCATATTCTTAAACAAAAATTGAAAGTTTAAACATTCAATGGAATTACCATTCATTTTCTCTTCATTCAGAATTAATGAAAAATACATGGCTATCAGAAATGTGGGTGGTGAGGTAATGGTCATCAAAATCATTCTGTTCCCTCTAATCATCATACTAGCAGTCATACACATTTACGAGAAGAGAAGGCACAAGTCTT
>BGPR01000315.1:202205-244822 GCA_013235015.1 Araneus ventricosus | reverse complement strand
AATATAAAATAGGTATATAGATTCAAAACTAAACTGCTTCCAGTTTTATTCTTAATGCCATCAGAAATGTGGGTGGTGAGGATATGGTCATCAATGTAATTATGTTGCCTCATTTCATCATTTCAGCAAAATATATAATAAAGTAATATACTTCAATCTAATACCCTAATGAAAAAAATATGAAATTAAAGCTTACTTATAGTCTATTTCCCCATGAGTTGTAGCCCAGGTATCTTGAGCATCATTTTGGAGAATTTCATCAAATCCTTTGAGAGCCTTTTCGGTTATGATAGCTGCCGGTCGTTGGTACGCCTCTTCCTCAGCAAGAGGACGTACTGGTTGCTGTCGTCTATTTTCAGAATAAGGATATGAAGGACGCGTACTTTGTTGAGAAGGTGGAGGAGGAACATTTGGATAATTTGATGGGTAACCAGATGGATAAGTATTTCGACCAAACATCTACAAAGAACATAACTTTTAATGGCCTAAAATTTTTTTTGGACGCTTAGTTTAACTAATTTTTCCTCACTAATTAAAACTTCTCATGACAGATTTTTAATTTATCATAAAATCAAAATATACACCAATGCAAAAAAACAAAAACAGCAAAGAGAAATATTAAACAAAACTTTCATTAGATCATTGTAAGAAGGTAAAAAATCTATTGTTGATTTCACATCATTTTTCCTAAAAATTCACAAAAGAGTAAGCATAATATGCAAATAACAGTATTAAAACATGTCTGCCTTTCAAAAGCTCAAATTATATGCAATCATATTTATTTTAATTACTTACAAGCAGACATTGAAACTTAATGCCATCAGAAATGTGGGTGGTGAGGATTTGGTCATCAATATAATTATGTTTCCTCATTTCATCATATCGGCAAAGTATAAAATAAAGCAATATATGTTTGTACAGAAAACCAAATTGCCAAGCAACCTGGCTTATACATGTCAAAACTAGATTTTTTTTTTAATAAGAAACGATAGATAACAGATAGTAGAAAAGGTAAATAATGGTCGAGAACAAAAGATTCCATCATCTTGGAAAAGAAAACTGTTCAAATTTACTAGAGAACATGAAACGGACCTAAAGGCTGAACTTCCCTACGAGATTTAATTCTTTAAATATTCAGAATTCAGTAAAAATGTAATAATTTAATATATTAATAATGAAATATTCAAACCACTTAATATCTATTCAATTCCGTCACATGTTAAAAATCCAATTAAACAATGTCATTTAAGAACAAATTATATGAATTACTTTCAAATAGATATCTTATACAGATTTATCTTTAACTATTTTAACTGATCTTAATTTTCAAGAAACTTACAAATGATGGCATCATTCCCCTATATTGTGGTGGTGGATGAATGCCAGAGCCTGGACCCATCTGACTGCCCATTCCAGGACCATGCCCTAGAGGACCCATTGGAGGTTCAGAAGATGAACCTGAAGGAACACTGCCAATACCGCTGCCCGAAATAGACGAGCCTCTAGGAGCTGAATAAGGTCGCTGGTCTCTTATAGAGGACAAAGACTGGGAATCTGAAGTAGCTTGTGGGCCGTTCACGCCACTGCCACTGCTCTGTTGTTGGCCGCCTGCCGATCCAGCAGGTGGCTGTTGCTGGAGTGTTCCTCTTCCCCAGCTGCCTTCCGCTGCAAATAAAACAAAGATATAATTTTTCGATACAAAATACACTTAAATAAATTAGTACTTGGAAGTCATTTACTTGTGAATTTGATATGCAAGTGATACAATGAAAGCAACAAATACTACAGCCGATTAGAATCCGATTACAGCCGAAAGAATTGTAAAAAAAAATAATGATCCGAATCTTAATGCACTTCTGAAATGCTATTTTACAAAATCCAGCATATCAATCCTAAAATTTATATGCACAAATATGTAAATAAAAACTGTCATATATATTGATAAAGCAAGTGTTCATACTGCATCAAAGAAAAGTCTTGTGTTTCATGCACATATGAACAACCAATGCTGAAAACATAGATTAAAAAGTTTTCAATATATAAATGGAATAATTCCAGGGCTACTTAAGATAATTAATACTTTAATTTTATGGTTTAATGGAGACTTCAAAAACGTTTTATGCCACCATTTAATGATGTTCATATCTTTTCAAATTTTCAAGAATCCAAAAATTAACCAAATGTTAATGCATTATATAAATAACCATATACTAAAAATTTATTAAACAACAATATTAGTTCTGCATTAAGAAAAATAACTAAACTACTTATTTCTGAACTAAAACAATAATCAACCTGAAAATGCAACAAAAAATAATTCAAGGAATAACATTTGTAACAAGAGTTTTTGTATGTACATATGCAACACCAGTTAAATTGAATCAATTAGCTCATTTACTTTGCGGTCTTAGACTTGGTCCTGGTCCATATTGGGAATCTACATTTGATTTCTGGTTGCCTTCTGTTTGTACATCTCCACCAGCTAACTTGGGGAATTCCTGAGGAAAAAATGGCGACTGCTGGCCCAAGAAGTTCCGTTCTTGACCACCATCCTCTTGGCTTTGTGTGACACTGCTCCATGTTTTGTTTACTCCAGATGTTGAAACTGTGTTTGTTGTACTTGTCTGAAAAACCAAATTTTTACTACACAACTTATCATACACAAACTCTTTACAATAATTGCATAGAAAAGATTCTTTTAGCATCTAGCAATCAATGCAGAATGTTTGATTATATTAAATGGCTTACAAAATGAAAAAGCTGTAATTGGGGTTGTAAAAATGAAAATTACAACTTCACCAAAACATATCAATTTATATGTACAAAAGTAAAAATCTGTAAACACTAAAATTGCTTTTTGAAGCTGCAACATATTTTTAAGTTTAATCCACATGGTTGTACCAGATTACAAGATTTTATTAACAAAGATGATAAAAACTTTAACAATTAGATAATATGCATAAATCAATATTTCTTTGTCATATAATTCAGTGATTTCACAAATATATCAAAGTTAATCAATTTGACTAAAATATTTACTTTCTGAGTAGTTTGTGATAGTGAAGAGGCTGGCTGCGATTGCGGTGATTGCTGCTGATTTCCATTGGTCTCTTCTGTTTTGCTTTTCTCTTTGGTGGTACTGCCCCATCCTTGACCTCCACTGGGAACAAGACTTATATTAGGATTGTTGCCACTATTTTCACTTTTTAAACTTGGTAAATTAGCAGGAGGAGGCATACGCCGCCCAGTGCCGACTTTCCCCAGTGATTGTAATCCATGCTTTGGTTGAACTAAAGTATTTAAAGAATAGGACAAATCAATATATACATTATATTAAATAAGCATTTTTAAATAACTTAATAGAAAAAATAATTAGCCTTTTAGATAATGTTTACATTTATGAACAGGAAAATCATAATAATCATCATTTTTTAAAGTTAATATCTACTCTAAGTAAAGTGCAAAAACTATTTAAGAAACAAAAATATCTAAATACTAAACAATCAATGCAGATTATACTAAAAATTAAGAAGAGAAATTATGCTCAGATTTATTTTAAAGAGCACTATTAACCCTTATGGCTTAGCCTAGAGTTTACGGTACACACTTTGTTCCTCTTAAGATATCCAACTCTTTACCGCCATGAACGGCAATGAGAGAACATTTGTTTTGGATGCGTGTAAATGTTTTTAACGAGTGACAAGCGCACGAGCACAAATTTATCTTTTCATCAGCGTTTTGCATATTGGGCTATATTGCGCCATTTTTTGAATGAACTGTTTTCTTCAACTCTTCGATGTGACTGGTCGATTCATTCGACTTTGAATAAAACTTCGTTTGGAATTCTTCGCATTGAATATCGGTTCAGTATCTATATAGAATTAACAATTATTACAACAAGATAATTCAACTAAATTGTTCAAAAATAATGGGAATATAAAATACAATACTTAATATTATGAACTAATGCATTAACTAAATCTTTTGACACTTCAAAGAAAAACGATTTACTACACAAAATTTTTGCATACCTGTCGCTTTTGGGTTCTCTAAACTCTTTCCTTTATATAAACTATTTATATCCAATGCAACATACTTCGACCTTCCTTTCTCCGCCTTTGCATTTAGCCCCGAAACTGCAGACATGCTGATCAGAAGAATTCATTGAGTACAGAGCACTGCACCCAGGGAACGGTCCGCTCCCTGTAGGAAAACAATTTGTAACAGTTATATAATAACTATAACAAATAGTTAATACTTCTTTCAAAATACTCAGTTTTAAGATTGTTTAGATCTGAAACAAATGATCATAATCAATAATCTTTACATTATAAAATTTGTTTTGAATCGCTACAATAAATAGTTTATAAGATTAAAAATGTCTAAAAATAACATAGCAGATCAGAGCACATAAATTATTCTTTTTTAGAACTTGATACATAAACTTAAATGTGTCACTAATCTATAACATACAAAAAATTGTTAAAATTAGAGAACTGTCATTTAAATACAATAAAATCTTATGAAGAAGGAACAAGCAATAATCTAATGAGATATCCAATTGTGTTGTAATCATCCTGTATGACCTTCAGACTTGTATGGTGTAGTTATTAATTACAAAATTAAGATGTTCAATCTGAACTTTTATTTTCACTCAAACAATAGAAAATACAACAAGCAACAACCAAATAACTATGCATCTTATCTCAGAATGGCCAGAATAAAAATAAATAACCAACAAGCAGGTTTTACAATATTTGAGTGCTTGGGTATATTAATTATGTGTAAATTTATCAATATTTTATAATAAAAATTACATGCTAACTGCTAATCGGCTATATGCTTCTAATGAAAAATTCACACAAACGACGACAAAAGTAGCCTTATAAAAAAAAAGTTATCCAATGCAAAACCCTACCCAATAATATAAAATGGAATTTTTAAAAGAATATATCACATTAAAAAGTAATGAAAACGTAATAAACTGGATGCTTGCGGCCAATGACCATTTGCGTCAGCATATAACGTTGGTCAGGTTCAACAAAAGGGATGCAATTAAAATCAACAATAAAATTACTCACACAGGCTTAAATATAAACAAAGTTCGGCTCTTGGTACAAATCCGAATAAGAGAGGCTTGATTTTTTTATTTTATTTGCACAAAAACCATAAATATATCTCCTTATTAACAATACGACACCCACTTACTCAATCTGACAGAAATATTTGCACGTAAGCCTAAAATGGTTAACATCAGTGGCAAAACAATGAGACATGCAAAATTATTATGCGTCAAAATTTTCAAAGCTTTGAATTTCGCTCAATATTTAGTATAATGTGCAAATCGAAGCAACATCTTGAGGATTCCAATGGAAATTTTAATACATCATGCAATTTTAATTCAATAGTTACATACAATTGCGCAGTATGAAAGAAGATAAACACACTAAATCTTCATCCAATAAAGAAACTAGCATAAATATCAAAGCCGAAATCATAAGTGAAAAACAAAATTAACGCTTTTCAGTTATTTATTTTTATCTCGAGGAAAAATTTGTGCAACAAAAAAAAAATTGAAATCCGATTACTTTCACCTAACCGCTAACGATTCTATATTACTATTTGAATGCTTTTAAATACAAAAATAGGTACCTACCTCGGTCCGTCCAAATGGGTTCCTTTGAATATTAAGAATAGAAATGTTTTGTTTTAGGTGCAAGGGATGGATGGCGGCAGATTGTAACTATTAGTTCAAATAGGTCCGATTACAGGGGACCCTTCCAAAATGGCGAACAACAACTCTCTTTTCTCCCGTAGCGTTTAATAACCTGAGAGCTGACGTCACAGAGGAAGCACCCTTCTCATAGGCCCGTAGAAACGTCAACTAGGGGTAAGATTGCTGCTTCTCGAGCCAGAAAATTTACCAAAACAATGATATTTAAGTAATTTCTGATGATAATCTTTAAAAATTTTAAAATATAAAGATTTATTTTTCAATTAATTATATATAAAATTAAATAAACACTTGTTTTTCTAAGCAGAAAACAATATCACATAATTTTCATTAAATACTTGAAACAAAAAAAAAATTGAAAGTTCCAACAGGAATGCAAGAAATAAGAGCCGGTATAAACAATCTTGTACGGACATAATTTCAAAAAATGATCATGAAAAAAAAGTAAATTATGCTATCCCATCCTAAAATGTGGTATTACAAATTCATCCACATTTGCTTGTGTTTAAAGATAAAAGCTGAAATGTTCTTATTATTTAAATAAAAAAAAACCTTCACCGTTTGAGGCGTTTATAATGGTAAAACAAGATTAAAAGAAAATATTAATTAATACCAATTTTGCAATATTAATTCAAATCAAATTCTCTTTTCAGTTCATTTCATTTCCCAGCTAATATTACTTTTAAAAATTTAAAGTCACTCATTTGGCAAAGTGGTTAGATTTTTCAGACATATCACATTGAATGGACCTTATGCACCCTTTGTGTTCGAGAGTATAGAAAAACAGCTGTGGAGGAATAAACAAAACGATCGGCCTATAAGCGACTCAGAAATAAAAGCAATTCCGAGTCAGCTGCTTAACGGCGCTATTCACCACCGCGTGTTGACACTGACACTCGTGTCAGCACACCGATTTCTTATTCTCCATGCCAAAACAGCGGATTGTCATGCGCCTTTTTCCCCCGTTTTTCAATCCCAGAAAATCGGCGAGTTATCGGCGGATCGAGTTCAATATGCGTTTGTGTGCATGTGCCAGTAGAATGAAAAATCGTTCTGGCTCAAAGTTTTGGATTTTTGCTTCGCTTGTAAGAGTATTTTTTTTTTTTTTTTGGAGAAAAATCAATCTGAGGAATATTTTGGTGTTTAGCCTAACTAATAAGTAAGTGAAGAATAATAACTTCTTGCCGCTAAATTTTGTTTCAAGATGTATTTCATGTTATTAATATCTATCCTGGATTGCTGTCATTTTTAGAATGCAAACTGCTTATTGTTCAGGTAAATTAAATACACATATTAACTAAAAAAATGTATAATGTCTTTACTGTACCTGGTGATGCATTCAGAAAATTGACTTTATATTTAATGAAGCCTTTTTCTGCAGTGTGTTTCCAAGTTTAAAATATTGATCCCTGTCTATTATATGTATTGTAATGCATGATGTTTTATTTCCTATAAGAGTTTTACTACAAGAATGCAAATCTTTGATTGTTCAAATAAAATTAAAATGCTCATATTTTTATATTTTAAAGCTGTGTTTAGTTACGTCTTAATTGATGAGAAGTAGTTTTATATTATGTTATCCAACTTTGCTATCAAAATTGCATTCTCTAACATTATTCCATCTTTGCCACTCTATATAACTAATAAATACCTCTTCCTTACTCATAAATTTACTGTGTTGTACTATTTAGTTGTTTTATGTGCCATGTCGATTTTTATTTTAAAAGAAGTAACTCTCTTATTGGTTAGATAAATTTAAAATATCCATGTTTTTTACATGATGGACAGTATCTTAAATTATGTCTTATACATAATGTAAAAGCCTTATATTTTGCAAACGATTGTTTTCTTGAAATTACCAGGTGTATTCCTTCTTTGTAAATAATATAACACTTTTGATATGTATTGAGGCAGTATACTCGGAAAGACATCCAGAAAATTGTCTTTGTATTTAATAAAGCTTTGTTCTGTGGTGTATTTCCAAGTTAATATATTGATCCTCAGTTATTAAATGTACTGTAGAGTTATTCGTTATATAGTTCTTTATGGGATTTTGTTAGAATAGTAATTATTTTTAGTGGTTAAAATAAAGTGCATCATATTTTTATTTATGAATGTGTGAAGTTGGAAATTTCCTTAAAAATATTGTTTGAGTGCATATTAAACAGTATAAATTAATTCATTCATTGATATATAGTAGCATTTTACATAGAAACTAGAGTGCTTTATCAGTTTTTTTACAGTATTAAATAACTAAAATTTCTGTCAATCTATGCAGCTTATATCAATATTTTATACACTTTATTAATCAATGCTGTATTTTCGTTTTAACAGTCTGGGTATTCATAAACTATTTTTATGTATGTGAACCATTAAAGACTTGCAGAAAAATATTTTAATATGCTGTAGGACTCTTAAAATCTAATTGAAAATTATATTATGGAAACATTGTGTGCATGTGCAGTAGAATGAAAAATTGTTCTGGCTCAATGTTTTGGATTTTTGCATGGCTTGTAAAAGTAGTATTTTTGGAGAAAAACAATCTGGAAGAATATTTTGGTGTTTAGCAAGACAAATAGTGTAGTTTTTTGTATGTAAAGTGGAGAAAACTCCTTTTCACTACTATTTTTTGGCTCTTCCTTTTCAATAAGTATGCTTTTAAATATATTTCATACTTTTTATCCTGAAAGAGAAAATCTCGATTTCGAGAGGATTATCTAATATTTGTCGGTTTCAACAATACAAGCTAATTTTTATACTTTTAGTGTACAATTATCAGCAATGATCATGGCTGACACATAATTATTTCGTGAGTAATGAACTGATGTGTTAAAGAAAGATGGACAATTAATTTTAGGTTACTTAGTGTATACTCCAGTGAATGCTAGCTGTTTATTGTTCAGGTAGATTTAATTACACATATTTACCATAAATAAAATGAATCTTTTCACTGTGCCCGGTGACACATTCAGAAAATTGACTTTATTTTTAATGAAGCTTTTTTCTGCACTGTGTTTCCAAGTGTATACTATCAAACCTTGTTTATTAAATTTATCGTATATGATTTTTACTACTAAGAATATAAATCTCTTTGTTCTGATAAATTTAAATGCATAATTTTATTTATTTTGCAAGCTGGGTAATATAACACTTACTTCAGTGGAAAAAGAAAAATTAAATTTTCCATAAGGAAAATATTTATATTTGATTGTGTAATTAACAGTTTCATAAGTTAATGCATTTATTTCTATAAAATTGAATTTTACAAAGAAATTAGTTCATATTACTGTGTTTAAGCAATTAGTTTTTGCAGTATTTAAGACTTTAGATTTCTTTATCAAGTTATACAGCTTATATTGAAATTTTATCCCCTATGTCCATTAATGCTGCATTATTGTGCTTTGAGATCTGAGTATTAATAAATTATTTTGATATATCTGAACTATTAAATAGTTATGAAAACATTTCAATATGCAGTAGCTCTCTTAAAATCCAATACTAAATTATATTGTTGAATAATTATAAAAATACACAGCAGTATATAAATATTTCAACTACACATTCTCGTATAATCCTATTTAGCCACTCTGTATCACTAATCTCGACCTCTTTATGTATTTAATTTGCAGTGTTGCACAGTTTTGTTTTATGTTCTATATTGATTTTTATTTTAAAAGAAGCAAATCTTTTATTGGTCAGATAAATTTAAAATATCCATATTTTTTACAATGATGGACTCTATGTTTAATTATGTATTATATTTTTCAAAAGAATTTTTTTTTATGAAAATACAAGGTGCATTCCTTCTTTGATAACACTTTTATGCTTCAAAACACTTCTTGCTTAGAACACTTTTGATCTGCATGGAGACAGTATTCATTAACCCTGGAAGACATCCAGAAAATTGTCTTTGTATTTAATAAAGCTTTGTTCTGTGGTGTTTTTCCAAGTTAATATTACTGATTTTCATTTATTAAATATACTATAGAGTAATGTATTATATAGTAGTTATTTTTAGTGGGAAAAAATGTGCTTCATATTTTTATTTATAAATGTATGAAGTTGGAAATTTCCTCAAGAACATGGTTTGAATGCATCCTTTGGTATATAATTGCATTTTACAGAGAAATTAAGTGTGCTTTAACATGATTTTTTATATTTTTTTTACAGTATTAAAGAATTTAAATTTCTGTAAATATATGCAGCTTATACTGATAATTTGTACACTTTATTCATCAATACTGTATTTTCGTTTTTACATTCTGGGTATTAAGAAGCTATTTGATGTATGTTAACCATTAAAGACTTGCAGAAAAATATTTTGATATGCTGTAGGACTCTTAAAATCTAATTCAAAATTATATTATTGAATCATTGTAAAAATTTACAGCAGTATAAAAAAGTTTCAGCCTATGCATTGATATACAGTCTTCTATTATTAAGAACTACCTCTTTCTAACTTATTAAATTTGCTGAATTGTTTATTTTGTTTTATGAGCTATATGATTTTTATTTCAAAAGATGCAAATCTCTTATTGGTCAACTAAATTTAAAATATTCAGAATTCTTACATCTTGAAAACTGTATAAATTATTTCTTTTGTGTAATGGAAACTTTTTATGAATTTGCCAAAATACCATGTGTATGATAATAAGTTTTTAATACTTTTGATATGCATACGGCAGTACTTTATATACTTGGTTACGAATCAGGAAAATTGTCTTTGTAATATAGCTTTGTTTTTTTGCATGTTTCTAAATTTATATATTTACCATTATTTATTAAATATACTGCAGAGCTGTCTAATATTGTTCGTTATAAAATTTAGTTAAAATTTATAGCAGTTATTTCTGTGGAAAAAAATTGCTTAGCATTCTTGTTTCTAAATATGTGAAGTTATGTTTCCATAAAGAAATTTTAATGCATAATAAACATTTTTATAAATTAATGTATTCTTCTGTATATAGTTGTGTTTTACAGAAATATTAGTTCAGCTTACTTTGCTATGACAAATCTTTACAGTATTAAAGATTTTAAATGTCTTTCAGTCTCTGTATTTTATGTTGATATTTCCTATAAGTCATTCATCAACACTGCATTCATGTGAACCATTTAACAGTTGCAGAAAAACATTTTTATATATGCAATAAGACTCTTAAAATGTTATTAAAAATTATAAATGAAATAAAAGTATATTGTTAATTGTGTTATTATACTTATTTGGCTGGTATAAGTTTTTTTTTTGTCAACTTGTAAAAATATCTGAACTATAAATATTGTTTTTGCATTTTGATTCAAATATTCAGACACAAGTTGTCAAAAAATAATATAAAGTTTCATTGCTATTCTATGCAATAACACCATGACCATGATTTTTCAGGATGTAATATTTTAAAAACATATCCTGATTAATAGTTATCAGAGTAGAGATGTGTTTCTGAGTTGTGTCAAAAAATATCAGAATAAGAGCTGTCTTAGGTAGTACTTAATACTCTGTTCTGCATCCAGAAAACTGCCTTTGTGTTTACCAAAAGCTTTGTTTGGTGGTATGTTTGTAAGCTTATATAGTTATCTTTATTTATTAAATATACTGCAAAGTTATTCCTTTTGTTGTTTCCTTATAGAATTTATCGAGTATTTATTTCACTGGAAAAAGTTGCCTAACATTTGTGTTTATAATAAGTGAAGTTGGAAATTTTTATAAAGAAATTTGAATGCATAATAAAGAGTTTTATAAATTTATATATAACTCTGTATATAGTTGAATGATACAGAGAAATCAATTCATATTAATTTGCTTTGACATTTATCTTTTACATCATTTAAAGATTTAAAATTTCTTTTGATCTATGCAGCTTATTTTATATATTTCATTCACCAGTGATACATACATGTGAATCATCAATCAGTTATTGAAAATCCTTTTGATAGGCAATAGGACTCATAAATCTTATTCAGAATTATAAATGATTGTAAATTGTGCTAATGTACTTACTTGACTGGTAGAAGCTTTTTTTTTTTTTTTTTGCCAACTTGTTTTGGTAAATTTGTCAAAATAACTGAATTATAAACATTATTTTTTGCATTTTGAATAAAATATTCAGATGAAAGTGGGCCCATAATAATATAAAGTTTTATATAATTCTATGCAATAAGACCATAATAAACCATTGTCCCTTTCGATGTAATATTCTTATCTGTGATGTTAAGTAACCATGAACTTTAATTGAAAATCAGAAAATAAATTCACATATTTGTATGAAAAAATTTAAAAGATGACTTCTTTTTCTTTATTTATACAAATCTATATGAAATTAAATGTTTTTACTTGAACGAAAATAAAAAGACTGTTATTGGAAAACTGGCAGGAAAAGAATCCTTGAAATAGTTTTAAATTATTGATATAATTTTTTTGTTAAGTCAAAATAACTTATTAACATAAAAGTCATTTTATTTGTAGCAACATTTCATTCTGAGTTTCCTTCCCCTTATATTTTAAATGTAGGCCTCTAATGCTCTGCTTATTAAAGTACACAAAATAAAAAATATTCTAACAATTTGTTGGTAAAACCAAGAAAATTGCTATATTTTAACAATTGTTGTATGTTTGTTAATTTCTTTTTAAATTTTGTTTATTGAATTCATAAAGTAACGAGTTGTAATAATAAAATAAGTAGTAAAGAACATTAAATTACTCTTGTTAATGAATATAAACTTGAAGCATGCTGTGTTTCATAGCAATTTATTTGCTATGAAACACAGCAGATATTATGCAGGTACTAATAGAATGTTAATACCAACTTATCAAAAAATGAATACCTCATTTTATTCTCAAATAATGAAGATATTGAGAAAAGTAAATCAGCATTTTAATTGTGATAGAAATGTTTAAAACAATTGCTATCTTCTGATTATTTGGACAGTTTAAAATATCTGAAATCCATCAATTAAGCATACATTTCATGTAAAGATATTATTAATTCTAAAATACTTACAAATAATATCAATAATTTATTTCATTACACTTATTTGGATTTGTCAAGACTATTATGTTTATGTTCTGAACAGTTACTAGTCAGTAATTCATTCAGTTGAAAATCAAAATTTGCTAAATTCAATGTTTACAACAAGTAACAAGTTTTAAATATGTAAATGTAATAAAATACTTGTGTTAATTTTTTTAAAATAAAGAGAGAAGGAAGTTCTTACAAAAAATATCTAGCGCAATAGCATTTTATTAATAATAAATGGATTGAATGATTATTTGTTTTATTAGGTATTGGTGTTCATAAAAATTCTTCCATTTTTCAGAAACGTTTAGTCTGATTTTTGTTTACACATGAGCAGTTTACAGGTTCTTCTTTCCAATATTTTCAATCTATATATTTGTTAATGAAATAGTTTTGCAATTTGTTTAAGGAATATTGTTACATAGGCTTTAGTAAAAGCTGGATTTATTTGGAAACTATTTACTATACAAATATTCACTAATGTACATCTAAATACCAATATTTTTTTTATTGCAGCATACTATGAAAATTTAAAACCTACTTGCTTAATAATGTATCAAGACACAGAAATATACAAGTATTTATATGGGATTGTCACTATAAATCTCCATTTCGATACAATTATACTAACATCTGAAAATCGAATCTTATCCATATGTGCTGAAAACATATGGAGATAAGAATAACAATTTTATAAAAATTTTATTTCGAGAATCCTAAATTCAGGCAACAAAAATATTCAAAAGTTGCATAACAGTCAAAACAAACATTAGAAGGCGCTAAAATCAGCTGATAATCATGTGATATATTTGGACCAATGCAAATCTACTTTGAAAATGATGGGGGCAGGAATAACTGGTACCCTACATCACAGAGTGGGGCGTGTCCTACCTAGGCTCCGATACCGAGAGATCGAGTAACTCTTGTTCGGGAATAAGAATTTCACGAAATCCAGAATCAACGCTCGGTCACGGATTACTCGATTCCGATGCTAACACGCTGTTTGGTGAATAGCGCCGTAAGACTGACCAATGGCTGCCTCCGGCAGGTCACGTGTCGGAGGATGTGACGTCACATACATAAGGTCCATTGAAAGCACAGAAACTAGTGCAGGAACAATTTCGTTTCTTTTCTTTTTCCTTTGCAGAAATAGCTTACCATTTTACACTGAACTCTTTCAAAGTTTTTTATCTTCTACGCTCTAGTATGATATTATCTGAATCCTAAGAGCATGGGGCACAAAAAATAATAATAAAAAAACAAGGTTTAAAAGTTAGACTAGTGCAATCTGTTTTGTAAATAAAAAAAAATTTCAAGAATAAGTGTTCTATGGCTGATTAAAAATTACTGGAGTTTTTAGTTGTTGTGCATTCAGATAACTAGTAGCTGCGCTTCGCCTTGATGGCGGGTGATTTGGCCGGACTAAGATAAGTTTTTATATACGAGGATAAAAAAATTTACTAAACCTGGGAAAGAAAAAATTCTGGAAGAAATTTCTCGGGGGGGGGGGGGGGATCATAGACGGAATGAAAAAATGTAGTGGGAGGAGGGAGCGCAGATTTGGCAGTTCTGCCAGGGGGCAAGAGTATCAGTGATGTAGTCACAAAATAAGCAGTACCGGTACGCTCTAACATGGGTGACAAAAATTAGGCTATTTTAAGGACGTTTTCACAATTTTTTTTATCTCTCGTCAAAAAAGTAGTGGAAGAGTCTCTATCCTGATTCCATAGTGTAAAATGTATTTTGAAAGTGATTGGAAGTGTCTATGGAATCCGTATATTTTAAATCCTTTACACCTCCAATTTTTCATTCAGAGCGGCGGAGGTGATGTGGTAAAGTCTCGGCTAAGGGATTTCAAACCTGGCTCCACAAAAGATTCTCCGTGCTTCTCGCTAAATCTGCCGAAAAGGTAGATGTCCTTACAGTATAGCATGGAAGTGGAGAGAGTATATGGTACTTGGTTCGTGTGTCCACATCGTCATCGGATTAGGGCTCAAAATTTAGAGGCCCTCCCTAAAATAGCCCTCTTGTAGCTTCAAAAAGGGACGACAATCTAACTAATTTAAATTAATTCTTCTTTTGTAACTTCAAATGAAAAATTAGTTCATAAGGTGAACTGCATATTTATTTCTACCTATTGACGCATATCTGCTTTTGCCCTAATCCGTCAATTTGGTGAGTATTTAAGATACCACTTTATTTATTATTAATTTTAATTTATTTAATCTTTAAGTAAATAAATAACAAAAAATTTTATACTTCACTTTTCTTCCCATTCCTATTAATAAATTTATTATTGCATTTCCTGCAAATTCCATTATATGACAGCTGTTGCATAGTTACGGACATCTGGTACTGGTGCCAGTAGTGTACGCGCAGTCCCAGATAGCACGTAAGTTTGCAGCAAGTTTGATTTTGACTTGATATTCCCTTATCATGGCAAAATTTGACGCGTCAAACTTGAAACGAACTTGTAGCAAGTTCGCTGTGACAACTAGCGCCACCCTCGCTTGCAACGCATTTGCTACAAGTTCGATGTGACAAATAGCGCCACCTCCCTTGCAAATCAAACTTGCTGCAAGTTTGCAAAACAAGCTTGATGCAAAGACAGCACAAAGAGATAATTATCTTTGTCTCTGTTTTAAAAAAAACATCCGATTTTTAATAGCATCTCCTAGACCGTCCTTCTTTTTATTATTTCAATAAATCAATGATTATTTGTAAAAAAAACTAACTTTTTTATAAAAAAATTTTTGAAACATTTTCCATATTTTTACTAAATATATCAGTCGCACTTTAAAGAAAACTATATCGCCTTTTTCTTGATGTTGAAATTTTAACGTTTATAAACAAAATTAAATCTAAAAAACAGTCAACGTTTGTTGAAAAATAATAACTTAGACATTTTGTCCCATTTTAAAGTAATTACTTTTGAACTCTAATTTCATAATTTATTCTACTAGCAAAACGTAGTTATTAGCGAAAATCACTCTCTCTTTGACTTCAAATCATATTCTCAACTCAAAAAATTAATGAAATAAAGAAAAAAGTTTAAAATAAATCGTATACGAATTGAATCGAACGATGTATTAGCGAAATCTATCTTCTCCTCTCGTAGCCGAGCTGGTCGAGTGGTATCGATGTCTGTCTACTAAACGGTAGATCGCGAGTTCTATCCCGGGTTGTGTTCGTTTAATCTGTCCCGGGTCTGTTTTTGTTATAATTTGCAATGAGTTTGCACGACAAGCTTGTGGCAAGCTTGCTGCAAGTTCGTTCCATGGTGATTTCGAAGCTTTCGTTAACTTTCTGCAAGCTTGCACTCTTGTCATGACAAATTTGTGGCAAGCTTGCTGCAAACTAATATTGCTATCTGGGGTATCTCGACAGACAGGCATTCCGCATAGCACTGTATGGAAAGTACTATGAAACATAACGCATTTCTTCCCATACAAAATCCGCCACACCCAACAGCTGCTTCAGACAAACAAGCCACAGTGGCTCACATTAAGCAATAAGATTTCTGAATAAAATGGGTGTTGATCTTCATGGCTGTGGAATATCCTCTGGAGAGATGAGGCTCATTTCTATCTTCATGGGTCGGCGAACATACAGAATTGCCACATTTGGTTTAAGGAAAATCTCCTACATTCTCCAAAGGTAGCTGTCTGATGTGGGTCCTCTACAGATGCCACGGCCAGAATATCTAGAAAACTGTCGTCGATTCAGTAAGGATTTTTTGGCTATTTCTGGCGCATACAGTACAGCTTCTACCGCATCTTTCCAAGTGGCCTTGAGAATAACGTCTCCCCATTTACAATTCCAAATAGAGAGTAGGTATACATATCATTGACTTGACTCGGAAAAGGATTCCCACAGAGTGACCTCAATATTCACTCAAATCAAATAGAAAAAAAAATCCCTTTTCGGAAAGCTTGAAGGCAAAGGTGGATTCCTTTACGTTAATGATACAAAAGTAATGAAATATTACATATTGATCATTACAGACATTGCCAATGACCATAGGCGGCTCGTCCGGGGGGCAAGGGGGCAACTGCCCCCTCACTTCCAAAAGTAAAGGGGCCTTGCCCCCCCCCACTTTTCGAAGTTCAAAATTAATGATCCATCGAAAAATGATGATAGGAAACACATACCGAGAGAAGAAAAGGAGTACGAGCTAGCAAGAGTTATAAAAAAAATGCATCAATTCAAAAAGTCTCTGAAACATATGATCTTGATATGGAAAAAATAAAGGGAGATACAAATTTTTCAGAAAATGCATAAAAAATACATCGACTCTTTGCCAGAAATATCCACGGAGAAAACAGAACTGAGGAAAAGGTGCAATTTTCTTGTTGAAAAGGAACTCTGTGATATATTTCCATACTTGACAAAACTAATCCAAATTCTTCTTTTGATACCTGTCTCAACTGCATCATGTGAGAGAAGTTTTTCATGCTTAAGATCTTTAAAATCATACCTTATAAATAGTATATGTCAAGAGAGGCTTTTTGCACTTGCTGTTTTGAAGATCGAAAATACTATAGATATTGACTTTACTGAGGTAATAGACCAATTTGCGGAAAACAAAAAGCGCAGGCGATTTTTCTTCTAATTTATAATACGGATGTATATTGTATAATATCAAATAAATAAATTTATAACTGACCTGCTTTTTCTGTGTTTGGGAGTATGCTGTTCTGTGACGACATCATTGATAGATTCACGAGTTTAAAGAAAGAAGAATGACTTAATATGTAAGTGTTTTATATTTTTCTCATGTTATCATTTCATAAGAATTGAAATGGAACTTTGAATTGGAAGGAGGGAGTCTACGGTGGTAATCCGTTCCGATTTTTGAGGCCGTGTCCCGAATTTTTTAGAGAAGGTCGAAGAATTTAATCAATATAATGACGTTAAAATCCAATAATATAGCCCAATTTTACAAAAAAAAACAGCTTTAGGGGCGCCCCACCCACCCACACTTTTGACCCCCCCACTTTTTTGGTGCACCAGCCGCTTATGCCAATGACTTTATTGTTTCTACACATTACAATATTTACTCTGTGATTCTGTTATCATGACATTTAATTTTTTACTATATCAAGATTTTATCATTCCATTTTTCATTCCAAAAAGTTGCGATAGATTTTTCGGTCAGTACATTGGTCAATTTTTTTTGTATCGTAACACATAATCATTCAATAGGTAGGAGTCATAAAGAAATAAACATCTCAGCAGTGCAAATATCTCCTAGATAACATTAAGCCAGCCTATCTGAAACAGTAACAAGAAATTGACTCTTGACACGAATGAAGAAAGACTCTAGATTTAAAAATTAATTCATTTAATCTAGGTTACAATATAATTGTGCGAACATTACTTTGTCATATGGTAAAATCACATGACACGAAATACTTAAATACTACTAAAATGGGCTCATTTAGAGAACTTCCTGGTTACAGAGATAATAGTCACAAATTCTTAACATATAAGAGAATAAAAATTATTAAACATTGTGAGTGGCAAATTTAATACGTGTGTTTAAAGCATAGGCTATGAATGCAGCCAATTTTAACAGTAAATTTAAATCTCCATCAACGGTTAAAAAGAAATACTAAGCCAGAAAATCCCAAAACAATTTTAGAGTTAAGGAGATATTTTTCAATATCAAAAAATTTAAAGGGAATTCTTATTTAAATATATATCGTTTTTGGCGATTTTATATTGATTTCATTAAATAAATCATGGTCCCGCCATGTTTAATTAAATATCAAATTAAAGTAATCTGTCAAATTAACTAATTATCAAATAACTGTTTAATAAATTAAAATTAACTATTTACTTAATTAAAGTTAAATAATTAATTGTTACAAAATCTTCACTAAAACCTTTTTATGGCTCATACTATTTGCCAGCAATCTTTATCTTATAATTATCTAATAATTATCTTTGTATGTATGTTCCACATCTCCTCTTAAACCACTGGACTGATTTCAATCAAACTTTGCAAACTTTTTATTTAAGAAAAGAGAAAGGTCACCTTCAACTTTTCAAAGCCTAATAGTTGCTTAAAATTTCACTTAATTGAAAATAAAGCAAGGCTTTTTTTCCCGCGATATCTTTCATTTCCATAAATTTGTTTCTCTCATTTTAATATTTTTTCAAAATTAATTTTAAACTGAATTTGTAACAATATTCTTGTTGAAGAACAACAATAATACGAAGAACTGTTTCCAGAAGGAAGAATGCTAAAAGAAAATTTTAACTGTAGACGATTAGCAATTTATATCGGGACCAACTATTGATTTATTTTCATGCTTTAAATTAATGAATAATTAACTAGTTAATTCATTTGTTTCAAAATATTCATTAAAACCTTTCTTTTACTTTAGTAATTGTTAAAAAAATTTGAAGTGCCTATATAATAAATAATAATGTATGGAGAAAACGGCTGCTTTTAAAAATCGCCTGGTTCAATTGATATTCTCATTTTAATTAAAAACGTTTCAGATTAGAAAAGCAATTTGTGTATTATAATATTTATACAATAGTAATTTTTACATTAAAAATATTAATCATGAAAGCATTTTAATCCGGAGCAAAGCTAGATATATCAACTTGTTTACCGTATAAAAAGTGGAAGTGAATGAAGCTGATGGGAACTCCTAACTTTTAAGTAATTTTTGCTGTCAAAAAACTTTTAATATAAAAGCAGTTTGTTATGATAAGGTGACAATTCCCCTAATTGAAATTTTCTTTCTATCTTCAATCGTAACGGAGCTATGGGGAAAAGATAAATTGGGGGGAATTGAACATCGCTTTTCAGCTCATAACTTCTAAGCAATTTTAGCTGACAAAAACTTTTGATATAAAAGTTGTTCGTTCTGATAAGGTGATAATTCGCCTAATTGAATTTTTTTCCAAACTTTAGACATTTTAGCTCATAACTTCTAAAAAATTGTAGCTATCAAAAAAGTTTCAATACAAAAGTTATTTATTATAAAATGGCAATAATTCGCCTATTTTGAGTTTTCATTTTATCTTCAATCGTAAAAGAATTGTGGGAAAATGAAATTTTCAGTTCCCCACCATTTCCACCCCCTTTTAGCTGGCTAGCCCATCTACAAACTCGGTCGATATTTTCACCGACCTTACAACATATAACTCGCCAGTTAAAATCTAATCAAAATTACTCTAGTTATCATGTTCACAAGATAACATGGGCAAGGGCGTTATATATATATACGTCTCTACTAATAATAAGGAAAAGAACATTTCGCCCTCTATTCTCATAAGGATTAGAGTTGCAAGAGTGAAAGCGGGTGGAAGAGACTGCAAATGACGAGAGCTTTCCAACAAGGGGTAACATGCATAGGTTAAAACGTACTTTAAGTTAGAGGGAGAAAATCACTTTTCAGCTCATAACTTCTAAGCAATTGTAACTATCCTAAAAGTTTAAATGCAAAAATCGTTCGTTATGATAAGGCAATAATTCGCCTAATTTGAATTTTCTTTCTATTTTCAATTGTAAAGGAATTATGGGAAAATAATTTCCACTCCCTACCATTTCCACCCCCTTTGAGCTGGATAGTCCATCTACGAACTCGACCGAGATTTTCACTATCCTTACAACATATCCTATGCTGGTTAAATTTAAATCAAAATTACTCCAGTTATCGTGTTCACAAGATAACATGGTAACATATGTAATAATTTCGCTTAATTTAATTTCAAATTCTAATATTATATATTTTAAAGTCTTAATGTATTCCAAAATCACTTTTCTTAAACACCAGTTTCGTTCTATTTCCTGCTCTGGAGGTATATTAAATCTCTCGTTTTGGCATATTTATTGCCAAAAGAATATTCTAATTGCTTCCACGTGCCAACATAAATCGCGAATTCTTTTCCAGACTTTTCCCTAAAATACTTACGTAATATAGTAAAAATAGCTATTATTCCCTTCACTTTGATCACGTGTCTATCTGTTAAATCCCTACCTGAGAAAAAGCAGGGATTTTCTATTCACTTTTGGCTTAAAACTTAAACGAAGATGTACGTACATTTCGTCACTCTCCCATATTAAAATGAAATTTAGAATTTAACTCGGCCTGTTTAATCATTTAACGACTACAATAACGACGACATTTCAATAGTCTACACGGAGAAAAAAATTCTTAAGAAAAAAATTTTAAAATGTAAGAATTAAAAACGAAACAACGTAATGGAGAGTGACGGGGAATAACAAAAAATGGCTGACCAAAATAGTTGCAAATTTATCAGAACTTCTAATAGTGCCTCCTGAAAAATCAACACCAGACTCTGTACTTTTCCTGATGTCTCGTCCCTGATATCCTGAAATCCAGCTGCCAGCAAGGAAATTCCTGATGCAGCGTCAACTCCACTCCACATCTACGTTTTTCAAAAGTGTCAACGAAAAGTCCTCACCATTGTGTTTATTATGTGCTGCAGGAAAAATGTGATTTAATTCTCAAAATTCTAACGGAATATCCATATTGTACTTCAAATCTTCATTTCGTTTTACTCTTCTGTTTTGGTTTTCATCAAGAAAGAAAAAAAATAATATACTAATTTCGCCAAGATTTTCATAATTTCAGTTTCCCTGTGTTATCGGTTTCAAAAAACTGCAGCCGATTCAAATAAAATCTACAAATCTATTCTAAAATTCCTCGACGTGGTGCACCAAAAAATATAATTTTATCGCTGATTGTTTAATTCTTTACTTTTGATTATTAATTGATTTTAAGTTTTTATTTGAGAAAAAAAATTATTTGGTGGTGTTATGTATTGATTTATATTTTGTGATTGATCATAAATTCATATGAAATAGCATCTGAAAAAATTTAAAGTGTTTGTGATTTGAAACTAATTTTGCAGTGTTCATATTAAATTTTGAAATTTAAGGTATTCATGTTGAATATAAGATATTTTACAAAGAAATATTAATTTTAAAAGTTTGGTTTTATTATGTTTTCAATCATGTTTCATTTGATATAATAATTTTTTACATTAATTTAAAAAGTGAAAGTATTCTTGTTTTGGTTTTGAAATTTATTTTGCTGATATCAATGCTATAATAAATGTGGAGGAATAAGAGGTTTTATTAAGAATAAGAAATATTCACACACACACACACACTTAAAAATTTTGAGTATTACATTGCAAAGTTTTAAGTTGCAAATTTGATTTATTCATAGATTTGATTTATTTATACATAGTTTGTTTTTGTGCATCTCTTATATTTTGAAGTGAAATCCCATGCTAATCTGAAAATAACATTTTTCGATTATGGTTATAATAAGAAATGCTACTTAAAAAAAATGGCCGTAAATGTTTATAAAGGAAACTTAGTTTAAAGTACTCTAAATTTTATAATTCACATAAATTTTAATTGTTTCATAAATTAATTTTGTTTAAAATCGGGTTTAGATGTGTTGTTTGAGTATGGCGAATAATTTATATTACATGACTTGAAAGAAAAGTAAATAAAACAAATATTACTATACTCAGAAAAATAAATAATGAACAAAAGAAAAAAAGTAATAATAACGCCAACTCCCCCCATTCTGAGGCCTCGGGAGATCAGTTTTTGTCCTCTTTCGACTGCTATAACAGATTGAGAATGTAGTTAAGTTGTTAAAAAATAAAAAGAAAAAACAATTTTCTCAGGGGATTTTGCGATGTGGATTAGCACAGAGTTTGACATTCAAAGCCAAAAATGCTCATCTCTGCAGGCTATAATGTCCCATCGTATCTTTCTTCCTAAACAGAAAATTCTTCACTATATAAAAAATAAATTAAGTCATAATTTTTAATTGTCATACTACCACACGACACTTAAGAACATTTAAATTTCTGAAAAAGAAAAGAAAAAAATTAAAGAACATTTAAATTTCCTGATTTCTGAAAAAGAAAAAAAAATGAAACAATTTATATTTTAGAATTGTATATCAATGTTTTTTATTTGTTTACATTTAGAGTTTTTACAGGTATCAAGAATTTTTACAGGAAGTACAAGAGTTTACATTTGTTCATATTAATGTTGTTATAAAGTACATTTGAAATTATTTTCATGTTTATGATAAAGTGAAGGGAAAAATTTTATAAGAATTCTATTTAAATTTTAATTTCTTTTGGGCAACCCTGTAAGATACGGTTGTGTGTCAAGGGCCCTGGCGCACACACGCGTCTTGCGGAGGGGGGAAATTGTAATAATCTCGCTTAATTTTATTTCAAATTCTAATATTATATATTTTAAAGTCTTAGTGTATTCCAAAATCATTTTTCTTAAACTCCAATTTCGTTCTGTTCCCCGCTCTGGAGGTATATTAAATCTCTCGTTTTGGCATATTTATTGCCAAAAGAATATTCTAATTGCTTCCATGCTCCAACATAAATCGCGAATTCTTTTCCAGACTTTTCCCTAAAATGCTTATGTAATATAGTAAAAATAGCTATTATTCCCTTCACTCCGATCACGTGTCTATCTGTTAAATCCCTACCTGAGAAAAAGCAGGGATTTTCTATTCACTTTTGGCTTAAAACTTAAACGAAGATGTACGTACATTTCGTCACTCTCCCATAATAAAATGAAATTTAGAATTCAACTCGGCCTGTTTAATCATTTAACGACTACAATAACGAATACATTTCATATATATAAACTTTTTAACGAAGGGTGGTTTTGGATTCTAGGGCTCGTGATCGGTGAAGATCTGCAGAAATTTTCCGAAAGTCGTGTCATGAGAACCATTGCAATAGGTAGACTTCCTATAAGGAATCTACCTAAAAAGTCATTGGTATGTCAGAACGGTCATCAAACTTCCCAAAACCTCATCAAATTTCGCTGGAGGACAGGTGGCAGAACCAACTTCTTGAATGTACGCTGAAGACTCCAAAACGGAAAAAGGAATCAGGACTGCCTTCAAGGGTGAATTAATACATAAATGGTAAGCAAGATTGGGAAATCATAACGGTCTTTCATGTCCAGCTGATAGCAGCGAAAGAAGCCATCAGTTTCGCAGCAAGCCAGGCTGTAAACCAACCAGTCCTGATCCGCATCGACAATCAAGCTATCATTCTTTAAGCAGTCAGTCCCAAGAGCCCCAGTAAAATAGCTCGCGATACAAACAAAATACAACTAAATCATCCAAATATCAGCCGAACTTGGATAAAGGCACATGTCGGCTATGAAGGAAACGAAATAACCGACATGCCCCCGAAACAAGCCTCAAAATCAGGCCACCAATTATTCCCTACAAAATAATTTCCAAAATGCCATATTAGGGGCCTGCTGGGCGAAACGATGCTTGCTGATGGCAGTCTGAGTGAAATGTAGGTGACACAGATTGCTCAATATATAACATTACTCGAAAGTTAAACTAAGAATTACCCCATGGCGAATGGAGAATTTCCCTTTCTTCTCGTGACACGGTCCAATCTGCCGGTACTGGGAAATATTCCGCCTCATAACAACCTTTTGCTGCAGCTGCGGAGAACACGGTTCACCACTGAGGTAGTGAAAGAGACCCCACTCATGGAGAATTAGCACCAGTGGCGGATTTTGTCAAAATGAGGCCACAGGCACAAAATTGCATTGAGGGCCCATTTCCCTACCCAATGTAGCAAATTCGCTGTCGCTACGAGGCACGTCGAATAAATTTTGAGGCCCCCTAGATTCTCGAGACGAGCGCCTCTAACACCTGTGCGAGAAACCGCCACTGCGAGCACCTGAAAACTCTCAATCCCCATTTGGAAACTTATGGTTCCGGAGAGTTGCAACCAACTGCCTTTCAAGAGAAAAAACAACATAATTATCCGGCATATCCATGAGCACAGACCTCTTTGCACCAGCATAAAAAGATATTTATTCTCAACCAACCCTCATTCTTCTTGTTCAATCGCAACGGTTTGTGTACCTTAACCCTCTAACTGCTTATCCTGCGATTTCCGCGGGTTGGAAGCAATTATATTTTCTGCTGTATCCTGCGATTTTCACAGGCTAATGTGTTTAATTAGTACTTTTATAGCGTTGAATCATATTATACTAATAAAGCTTTTGCATATAAATAACACGCTTGGCTCAACGGCATTTGAGCACGTTTGCAAATGTTGCATCTAAATAGTGATTTAAAAAATCTCCAATCAGAGGTTAAGTTGCTCTCCGCTACAGTTGGCACTTTTTCCCAGACCAATGTGGCCAGCAACTACACTTCCGATCCGATCAGTGCCCAGATTTATAAACTGACTTCTTCCCAAACTTTCCGACTACGTTCCTTTTATAGTATTATGCTGACGTTTCCAAGGCTTGTCAGAACTCATATATTCAGAATTAGTGCATCACGTACCAGAATTAAATAGTACTATATGAATTTGTTCCTATTTTATATAATGTTTCCAGTTCAATCAAGACAATCTATATATATTTCTATTTTCATATATATATATATAATCAGTTTTTTCTTTTATCATTATTATATATCAGTTTTTTCTTTTATCATTATTATATATCAGTTTTTTCTTTTATCATTATATATATATATATATATATATATATATATATATATATTTTATTTCATCTTATGTTACTTTCCTGTTTTAAACTTAGTGTATATATATATATTATCATTTTCTGAATTGTTCTATAGGTATAATTTTCTCATTTTCAGTGCTGTGTGGCAATATTCCAGTGTAAACGACTCTAAGGTGTCTGCGCACACGATAATATAAAAAGAAAATTATAACTCACATGTCCTCCTCAATGTAACAGAAAATACTCAAAATTATAAACAAAATTTTTATTCTCTTTTTTGGAATTAAATAAAGTTATTCGGGGCTGTTGAGTGACAAGCATGTGGACCTGGGGAAAACTGTTATGCTTCCACTGTATGTCCATCAAAACAGCTTATAGAGAGTCAGAAGACTCTAAGCACGAAGACGTGCACTTGGTGGTGGTGTGGATTCACTTTTCTGCTGGAATTGCGCAGTGGCAGTTGCGCATGCATGCGTTAAAACTGACACATTCAAGGTGAGACCACTCCAAGCCAAATGGGGTCGTAGCAGTGAACACCGTTCCAATTTTCAGCCCATCGATGATCCCACTTAGGTGGGTCATTCACGGAGGCTTCATGAAAGCAGTCACTACGATCCCCTAGGTCTACTGCACCTCCTCCTCCTCCTCCCGCTTTCAAAACTGGATCCCTGCCCCGCTAAAATTCTATTTTCATATATATATATACCCCCTCTGATTCTCCCTCTCCCACGGTCTGCATTTTGTGGTTTTCGCTTTTGTGAGAGAGCCTCGCTCCCCCTCCCCACAGTCCCATTTCAGTTTTATGAACCAAAGCTTCAAATGGATAACAAACGAAGATGAAAATCCAAACTTTTCGACCGCACTACGCCGATTCTCATCGGATTTTCGCATTGACGACAAGTTTTGGACTGGTCTCTCAGTGAATGCCCATCTTAAAAAGGTGTATGACGCACTACCTATACTGAGTTTTTCAAAATTTGACTTTTTCCTTTTCTTAATGTGGGGGAAAATGGCAAACTGGACAACTAGAATTGGACGGAGGAAGTATAACTTAAAAATTCAAATAAAAACAATCAAAACCAATCAGTTAAGTTTCACAGAACAAATCATAAGCAACATCAGAAGAATAATTTATTACGATAATTCAATAAAGAAAACTATTTTATTCCATTATTAATTATTATAATTATCATGCATATAATTCGCCATAATAATTAATGAAAATATTATTGTCATCTATACTTATAAAAGGCAATGTTTGTGTGTGTGTGCCTGCGTGCGATGTCCAGACGAATCTATCGCACTTACAAACTTGAAATTTAGCACACAGGTAGTCTTAACAGTGACTCAATGCACCTCGAAGCCTGAATTTTAAAATTTCATCTAGAAAATTTTTTATTTAATGTTTTGTATTGGTTTGGGTGCTTTTTCGCACATTTTTGGCCGATCCACGAGAAATAATGATCGGAAAAAAACAATCAATGCACCATCAAATAGAGCAAACAATTATCATTTTAATGACGTTTGTTTTGAAAGTCTAACGTAATTTCCTGAATTTTGAGAAATTTTTAAACAATAGTCAGTTTTCGAATGAAATTTTAAGATTTCAAAATCAAATGACTCCATCTCACGTTCTAATTTCATTATCTTTTTGAAAAGTTTCGAGCTAATAAATAAAACGGTTCTCTCGTTCAATTTTCATTTAAAAGAAGAACGGTTAAAATACCAATTTAAGTCGATTTTTAATTAATTTTTAGTTGATGGGGTCAGAGAAGTTTTTCAGAAGGAATCGGAATACGGAAATCCCGTTCAATCCAAGTGTGCGTCATCTGGCGGAAAAAATTAGAGCTATGGCTTTATTTGGCTTCCTGCCATGAATGAGGGTAGGTACGGGAATATGATGAATTACTTTTATTGCTTTAGTTTGAATGAATTATTAAACCGTTTAAGCAGGTTTAGGCAAATGGTTTTTTTTCTCCTTTTGGTTATTTTTTCTTTGTGCGCGTCTGTCTGTTACGTTCTGATCAATTTCGCCTTACACTTCAAGCTCATGATAGACAATTTTTTAATCTAGGTGGGGGGGATCGCGTTCTGATTTATATTTTTTATACTTTTGATTTGTTTCTAAAGTTTATTAAAAAACACATGTTGTTTAAGTTGCTTCTTGCTGTTTAGTAATGATTTTCACGTTGCAATTTTTTAATATAGTTTTGGATTAACGTACTCTGTACTGTTTTCCTACAGCTCAAATGTCATAATCGCGAAGCAAAATAAGCGGGAAAATCAATAATGTCTATCTTCTGTTTTGATTTTGTTTTCAAAACTTTTTCGTGTCATTGTGGGCGGTTTTTTTTTTAATTTGTTGAAGTCCCGATTCCACGGACAACGCCGTGCGAGTACTGCTAGTATATTATAAAATATTACTGCCATTATAATGAATATTATACGTATAAATTTATTGTAATACTAGCCGCCTTCGGCGACCAGCTTGTTCGGAGGAAATACTGATTGGGTTTAATTTCAATTAAATCTATTTTGCATAATTCGATATTCATAATTTTAAACTAAAATGGCGCGGCGCATTTTACATCTAGCCGCATGTAAGCTAAATTAAAACATGACGATGAAACGAATTAAAAATTAGAAAATATAATCTCTGAGTTTACCGGGTATATTTCCTAATATAGTATATATAATACCTTTAGAGGACCTTATTTACAAATTTCGCAAAAAAAATGATGAAATAAAAGAGTAAAATTAATTATGATATTACCTAAGAATATGAAAAAATAAGCAGAATTTTTATTCTTTAACCTTTAACGAAAAAAGATAAAGAAGCAATTAAATATTTGTATAAACAAAGAAAAGGGTTTAACTTTCATTGCAGCAATAAAAAGTACTGTAGCATGTTATGCAAAAAAATATATTTAAAAAATTGTTAAAATTAGGGGAACTAGCGACAACCGAATTGGTATCATTGAACAGATAATGTTTTGAATTTTAAGTTGGTATAATTTTTTTTTTATGAAATAGTATTTTCGAAAAAAACGTAAAAAACTTATAACTCTTTTTTTTTTTAGAAAAAATCGCTAGGAGGTGCATATTTCCACCCTCCAAAGTATATTTGTGCCAAATTTGATCACTCTAGGTCAAACGGTCTGTCCTTTAGAGCGCCAGCACAGACAGACACACATTCGCTTCTATGCATTATGAGTAGAGATTGACAATCTTATCTATAATCGCACAAAAATAACTTTTACACCACCTTAAAATTCAAAAAATTATTTTTTCAATGATACCAATTTAATTTTCGTCCAATTTTTTTTAAATTTTAACAAATTTTCAAATCTATTTTTCTGCATAATTTACAATACTTTTCATCTTTTCAATGGAATTCTAACCATTTTCATTGTTTATACAGATATTGAAATGCGTGTTGCTCTTCCACTGTTGAATCGTAATGAATTTAACTTTTTTTTTTATATTTCAAGTTCTTTCTCTTTTTAATATTAAATATAACAGAAAATATATCCGGGTAGATTATGATTGCTAATTTTTGATTCTTTTTAAAGGCATGTTTTAATTCAGCTAACATGCTGTTGGATGCAAAATATGCCACGCCATTTTAATGATGAAAATCAAATGCGTATTTTACATGAAGAATAAGAAAGTGAAGTTGATAACGACAATGTGCAATTAGATATTAGGGACGTTCATATAGACAATGATCAGAGCAGGTGCAAGACTTCTAAAAGAACACGGGTTAAATGTCTATCACAATTTGAAGTCAAAGTTACTTTGTTAAGGGAACGATGAATATCAAATCATGGATGAGAAATTCAATTGCAATTAAACACAATTAGCATTTCCGGCGAAAATGCTGGGGGGCCGAAAGTGGCTAGTACTTAATGTAATATACGAATGCAACATGTATAGATAATATGAATTATAATAAAATGTTTATAAGTACCTAAAACGGCTCTGTAGAAAATGATCACTAGTATATCGAGGTTCGAACAGTTATAGCGATTTTCTAGATCATACGACTGTATCCGAATATAGATGGATATTGTATTTGAGTTAATTACAAAATGAAATTTTGCACTTATCATTTGTTTCAGAAAACACCAGTATTTATTACATATTCTTCAAAAAGAGTTCTTGGCCAAATTTCAAAAGATGCAGTTAAAGCTATTAGAATTTGCCGTCACTGTTCTAAAAAGATGTATACTTATTGATACAAGAATGCGTTTTGCTGTATTTTGTTTAGAGACAGTAACTTGATAGTCAATATTGGACGAATGTTTGTGCAGATATACAATCAAAATGTAAAAGTGCTTCTGTGATTTAGATCAGACATTCATCCGCAAATGGTTAAATTGCATTTGAAAACATAGCTTTGGAAAAGACAATAAAATATAACAGGTATGACAATTCTTCATAACAATTGATACAGCAAAACCTATTTTAGACGAGAATATTCATGAAAACATGTTACCTACTTCTATCGATCCTCGACTAGATCGACGAAAGCACGTGGACTTATCGCACAATAAAAATGCATGCAAAACGCTAGTTGTTTACTAATCAACACTGGAAGCAGTAGCAGTGTTGAATAATCCCACCTGCAGAATCCAGGCATGATAAATATTGTTCGTTTATTCAAATAGAGAATCATCTTTGAAAATAAAATACACGTTATGAGCTGTTTATTTTTCAAACATATTTTGAATATATGGTTTTTTTCCATCAAAAACTATATCGCATTGAAAAAAAAGCAAGAGTTTAAGAGATGAAAGGGATGTGGTGTCCTCGTGGTAGAGTCTCGATTTCGTGCATGGGAACTCGATTCATGGGTTCGAGACCTGATACCACGGAAGGTCAGCCGTATCTGCGGGCCTGGTACATGTTAACCTTTTAAATGTTATACCCGAGCTCCACTCGTGCATCGAAATATACCATTTTTAACCTTATAAGCTAAAATTAAGTAAATCATAGACGTTATAAATCGATACAAAAATGACCGGTAATCCATTAACACTTCAAATGTTCTGTGGACTTATAGTTGAATCAATACAACCCATGTCCAGAACAGGAGGAGGATATCTAACTAGATTGAACAGAAAACTACACAGTAAAGGGTTAAATCCGCCAAAGGTCAAATGTCCTTCTGCTGTTGGAAAGGGACGCTAGTTCAGGTGACGTTCAAACATGGTTGAAAAGGACGAGGTTCATCTCAAAACAGTTCTCTTGTAGTTTCAAAACGGGACGTTAATCTAATTAAATTGAAACACTGAAATTCGAGACGAGGTCAAAAAATAAATCTGTTATATGCCAACATTACGAGAATTTGAAAAATGGTGTAGAAAAAAATATTTTTAAAACTGTAAAACAAATTATTGATAGCATTACTTCTTACTATTTCACTTACTCGTATTCGAAGAGAAAATATTGCATTCGCAAACATTTTCGATCTCGAGAACTAATCTCCACACTTTAGACCTCCCTGAATCGGAGGAAAAAAAAAAAAAAAAAAAATTAGAATTTTGTCTCTTTATTTGTGAACACGACAACTCAAAGACGAAACTAACAAGACAGATGAAATTAGATATGCGGTCTTTACACCAAAATTGCTATTTCTATCAAATTTTGGACTAAATCCGTCCAAAGGAAATCTGTTTATATGTATACAGTAGCCGCCTTCGGCGACCATCTTGATCGCCAGAAATATAATTTCAACTGAATCTCTTATGCATAATTTTATATTCATGGTTCCCTTAGCAAAGTAGTTTTAAAATTCATATTGCTATAGACATTTAACCGCGTTCTTTTCGTAGACTTGCACTTGTTCTGTTCCTTCTCCACATTAACGTAAACTACGTATTTGATTTCAACATTAAATTGTCGCGGCACATTTTACGTCCAGCAGCATGCTAATTGGCTTAAAACACGCTGATAAAAAGAATTAAAACATAGCAAATATAATCTTTCAGTTTACTGGATTTTATTTCATTATATACTTACCATCTTGAGGACTTCATTTGCAGATTTCACAGGAAAAACTGATCAAATAAAAGAAGAAAGTAAAATCCAAAGGATATTTTCTAAGCTTTAATCAATGTAAGAGAAACACGCAATTAAATATTTGTTTAAACAATGAAAACCATTTGAAATGCGTTGCAACAATGAAAAAGTATTAATGTAAATTATGCCAAAAAATATTTTTTTAAAGTTATTAAAATTAGAGAAAAAATTGTACGACAACTTTATTGATATCATTGAAAAGATAATTTTTGCGTTTTCAGATGGTATAAAAATGATTTTTGCGTTGTAATATTTTCAAAAGTTCTAAGGAAAATCACCAAAATTTCGCTTATTTTTTAATCAATTAAATTGAAAAAAAAAATGCTTTGGAGGGTGGGAATGTGCACCCTCCAAAGAATGTTCGTGCCAAATTTCGTAGCCCCAAGCCCAGCAGTCTGCCCTGTAGAGCGCCAACACACAGACACACACATTCTCCGTTATTAGTAGTAGAGATGTGAGCTCGATGACTCAAAAATACAACGAGCTAGATAGATGAAATTTGTGATATGGTTTTTATTACTAGAATTGTAGATTTGCATCCGATTTTGGACTAAATGCGTCAACGGGTTGACTGTTTGTAGATATGCCTATTTGTGCATATGTAAGCACTATAACTCAAAAACGCAACAAGCTAGTTGGATGAATTTTAGTATATGATCTTTACACCAAACTGGTAGGTGTGAGTCTAATTTTGGACTAAATTCCTCAAGGGTAGAATGTCTATCTGTTTGTGTGTATGTAAACACGATAACTGAAAACCACAATAAACAAAATAAAATAAAAATTACTTAAAGACAATAAATACATGGTTTCGAACAAGTGAAGAACCAGAATACTGTGAAATTATTTCGGCTATTGAATACCGGTGTTGGGATGTTGGCTATAGGATATTTGTTTTATAATACATTTTTAATAAAATTTAAACTTTTGGAATTTTTCTTATTATTAACAATAGCCTCTCGATTTTGATAACAACAATACAATACATAAAATCGAACGGAGCGTTTTCCCCTTAACTTTCTCGTCAGGGGTGTAGTGGAGTCGGAATCTAACTTATTACATTTTTGAGTTACCGTGTTCAAACAAAAAGATTTCCTGTAGATAGATTTCGTCCAAAATTTGATAGAAATCTATAATTTTGATGTCATGACCGCATACCAAATTTCATCCGTTTAGGATTTTTTTTTTTTACCGTTAGCCTTCGACTTATCGAGTTTCGCAGGCTGGCATAATTCTAAAAATGTATTTTTCACAGATTCGGGGAAGCCTAAAACGTGAATATTCGTCAAAATCTTGAGGTCGAATTTCTTTTTTGACGATTATACTACTTTCTGTTTGTATATTTCGTAGATGAGAAAGAAAAAAGAGCTCCAGTTTGAGTTTTTAGTTTAACTTTCAATGGCATGATTTCTTTCTTCGTTCCAGAGAGATAAGAGAAAAAAACAACCAGATCATTCCTGTTTTGTAGTCATCTTAGCATGATATCGGTATCAGAATCACGAGGTTCGTCCCAAAATAGCCCTCGTATAGCTTCTAAATGAGATGTTAATCCAACAAATCAAGTCAACCTTATTCTACAATCCTGTCAAGATGACAAAATCCCGAATTTTGAGATAACGAATAAAAGGGAGGAAAGATGTTGATCTTACTCCCATACCTTACCACCAGACTATTTTGTCAATAACATGCCTTTTTAGAAAATAAATATTTCACCTTACGAAGAAAACTACACTTCAGTGTTTAAATCAAGAATGGAATGCGAAAGCATTGATAAGAATTAATCTGAAAATTTCAGATGAGATAATCAGGAACAAATAAAATGATTTTCGAATGACCGAGCAGTGAAAAGTTGCAATTCATAGATTTTAAACTGAATTCAAATATTTTTAAAAGTGAGGGGGGCGGACAGTATTAATATGCTATTTACATACAATAGTATGATTTTCGCTAAAAATGCACGTTTTTCATTCATCGTTAAAATTTTTTTAACCGGTAGATCTATATTGAAGACACTGGGCAAGAATTTTACACCTAGGAATTCAATTATAAATCTGAAAAATGTTACTATGAGTCTCTTCAGCCAGTGCCGGCCTTAGGAGGTGCATGGCGCCACCTGGACACAATTTTGGTCAACATCTATTTATTTTTAAAGAATTTCTATGGATTTAGAGTTAAGAAAAAAAAATTCTTTGAAGAAAGAAATCTCCGAATTTCTCTTATGCTGGCACAATATGACGCGTTTTGTGCTTTGTAGTACAACGTAGAAAACCGAGAATGGATTTTGGGCGCCTTCTCTACCGATTGGAACCAAAATCGATATAGATCTGCAATTTTATATGTAGCTTGTTGCGCTTTAGAGTTACTGCAATCACAGACAGATCGACATAATTCCAAAAATTTTCGAACTCGGGGAGGTCTAAAACTTGGAAATTCATCAAAATTTTGAGGTCAAATTTTTTTTTTACGATCATAATACTTTTCTTTTGTATACAAGAAAGTAAGAAAAAATTAGCTCACTTAAATTCTTAAACTCAATTTCACACCCTCTGGTATGACACCCATGACAGTGCCCTGCCAGCTCCAAGCTAGTTAGGCATTAGGGCGCGAGGCCCTATTAGGAGAAATTGGTCCAATCGGCTAAAGGTCGACCCTGTCTTCAGCATCTCCTCCTGGAGTAGCATAACTAACGCACACACTAGTGCTTCCGCGATAAACAACCCCCCTCCCCAAACAACAAAAACCCTTACTATAGTGCAGTTATTATCTAATCAATCACTGAAAAGAAAAATTCTACTAAAAGAAATATCAATAGTAATTAGTATAGGTTTACTATAGTTTAATTCTTTAGCGACGGTGTAAGGTTCTGCTTGTTTTTCAGCATCGAACTTACCATTTTTATAAGGGTAGCCAAATGTTCTGCCTAGTCGTCATTAACCCTATAATGGTGGTTTCCGGCGTTTAGGTAATTTTTACTTAAAAGCCGGTCTCGGATGTTTGAATAGATTTGAGGATAAGCAGGAATTCAAAACGAACTCAGTGATTTGTACCGATGGCGGAAAAATTTCACAAGTGGGAAGGGATCAGCTATATGTATAAATAGTCCAGTAACTTTAGCCAAAAAATGGGTGTTTCTTCGGAAAAATTTTAACCCAAAGTTTCTCTTCACAGAAAGCTTCTTTAAGTCATTCTAAATGATATCTCAAAAGTCCCCGACATTCTGCTGTACGCTTCCCATATTTTTAGGGGGGCTTTGGGAAGGAAACCGTGTCGTCGAAATCTGGTCATTTTCTTCGGAAAAAGTTTCAAACCAGGTTCTTTTCTCACGTAGAGAACTTTTTTTTTTTTAAATCTCATTTTAAATAATATCTGAAAAGTTCTCGACATTTTGCTGTGATCTTCTCATTTTTCCTTTGGGAGGGGGGATTGTATCTTAGCAATTTGGGCAAGTGGGGTATCTTTTTATATGTATTTTTAACGCTGAAATGAATGAAACAGGATGTACATTGATATGAAGGGTATTTTGCAAGTCACAGGGTTTTATTTGTTCAATAAAAACATACAAAGATACACTTTTTCATATTATATTGATTATAGGTTAATAATAAAAAAAATATTTAACAGATATTAAAAAAAATGTATACAGATATAGAAGTAAAAACTGGTAAATAATTGCATCGGGTCTATCTCGTTTGTCAAAATGTTTCAACAATTGTTCATTTGGAATAATAAGAATTGTTGCTTCACATGATAAAGTAAATGATTCCCTACAAGCTGTTCCAAGGCCGAAAGAGATACCAAGTGGCTTAGAGCTAATCAAAAATATACAAATACCGATCAAAATTTATGATAATCGGGGTCTTTAAGGATTGAAAAAGATTATTGTGGGATACATGATTGCAGCCCAAACAAATTATCTCCAGTCTGCGGAATTCAGATGTCATGTAGATTTATGCTAAATATAAGGAAGTACTGCAATTTCCTGGATGGAGTGGATTCATGGAGCTGTTGAAGCAACATTAAGAACACTACAAATTGCGCGTCGTGTAAACAGTAAACCTTTCATAAACAGTCCTGTAAATGTTTAATACCATTTAAACTACGTTGTTATTTGTTCTCGAAGATAGTCGCAAATATGGCCACGCTACTTGGTTATATCATTTGATCAACCCCTTTATATCAAAGCAAATTAAATCGTTGCTTTGTCCGCTGAAAACAATGGCGTCTCCAAAATAGTGGTGAGACTATAGGAGGTTTTCAGATGTGTATGTCCTTTCTTGGACCGATTGGCTTTATCATGGCCGGGGTAGTGGCCTGAAAGCAGTATTGAGTACTATTTACGATCCTCATTCTTCATGTTGACAGGCCATACTTGCTCTCGAGCTGTCAGAGGCCGTACACTTCTGCTAATAGCTCTGTCTAAAATAATTTTCAGTGAAATTTATCTGTCTAGTGAGGAACAACAATTTATGGACGCTTACCCTAATAACTTGAATGAAGAAACTCCTTCATTTTCAACACTGAAAATAAATGTTTCCAATTAAAAGAGAGAGTTCCAACTTCGAAATTTTGGGTCCAGTATTCGCGGACACGGTTTTAATCCTCAAAGAGTTTATTAGAACAGAGAGAATGGGGAAATGAACGGCATATTTGTCTGCAATAAAGAAGACGATTCCGTATTTCCATGCCACAGGACAACTTTTTGTACGCCAAAAGTGACCAGCTGTTTGTACAAAATATGGAAAATTTGGGAAACATAATGGATGCAGACACCTTTAAAAAATTTACTGCAAGCGATCAGAAAATTTTTTAGTGGAATCTCAAGCGATATGTTAATAGAACAGTCCCTCATGAAATCTTCAAAGATGCAAGAGGCTTTGCGCACGGAAGGAGTACAAACGAGAGTATTTTAACTAAGTTCGTTGTTTGTTTGTTAAGTGCAAGACATTTCTGAAGGACCTGAAAACTTTTGTGGAGTTTCCTTTGTAAGTGGAGAACAACATGTGGATGCACGGGTATCTTTTGTCAAACTGGACCAAGAAGACGTCAAGAAATTATAAAAGTGGTTTTGCGCTCACAATCTTTTTCCAATTGGAAAAGGATTGTGATCTTGTTTCTAGCAAATGGGCTCACAGGCAATGTGGAAAACATAAACTGCTTCGATGCACTGAACATTCGAGCAATTATGGCGGAAAAAAATGTGCATCTAGAAATGAAACTTCATTGAATGATTACCGCTATCGATACTTTAGCAAAGCAATGACAAAAAATAAAGTGGTGAATTTAAACTCTACCACTCACTTCAACAACATTTATTTAGAGTATACAATTTTTTTTATATCTGTTAAATAAATTTATTAACCTATAATAAATACAATATGAAAAAGTGTATCTTTGTATGTTTTTATTCTACAAAAACCCCTTGCAAAATACTCTTCATATCGATGTACATCCTGTTTTATTCATTTCAGCGTTAAAAATACATATAAAAAGATACCTCACTTTCCCAAATTGTTAAGATACAATTTTCTCCCCCCCCCCCCAAAAAAAAAAAAAAAAGAAAAATGTAAAGAGCACTGCAGAATGTCGAGAACTTTTCAGATATTATTCATAATGAGATAAAAAAATTCTCTACGTAAAAAAAGTTCCTGGTTTGAAACTTTTTCCCAAGAAAATGGACAGATTTCGACGCCACAGTGTTCCCCCCCCCGCCCCCCCCCCCAAAAAAAAAAAATATGAGAAGCGTACAGCAGAATATCGGGGACTTTTGAGCTATCATTCAGAATGACAAAGAAGCTTTTTATGAAGAAAAACCTTGGGTTAAAATTTTTCTGAAGAAAAATGCTAATTTTACTGGACTATTATCTGTTTGTTGTTTCTTACTTTGTAAACTTGATTAAATGAGCTTATGATTTATACATGGGGATAGAAGAATGATTACCTGGATCTTTAAAAAGTAGGATTTTCTTCGGGTATCTGTCATTGATTTGTTGAATAAATATGAAAAAAAAAGTGTAAAGGAGTTTCTTCAACCCGAGAGAAATAGAGGGAAAATAAATAAATAAACGTTTAATTGGCTGTAAAGAAATGTTCTCGATTACATATGGTAATAACAATATGAAAGAGTCCATATTGAAGGAGATGTCGTTGCTTGTGGATTGGTATTCTTGCAAAAAGAAATGTCAGCATAAAAGTCCATATTGGAAAAGGGTACTATGGAGATGTCGTTACTTGTGGGCTGGCGATATTTTAGATTCCATGCATGAACTTGTTTCATCGCTTCTTCTTCGCTCACCAACACACCACCACTAACCGTTTGATACCTAACTTCTCCCGATTTTTACAGCCATCGACCACAAAAATTTTAAGGTTCTATCCTTTGGACAGAAGCCACTAGAACGAAAGTTTCCTTTTCATTTGCAAACACCTTATATCACAGCAAAAGTGAAATTTGCCGAACTTCTAAACCCTTTAAAAGACCATCTTTTCTAGTAGTTATATAATAAAATAACTTTGGGAACGAGATTAATTTAAGAAAAGAAATTCATTTAGCTTATTGGATGGCATTAATTTTTGTTAATTAATTTTATTAATAAATAATTAATTACCACGTCACAACACTCCGTTATGGTTCGAGATAAAAAAATTGGAACTCCTAAGGCTTTTGTTTCATCGAAAATTTTGGCGAGAACTTATGCCAACCTTAAAAATTGCATTTAAAAATCCATGAATTTGATGGCAAGTATACTTGCCACAACCTTAGAGTTAATCTTACACATAATCTAAGAAAAACTGTGAAGAGTTCGTTCTGTGTTTAATATCCAAAGATTAGCTCTATTAAAAAAGAGCTAGAAGCATAAGCTTAGATGCAACGGTAAAGAAATTAGATGTTCGAGTCTCAATTAGATTGTGCATATTAGCGATGGTGATTACTATGAGAAGTCTTCAAGACATTTTACACCAGGGAATTCTTAAAATTCATCTCAGGAGCCAAATGAGATTGCAGAACAGTATTTTAGAGAATGTAATGGAAACTTGGATAATAGTGATGTAGATGCCCTAGGTGTCACAAAGAGAAGACAGCAGAACATATAATAAATAATTGCATTGTATAGACTGCTACTTTCCTTGCTACCCCACTGTTTCATAGCACAATTTCTCAGGGTATCTACTCAAAAAAAAATTTCAAACTTCCTTGACTTTTCCAGACCAAAAAGCAAAAGATTTCCAGGTATATTTTTGACCAATGAGTCACTCAAAAGCCCTTTTATGCACACAAGGGGTAATAGTCAAGACCTACTACTTCGATCCTAAACTACGACATACATCCATGCACTAGAAAGGATTCTAAACTTTTTAGACAAAAAGGCATTTTCAATCAAAAAATATCTTTTTACAGTTAAAGGTACATCAGAGTAAAATTTAATGTTTTACATTATAATCTGAATGGTCTTAAGAATTATAATTTAAATATTTTGGTCATAAGAAAATGCAATTTCGATTCCAATCAAATCATTTAAGACAACACTAAGAAAATGTATTTTTAGTTCAAGTTGGTTCTTGAAAAACTTATAAATGTGGAAATAATATGCTTATACATGCAAACATTATAACGTAAAGCCATAACCTATTTGTTAAAAAAAAAACTTGAAGTTAAAGAAAGCAACGTATTTCAACAAAAATAGATTTCCTTTATCTGAAAAAAACAAGTCACTAAGTACCGGTTAAGATTTCAATACAATAATAGACTGAAAAAATGGTAAATTTAACGTCAATGAAATAATTTTTACAAAATTAATATTTTTGCTCTGCTGTAGTTCTTTAAGAATCTAATAATCACATCTATATAAACAACAAGAATACCTGGATATTTTAAAATCACAAGGGAAAAATCATCTTTTATCAAGTTCAGCTACTTGCTTCTTGTTGGATTTTTATTTTCTTCACTTTTAAGTTCTTTTATCTCCTCTGCAGCCCTCTTATTTTCAGACACTTGTTCTTCGGACTTTTTCTCATTAAAATTTTTTGCTTTTAGTTCATGATAGCAACTGTGAGCATTTCTGGAGGCAAATATCATTTGTCTTGTTATATCTACCTTAAACAAACCTCCAGAATTACTAACAGCATCATAAACAGTTCGCAAAGCAATTACCAATCTTTCTTGCATATTCTCAACCAGCATAGCTTTATTAATGCTGAAACTGCTCTCAACAGCTGCATTTCCATGTGACATAATCAGAATTTTATTATGAACATGAATAAGTTTTGCTAGTTAGTGTTTTTATCCATCAATGAAGAATAGAAAACATCTAATCTTTCGCTCTCATGTTTGAATTCTAACATTTCCTTTTTAACATGAGGAGATGCAATAAATTTACAAAATTCTGATTTCACTTTATCAGTAGTGACTGCCGTCGTTTGATGGCAATCCATGAAAGTATCCAAAGCTATTTCTATCTTCTGAACACAGGATGAACTTGAAGCAGATATTAGAATGTTTGGAGACAGGCAGCCTATGCCTCTAACAAGCTTAAAACATAATGGATTTCTTTCTATTTTAATTCCAGAGTCACTTTCTGTACAAATGAAAGACATTCTTTCTTGAAATTTGACTTTACAGTATCTGATGCTTTACTTTCATTAAGGCTGTGCCTTGCTGCAAAATCAATGTTCACATCAGTGATTGGTAAAAGATTACACTTTTGGGTGACATCGAGCATCAAATATATTTCTTCATACAGGTAAGGCGCCATTGGCTTAACAGCCTGGAATTTCAATAAAAAACTGTGTAATTCTGATGCCACTGAAATAAAGCAACTTAATTTTGCTTCTAAATGCTCACAGCATTTTAAAATTGATTTCACTACCATAAGTCTTTATATCTGGTTCAGCCTTTTTAGTTTCCATCTCTTGAACAAAGACTCTCAAATGTGGCAAAATATCTAAAGCCCTTTGTGCAACAGCTGAAATCTCTAGCCACCGAATGGAACAAAATTTCAGTGGAAAAATATTTGTGTTTGTCAAAAGTACAAAATCAGGACGTCTAGTTGGTGAATCTTGAAACAAATTAAAGACAGCATAGAGAAATTTATTTATATCCCAGGATGCACTTTTATGTCCTGTTTTAAAAGCACCATGGACAATGCGGAAGCTACAAGATCCAAAAGAGATTTAGACAATTGGAATACTTTCTTTATATCTGATGATGGAATAGAACTTTTCAGATCAGTGTTTCCCAACCTATGGGCCACAGATAATTCATATTCAGAAAACCATTTAAAATTAGAATAATGATCAAGATTTAACAAAATTTAATTTTTTAAATCTCTCATCATATAATGTAAATAAAAACTGGATACTGCTTTTATTCAACTGATTTATTATGAAGTTTGTAAAACAAGTCTACAGCATGTTTAAAACTTATAAGTCTTCTAACACAAAAGTTAATGGGTTTCATTATTTTAAAATGAAACAAAATAGTTAAGAATTTATGAACCCCTCTCCCCTTTCAAATCCCATTTATATTTTTAGCAACTTAGCTTCGCAATTTATAGGCAGTGTGTGTGTGTGCAGTAGGACACCTTTGTTAGAAAGTATACAAGAAAGTTTAGGGGAGACCACTCCTGCTGGTTTAAACAAAGTACTAGTATATTACTACATAGTATGGAATCAATAATTAAAATTTAAGATTAAACATTTATTATAAAAGTGAGAAAAATCATGCCTTTATAGAATACCTTGAGTACTAATTATACATTTCTTATCTTATGTGATTTAATTGCATGCAGGCAGGCCTTTATTTCGAAATAGCAAGAAGGAAAAAGATGCCCCCCCCTCCTGCTTTCTAGGAAAAGTTTCCTAGAAAGTATTTTATAAGGAGAGAGAAATAATGATTGAGGCTGAAAATTTGCGATTTTAGAAAAAGGGGGGGGGGGGGGCAATGTATAACCAAAGTTTTGCATTCTATAAACAAAGTACTATTTTACCATCACAATGGTTACAAATGAATCAGTATTGCAGTGAAATGACAAATAAGAAACATATGAACGATGCTTCCCGTGTATATTAAATTTCATTTCCTAAAATTCTAGAACATTCCTAATTATATGCACAGGGAATGCTTTTACAAAACATTTTTACATATCACTGCATTTTATAGAACAGTTTAAAATACATAAAAATTTAGACTTTTTGCATCTGTGATATTAAACAAATTAAAATCAAGGAAAACAAAGCAACATTTTTTTTCATTAAATGGCTTTATTGAAATTATTTTATAGGTTGAGCTGAAGGTGCGAAGATATTTCCACTTTGTTTATTAGCTGTTCTTGAAGGAGCAAATCCCAACAGCTTCTGAATATTCTGAAATTCAAAATAACTTATCAAAACGACATACATAATAGATTTTAAAAAATTTATGTTGAAAATCAATAAATTATAGCTATTAGTATTAGTATAAAACAAAGTTAATAAAAATGTCCAACCATTTGTTGCATATTAATAGTTAAAATCACACTTTTTATTTCAGAACAAACTATTTTCAATTAAAGTACCAAGAATTTAAGACAAAGAAATGAACCAAATGCAAAAACTAGGAAGGAAAACAAAATTTCTTTAGCTCACTGAATGAACATAGAGGAACTTTGCTTTCAAACTTATCAGATACTTTCTACAACTCATGGCCAGCAAACAGTTCCAAAATGTTCATGCATAATAATAAATTGAGACAAGTTTCCACCTAAGATTCTTTTCCGGTAGATTCTATGCCTTAACTTCGAAGTATTACATTCAGCACATAAGTATTATATTTGACCATAAAGTCAGTATTGTTGGCCATAGTGTGTGTTTTGTATTTAAGAAATTGCCTACTATTGAAATGACTATTTGTAATTCAAAAACAATTCTCATTTAAATAATTCTTATTTCACAACTCTAAAAATTTTTTTAACAAGAATGATCAAACTTACCTGGCGAATTGACATGGTGCATAAAATATATAAAAATATGAAAGAGCAGTCACTGTAGTCATCACCTATCAGGTTTCTATGTGATAAACCTTGAATCCATCCAATAGGGATAAAAGGCAACTTGGCGACAACCCGACCATCAAATCTAGGGGGGAAATAAAATAAAAAACATTTTGGCACTAAATGAAACATCTGCTTAATTCACTTTTTTTTTGGGGGGGGGGGCGGAATTAGATTACTCAATACATTTCTAACAATATCTGAAAAATATA
>BGPR01000315.1:34889-202195 GCA_013235015.1 Araneus ventricosus | reverse complement strand
CGGAATTAGATTACTCAATACATTTCTAACAATATCTGAAAAATATAAAAGTAATTTTATATGATAGTAGGAAAGAATTTTATTATGGACACAAGATGGCTGAAATAGCTTTTTAAAAAAAATTATAAAATATATATATTAACAGACTCAAAGATGGTTTCCAAAAAAAAAAAAAAAAAAAACCTCTGTATCACACAAGATAATTGTTAAAAACAATTTCTCAGATGTAATGCAAGATCATCAACATCAGTAAACAGCAAGCAATATAACTGAAAGAAGCCAAAGCCTTGGAAGAATTTGAGTGAATGCTAAACAAAAGACAACATTCACAAAATATAATTAATTACTGTTCAGTCTACAGTTATTGTGTCCTATATTTGCCACCAAATAAAAAAAAACGTGCAATCACTTCAAAAAGTCCCTCTCCTAAAAACCAATTCTATTGGTCAAAACTAAGATTTGTCATCAGGCAGATATTTCTCTTTCTTTAATCAACAAAATGTTTTGGATGGTATCCGAGTCTGTACAAGAAAACTAATTTCAGTTACATTATTTGGAATAACTATATATATTATATATATAATATATATATACACACTTTGAGAATCCAACACAACTGAGTTACTTTTATTTATTACACTAGTTACCTTTGCCAATCCACTTTTCACAAATGGTACTGGTTTTACCTCATTTCACTTCTACAATCAGGGCTCAGCTTTAGAATTAAATGATATTTTAATTTTAGAAACTGAATGAGAAGCATATAGGCAATTTTATTGCTTAGCTTAGAAATTATCTAAATAACCTTTGATATTTAATTTCTTAGAATTTATTTTCACTCCTGTAAAATACAATCCTACTGTTCTGGTTTCATGTTGATAAGAGCTACTATATTTGACCCTATGTATAAATATTGATGTTTTTTTTATAAAAAAGTTTATGCATATTATGCCATGGAACACATAACTACTTATGTACAAATAATTTTTACATCAATTAGATACTGTGTTAGCTTTAGTAAGAGACTGATGGTTTGAACACTGTGTGCTAAGGCATTTCTGGTTGAGTATCTATAAACAGGACTTTATTTAGAAGAAAAATAAGAAAAGCGTACCAAGAAGGCCAAAATTCCTTCACTAATTACCTTGACTCTGTATGCACGCTATGGTTTTATTGACATTATTGCTTGCAAATGCTAAATATGCATGGGTGGCTATATACCGATATCCAAAACAGTAAGAAGACCATGGCAGCTAATTACTGACATGTTTTTTCAAAGGGTGAAAAAATTAAAATGAACAGTTATTTGGAAGCTTATGTCAATTCTATATTTAAATTAAAATGAAGGAACCAAAAAAATCAAGCTGTATGGGGATGAAACATTAAATGACTACTTTAAGCTTAGAGAAAATGATATACATATACTTACATGGAATTGAACATACTGAGTAAAGCTGTAAATGCAAATCCAATAGCAAACATGGATTTCATTTTTACCTACAAGAAATTTTAATTCACAATCTTAAGAATGTATTGTTTTGAATACAAATAAATAGATAAATGATATAAAAAGATGAGAAAATAATACACAATGAATCTTTTTCTTTCTTTGCATGGTCATTTAAAAAAAAAAATTATAAACATAAACAACTATGTAAAATTGAATAGCATTTTCTAGTTGTAACTAAATGCAGTGTTTCATTTTGATGGACCTACAAAAATTTTGCTTTAAAATTTTTGAACAATTTCCCAATAGTACAAGACAAAATTTCATATTTGAAGAATATATTACCTTTTTGAACAAGTTTATGAATGCTAAAATTCTTTTCTATTGAATATAAGAAATTCTAGTCCACTATTTTGGTTGACAGAATTGGTTTCAGTCAAACTAACAGATTAGGCCTGACAGAACTAAATTTATCACCAAAAGTTCTAAATTGCATTTTAATAATTATAATTGCTTTTTAAAAAAAATCATTGTCAGCAATAAGACAAGTTTCAGAAATTTCCGTAAGTTCAGGCTTGCAATATGCTTCACAACTATCTTAAAAATGTGCTTACAGCAATATGAACACAAAGTATCATACAAAGAAAAATATTTGGTTTAATCTTTTTTTATGGTTGCATAAATTTCAGTTTTGGAATCTAGACATTTATAGAATAAATAAATTTTTACACATCCAAACTTTTCTTTCACATAAGAAAATCATTTATAAAATGTGGTCAAATATTGATTGTGTCTATATGTTTAAGCAACCAAACATTCTTGATTGGCACCAATAAAAAATACTCTAAAAAGTATCCAAAATTACCTTTTCCACTATTTTTGATTTATTTATTAATATTTTTAAAAATTATGACCCTTTTTCTAATAACAACTTCAGAAACTATAATAATAAAAAAAATGTCATGCCATCTTTAAATGAAATAATTATACAGCCAATGAAGTCAGTTTGAGTGCCATGATCATTGTTTGCTGATTTTCATAATATTTTTCAAACTTATTTCTAACTATAATTATGACAACTAGCACACAAATAAATGTTTTTAATATTTTTATTATATGGAATGGCAAAAAGGGTGCAAATAAACAAAATACAGTAGACTCTTTCTAATCCGATACTCGTTACTCCGACACTCCCACTAGTTTGAAGCACCTATTTGAACATGTTACTTGGTGACGAGTCATTCTTTCCTGTTAAAATTTGAAATCTTCCCCCTTTCAGTACAATACAGATTATACTTTTCTATTGACCCTCTATTGTCCGGAAACTCTCTATAATCCGACAGGTGTCCGGTCCCATATGTGTCGAATTAGAGTCTAATTTAACTACAAAATATTTTACTTGGATGAAACAGTAAAACACCAGTAAATAATTAAATATGTAAATAACATTTTTCATCATTGAGAGCACAAACATGTGCTTCAAAAGTATCTTTGCTAATATAGTGCTTTCTATTGTAGCTTCATAGTAAAATGAATATTTTTTTTTGGAAAAGCACCTCTCGTCATTGATGCATTTGATCTAAAATATGATATATACAAAAATAAGTTTTGCTGCAAGAATCACACACCATATTTTATCCATCGATTTTATTGTATTTTTGAGTTAGTGTTCATAAATCCAAAAATGCCTTATTTTCAAACACAGTGCAGTATAAAACATTTCAATTCACCTACATTGAATTTCCTGACAATTGCAATATTTTAGTTGTGTAAAATGTAAGTAGGAGAAAGTAATAATTTAAATACAATTTAACTCACCAGAGATAAATCTCTATTGTTATTTTTCAGCTTTTCTTCTTCCCTTTCTGAAAAGAAATAACAAAATAATTACAAATAAACGTTATAATCCACTGACAAATTTACAGAAGATGTAAGGCGTGATTTTACATGGTTTAAATAAGTTACATTAATATCCCATTTTTGAAGCCATTTTTAAGACATACCTCACAATTTTGAGGCATGATCAGCCAAATGAGAATGACACCAGAACCTGTATCCTCCCTCCAAAGTTCCACACCACAACAGGAGAACATTTAACCCACAACAGATTTAAAGTATACCAGGACAACATACACAGTGGGCCTTCGGTGAAATTGGCTATGAAGGCAAGACTCGGGCACATCAGCCCATGATTAAACCCAAAGCAATTTCAATGGCCATTTTCATTCTTTTCTAAACTTTTTTACTTTCAAAGAATAGAATTTATTTGGCATACATATGCTAAATATATAGTATTGTGCTAATTCTTTGCCTGAGTTTTTTTTATTTTATACATCAAATCTGCAGTACTGTATTTTAAAAATTTAAACAGATGCAGAAAAATGAGATTGAAATTATGAATATTAACTTTTCACTCAAATTTCACAAAGTTCCGAAACATTTTATTATGTTTGTATATGTTTCACTGTACAGTAAACCCTCAACTTAACAGTAATTGAGCCGAAAGGGCAACTGTAAAATCGTGAACTATGTAATGATTAATATTTGAAATTGTACAGTACAACCTTAATACAAAACATTTAAATGTATGAACTATATTGGCAACAAAAAAGTAATGAGAACTTTGTATTCAAATATTGAAATAAAAACCTTGGAGCTTCAATTGTTGTCTTGCTGAATGTTGTTGCTTACTAATCGAATTCTGTCCATTAAATCCAAAGTCCATTCAAGTATTCAACCGACATTAAAATGAAGGTTTACTGTATTATTTATTGTAGTAATAATGTTGTTCATTAAGGAAATTTTGAACCCTATTAAAAATAACAAGGTTATGGAAAACCTATTACATAAAAGTCACAGTTTATCACATCATTAATACAAACATATACTTTATATAACCACAAGTAAAATGCTCCTTCACATTTCTCAGTAGAGGAGAAAATTTTTATTCGTATCCTGCATTTAAAAAATAGTATATTACCAATTTTTTTCCTTTGTTGTCGATACACAGCATCTCCATGCACTTCTTTCTTTTTCTCCACTAGAAAATAATTTTTAATCAGCATAAAATCAGAAATTAGTTGACATATTAACAAATAACTGATTCAAAAAATAATTAAATGTTAAAGAAAGTAACTTAATTTTTTAGTTAATTAGTATACAATTTATCAGCAGTCGCTCTTTCCAGAGTTTAACAGCTGGAAGTTTTGCTTCACTGTATACATAAATTTACATTATGTTCAACTAGAACCAGGAGTGGTGTTAAGAGAGAGAGTGCTATAATATTTTTAGAAGTTATTAAAGAAAATCACCAAAATTTGTTTATTTATTAATTAATTAAAATTCTAATGAAAGTTTTTAAAAAAACTCCGGCTCCGAGGTGCACATTCCAACCTTCCAAAGTATGTTCATGCCAAATTTCGCAGCTGTAACTCCAGAGGTCTGCCCTGTACAGCGCCAACATACACACAGACACACATTCTCCTTTATTATTAGTAGAGACTTCAACAAAATGCCCCCCCCCCACACACACACAATGACATGAAAAAGTTTTGAAAACAAAAGATACACATTATTGATTTTCCCACTTATTTTTTTCGCGATAATGACATTTTATTTGTAGAAAAGTTAATCCAAAACAATATTAATAAATTGCAACATGAAAATCATTATTATACAGCAAGCTAAGTATGTGAGATGAGTAAATACATTAAGATACTACCAAAAATAATAATTAAAGTCATTCAATTGAAGGTTAAGACGTCATCTGTGCTCTGCAACGTCAGCCAATCAAATTGCCAGCAACGTTCTGGGAAAGTGTCGCGGGAGGAAACTCGTTAGAGAAAAATAACTTTCAACTGACCAGGAAAAAATTAAAAACGGGAAAAGATATTTTAACCGTTCTTGTTTTAAATCCGACAGAACCGTTGCAATTATAAGCTGAAACAAAATTGAAAATAATAGTGTTATTAGAACGTTGGATACATCAAATTTAAAAACAAAAATAAAATTTCGATGGCAAAACTGACTATTTTTAAAAAATTTCTCAAAATTCAGTAAATTACGTTAAAAATTCAAAACTAACTCCATTAGAATGGAAATCATGTGCTCTTTTTGATGGTGTGTCCATTTTTTTTCGTACAATTATTCAAAACCATTCTATTGAGAAATTAGTGCAAAAAAACAACCAAAACACAAAACATTAAATAAAAACTTTTCTAGACTAAATTTTAAAATTCTGGATTTGAGGTGCATTGAGTCACCATTAAGACTACCTGTGTGCCAAATTTAAGGCTGTAAGTGGGACAGATTTTTCTGGACATATAAAAGCAATGTTTGTGCATGCGTGCTAAGTATAGATAAAAAGAAATATTATTTAATTATTTCACTCATTTGAATTTTTTTGATAAAAAATAAACGAAATTTTCATAATAAAAGATATAAGTTCATGCAAAAAGAATTTTAAGCAGGAAATAAAAAAAAATATTGGTTTCCATTTTTTCTGTTGCTTTGAAATGGTTTTTGTGGAATCTTTAAACCAAGCTCCCCCGAGATATTAGGTATATGAAGAAATATATCTAGAAGCTGAATTATTATGGCTGCGATGTTTTCTTTCTTTTTGTAGAATGCTTTAATTCCGCAAACATGTCGCTGGTCATAAAATGTGTTGTGCCATTTTAATGTTGAAATCAAATGCATACTTTGCAAGAGGGATGAGAAAGTGAAGATGCCGCTAACAACTTTAAATTAGATGTTACATGACATGGTCAATTATTTCACTCCATTAGGGACATTTATGTAGACAATGAATAGAACAGGTACAAGACCACTCAACGGACATGGCTAAATATCTACTATGATTTGCTTACATTTTTAAGGGGACCATGAATATAAAATGATGCAAGATTCAATTGAAATTATATTCCCAGCGAACAAGCTGTTCGCCGAAGGCAGCTAGTCTTAAATATATGAACAGATTTTTTTTTTTTAATGCAAAAGGATATAAATAACTGCTTTAGTGATTGTAAGCATGAAAAATACAAAGAATTGCTTTATAAGAAAATAATCTAGAATGTAAAACCAAATTTTCTACAATAATAGCTAGCTTATTAATGACATACAGTAGAATTTTTTTGAAACTGCATTTACAAATGAAGAAACATAATGCATATTAAGAAAATAATAAAAATCTCACTTATTTTTCAGTACTTATACGATGTTGAAGGAAAAGCTGGTTATCTAACGGCAATAAAGCTGGCATCACCGTCCTACAAAGTATTTGTGATCCTATTTTTCTATTAGTATCCAGACATTGGCAACACAGACGCCAACATTGGTGACTTTATTTTCTGTAGTAAACTCCTAAAGACATTATATGGAATAGCTGCTTTTATCCCTTCTCAAAATACTCACTCCTGCACCAAACTTTGAAGTCTTTGCATGGAAAACCAAGAGTGTCTAAAGATTTAACTAAATTTCCCTCCAATTATGATCAAGTTGAATATCTGTGCTCATCAACGTTAAGCATTCTTGCTCTGATTCCAATGAGAGCCTGCTAAAAAATTGGACATTTATTATGGATTTTTTATGGACTGTTCTTTTAGAGACTGTTAAATATTTATATTTTCATACCTACCTATGTAACAACATTTTGTATCTTTCATTATTTTGTAAAATCTTGGGTTTTTTTTTTGAAATTGTCAATAAGTAGTCTGGGCTTTGTTTGGGTCGCGATTTTGGTGAGTGGAAATGGGTGAGGTAGTTAGGTCGAGTTGTTAGGATTTCAATTTCTGGAGAGGGGGCCGTAGTGCCTGTACAGGTGATGATAGCTACCGTCTATGACTGCCTATTCAAACTGGTAAGGGACTGCCATGGTCTTAGGCACGGGAGCAGGCTGTAGTGTTAATTAGTTGGTTAGTACTCATACAGTAAAATAATTGGCACTTTTACCATTAGCCCTAAAATAGCTGAAACAGGTATCAACCATGCCACTTTTCCAATTAGTCAAAGTTACTAAAATAAATGCTAACAACCTTCCATCATGAAAAATGTAAACATAACATAGATTCTATACTAGGTACACTTACACATATTCAGGCAGCTGATGTGCTAAAAAAGTGACACTTAAAGCCAACATTTATATTTGGTGGTGACTGTTGTCAAGTTAAAGGGGGAAAACAAAAATTCTTTGATTCCTTGATTTTCTATACATTTTAAATTTCAAGCAAAATTCATTATGAATACTTATGGACATAAAGATTTTCAAAGTAAAGTATTTTCATACTTTAAAAAAATATATATATCTTGAGGTTATTATTACAAAGAATAAAGGACTTAATTTAAATTCTAGAAAGAAAAAAAGATATTTTATGACTTACATCTTTTACTTTGTCTTTCAACTTCTGCTTTTAGTTTCTGATATTTCTCTGTTCTGTACACCATCAACCATGTTAGCCCTTGAAAGATTCACAGAAATATTTTTCAAAAATATGATCACAAGCAGTAAATTTTAATAAATTTGATCTTTCTGATAATATTTATTATTTCTCATAAAGAAAATATGATACTTTTCTGTTAACAGGGAACCAGATGTCACCATGTTGACATGTTAGATCTGGTTCATTTATAAAGCAGAAAGTAGGGTAATGTTGGTTATGAAAGAATTCAAGGTTCAGGTGATTTAATGGAGGTATCAAAAATAACTAATCCATAAATATAACTGGAGAACAAAATGACAAATCTAGCAGAGGAGCTACTAACTAGATCTGATGCAAATTAAATTATACTTTAAAAACATCGGATTTTCCAGGGTTATACAGAGGTAGCACCAGAGGGGGGGCCATGGCCCCCTTGTTGGGGATGCTGTGAAAATGAATTACTCAAAAACAAAACATTTAATTTCATCTTTTAAAGTATGGTAATATAAAGATAAAACGATGCCGATATAATCCATTCAAACAGTCATGAGGGAAAATACCTTGTACTATCTGTTAGTAATAACGGAAGTAAGTACGTACACAACACTAACAAAACATTTCTTTACCTTGCTTTCATATAAACTGCACTACACTTATTTTTCATGTAAACTACGTATAAAAAAATATATAATAAAATATTTAAAACGGACCATGATAAACAAGCAGATAAATAGTTAATCAAGACACATTTGACCCAAATAAAACAATCTTTAAAGATACATAAGATGACTCAAGAACAAAGCAAAAAGTACAAACCTTCTCCAAGAAGAGCAGTAAAAATTGAAATAAATAAAATTAAAAAACTATCATTATACATTTTGTTTTAGAATAATTTGCTAACAACGTTCACACACACACCATCCGCTGGAGAGAATAATGTTTTAATTTAATTAGTGATGTGTCGTTCACTTCTGAACGGATAAACGAATCCGGATCTGCAAAATGAACGATGAATCCAGATCTTGAATTTTAAATTACAGGTGTTGAAATAAAGGGATTTAAATTAGAGGGATTTGAAGCAACAAAGGCTGTATCTCCTAGTTCCAAGTTAGACTCAGTATAGTTCGTTCCAAAACAACGATTCTAAAATGATGATTAGTGGATCTATTCTAGTACCCCCGGTTGGGTTGGGAGGCGTCACTTTTTCCGCACGTTAACAACGAGAAAAGTGACGTCTCCCAACCCAATCGGGGGTACCAGAATAGACCCCTTGATCATTCCATAAAAATTATTGTATCAATCTTTCCATGCAGACGAAATCCGAAATTTATGGTCTCAGACGGCGAAAAAAAATCACAAGTAGAGCAACAATGGTAACGAAACCCTGAATGCCAAGAGGATGCAGTTAAAAAATATCAAAGTAACTTGAGGGCTTGAATGAAGAACGAGCTACAAAGAAGAGATCGCAAATCCTATGTCAACTTTTTGGTGTCCAATCAAATGCCTGTTCTCTCCTTGCATTTGGTTTGTTGTTTGGAGGGTTGTGATTGGTTAGAGGATTTGTGTTTGTTTACATTGTAGTTATGAGGTATTCAATTTCATTTCATTCGGGGATTACAGCCCTTGTTGCTTCATATCCCATAACTCCTCTCATTCAAGTTCATTTCATTTTGGCAAAACACCTAGATTTAAATATTTTAATTCATTTTTAGATGTTAATTTTTACTTGTAATGTTAAGTTATCTATTAAATATAAACAGATCAGTAGGGTACAATTATAGTAGTTTTATTTTAGAAATTATTCCAATCATTAAAGGAATAACAGAAATTTGTTTGAAACATCCTTCATCTGTTTTAGTGGATACATTATTTTTTATTTTGTGTTTCATTGTCTGTAAAGAATTAATAATTTTCAATTAATGCATGGACAAAGTTATTATGAAAGTGGATAAGAAAATGCATCTTCTTAAAAGAATTTAGTTGCTAAATCTGTACTATTTGGCTATTTTCTAAATGTTTTAAGAATTTAAAATTCTTTTAATCTGATGGAACAAAAGTAACAATGGAGTATTATATTTATTTTGTGCATTACATGGCAGTATTTCATTTTAATGTACATCATTAAGAATAATATTAAAAATAATTTTTTGCAAAGTTTTTTTTTTTTAATCCCTAATATATTCATATCCCAGTATCCTTGTTATCGTCCTCCGTGCATTTTATATCTTGGTGAAATTTTGCACGCATTTCCTCATTCAGTACATCAAGGTTTTCAAGAAAATACTCAAAATGAAAATCGAAAGAAATGTATTTTTAAGTTCAGGGTATAACTCATCTTTTCAAAATTTCGTAGCATTTTTCCACTGTCATTGTATAGTTAGGATCCTGTAATTTTCTAAAAATTTCTGATTGATGTCTTTAAAACTCACCCATGTTTTTTTTGTTTTTTTTTTATCGTTTTCATTTTATTCTCAAATTTGTGATTCTTTATTAAACGTCAAATACCTGTCTGAACCAGCAACTAACTACTTTGATTTTACCTGCTAATAAATGTGGAAAAATAACTATGAAATATTGAAAGCTATCACCATTTTTATTCAAAGCTTTTAAACTTTATCTGTAAGGGTAGTAAGAGATATTGTTTTGGTTCCATTAAGTTCTGCAGAGTCACATACTTTGATCCTAAATTTCAAATTTTCCTTAGAGGCCATTCTTTCCTTATCCAATGTTGATCTTTTGATGTACTATCCCAATCATCTAGGAAACAAGGCATTTTGTATAGCCACCTTGCTGGCTTAAATATCAACAAATTTGCCATTTAAATTTTTATTTTATTTTAATGAGGAGAAAATTGAGGTTTTTGTATAATTCTTTCAAAATTGCTGCAGAATGGCACCTTTTAAGTTTCTCTTGTTAGAATCTATAGTCTTCACTGAGATAGGTCATGATCAGGAATATTACTTAGTGATTCTTCTTCAGGAATATACCTGTTAAATTCTTTCTCTCGATTTCTGTACCAAGAAATGTTGTTTCTGCAGCAAGTAAATTTTTATTTTTAAGTTGTGATCATAAAACTTGATCACTTTCTTTTGAAAGATTTAAATTGGGGACTACTAAATTGCTTTACTCACTTTGTGTTAATTGTTTTTCAATATTTGTTTCTGGACTTGCATACAAGTATACGGTTTCATTTTATAATTTAATTGCTTTTAATGTAATATTGTATTTAATGTTTATAATTTTCCTTTTACTCCTAAGTTGATTTTGTATTCAAATAACAATGCTTTTTATTCGATAGTATTTCATATGAATTTTTATTAAATTTCCCTCATTTTGGATTTGTGAAAAATCTGTGGATGATGGAAAAAACAAAAATGCTATTTTTGTGATCAGCGTGTCTGATTTACTAAAAATCAACTGACATTCTGCAAACCCCAGATTCATGTTGGTCTGTGCTATTAATAAAAATTAGATGACTAAACATAAAAAAGAAAACTTCTATTTGTATTTAAAATGATCTCCACAATATGTATGATTTGTGTAGAATACTTTTCCAGTACTAATTGTGAATCGGGAGATCAACTTAAGATTTTCTTGGCCTGTGTTTTTATTGTTTCTTAAATTATTTCCTGTAAACAGATGTCTAAAATTGCTTTATAAAATTTTAATTTGGTTTTTCAAGTGAAGAGTTTGTAGTTTAATATTTCTAAACTCTCAAGTTAGATTTCTACTAGTCAGTAATTTCCTGTTTAATTTTAAAACGCTATAGAATTTAATTCAAGACATTTCTTGTTTATGATTAAAACTAATAGTTTATTATTAGTGATGTCTTGAAACAAATATTATGGGTTGAACAAATTTCCTGTCCTTACATTCATATTACAGAAAATTATCATGTGTTTGTGTGTGGAAAAAGATTTTTATTATAACTTATGCTACTTAAATTGGATCTAGATATTTTCAAATATCCAGGCAAATTTTAAATTTAAAATTTCCAAGAAAGTTTTTAGCAGTAGTTTTTAAAACATTCTAATTTGGCATTTTTTTAAAACAGAATCACTGGTTCTCTAAATTACTAGTGTGAAGCTCTGCCCTGAGGCAGAAGTATTGTATCTATTGAGGTTGATTTCTACATAAATCTTGACTTGAACAAAGCATGATTTTGACTAAAATACATAGAATTCTAGCACTCGGACAAATTCCTTGACTGAAAAGGTTTATAGATTTTAATAATAACGAGAGAATAGTAGCCAATAATGAATTTCAAAAATCAGTTTAAAAAAATTGATTTTTTGGTCCAAGTAAGTGCTCCAGTAGTGGGCCACGTACCAGTAGTGGGCCACTTGAATTTTTAAGTTGAAAAACAAGAAATTCCAACATTCCAGTGAAATAAGAGATCTGCCTCTGGTAGGCTGAAACCCTTATCAACTAAATACCAAAAGCACAGCCTTTATTTCCTGTTTAGTTAGGAGCTAGAAAGTTTGTTGCTGAAGTTGGTCTCTGAGAGAAGCATTTTTAGCTTATTCTTAGTGATTTCCTTAAGAGGTAACTCTTCATTCAACTATTTTTTAGCATACATTCCATTTGTTTTTAAAATGAATTGTTATTGATATTATTTGATTATATAATGAATGTATTATAAACTATCTTTAAATTAAATAATATTGATAATTTATGGATAGTGAAGGGTGGCCCACTTTTGGATCAATGTTTTATTAAATGCTCCAGTAGTGGGCCTAGGTAGGCCAGTACTGGAGCACATGCTTTCTCTCAAATAGACTGTTTTGTGATGTTTAATAAGAAGGTTATATCTTGTAAAGTCTTGTTATTTAATTAGATTTGCTTTATTTTTATCAGAACCAGTAGTATGCCACATGGCCCACTTCTGATACACTAATGGCTCACTACTGGTACACTAATGGAACATTCTGACCAATTACTTAAATAATAAATATTTTATTGTACTGTTGAGAAAAAGACTGGTATTCAAGAATTAGTTGGGCTCTGTAACGAGGCAGAGAATAATAATTATCGCATTGCTGGACTATCGAAAAATATTCCATCACCATTTAAAAGGGCTCTTTTCTGGTTGCAGAAGGAAGATGATAAAAGAAAAAAAAAGATTTATTCAGCATAAAATATCAAGATTTAATATCCATAATGCCCCAAACAGAACTTAAAATGAAAGATCGTTAATTAGCATACACCTTTAATAAAAAATTGGCTGTAAAAAGAAAAAATGCAAATCTCATGTGACTAGAATCTATAAATAAAAGATTTCACCTATATCAAGTCATTTTTATTGCATTTTTTATAGTGTATAATGTTAATGTATTGTTGTTATTACTATATATAATGATTTTATTCATTTTTCTTTGGCACAATTGACAAATCTGGGTGGCCCACTTTTGGTATGCCCACTACTGGTACATCAAAAGTTTGCTATGCCCACTTCTGGTGCATATGAGTGATCTAAGTTTTTAATTTTTTAAAAATTATATTACAATTATTTTGATATTTCAGGTGATTATTATTTTAGATAAAAGTTTGAACAACCATAAAAAAATACAGATTAGCGAAACTTCTCAAAAGTTTAGATGATAATTGAGGAAATACCCTTAAGTGGCCCACTACTGGGGCATTTACCTTATGTTTGATTTGCATCATAAAAGGAGGATGCAGAAAAAAAATATTTCCAGTCTTGCACTAGATTGTTTTGGCCCTATCATCAACAATCTCACTCTTTTTTAAATAAAAAAAAAGTTGATTTTGGATAAACCTATTTATATCAGATTTTGTAATTTTGAAAACTGCAAATGTTTAAACTCTTTATAACTTTAAATCTTATTATGGTTCAAAATGTGAACTTTTGTACACCAATCCTGATTCTTTGTATCTGAATATTCAAACTGAAATTGTTTACAAGATCTAAAAATGAATTTAAAAGTATTTTGTATTTAAGTAATTTTGAAAGACACAGCTTTTGATGATTTTAAACACAAATTTACAAAATAGCATTGTATTATCAGCATACTATGACAAATAAGTTCAAAGTGATGGTATAAATTCAGCATATGACCCTTTTTAATTGTTAAAAATAAAAACACAAATGAATAATGATAGTAAAATTATTTTTAGTCTCATATAATAAGTGAAATAGTGTGTGAAAGTACTGTGTCTCAAGAAGCATTTGTTGTTTTTCAAATGAAAAAAAAATCAAAACACTGCCAAAGAAGCACAATGTATTGTTAAAAGAAAAGACTTAACTCCTGAATTGTTAACAACAGACAAAAATTGAGTTGGAAAGAATGAATCAATATTTCGATTGATGGATACCATCCTAAAAATAAATATAATGCAGTATGTTGACATTTAATGTTATATTTTAGATGTAGCTTTTTCCTTTTAGCTTTGTAAAACAACTGTCCTACAGAACTTTCTAAAGTTAGTTTTGTATAAAAAATAAAAACTTTCTGAAGAAAGTTCTGCAGGTAACTAGATAGAGTTGTGGAGATAAGTTGTGAAGATCCTGTCCACATATGCTCTAGTCCCCATGCGTTTACCTTTTCCTCATACCTACCTGTGTGTAATTGAGCTGGACTTGGTAAGATTATAAAATTACTTTATTTAGGAAAGATTTTTTTCCCCCACAGTTCATATGTTAGATACCTACACATCTGGCTATTTTCTCACTCTGATACAAGTATGCATAATATTTTGCTCTCCTAAAATTTGATATTTTCTAAAATGATAATAGTCAATACCTTCTTTAATTATTGATATAAAGATATTTTATATAAATTGGATTTTTTTCTCAGAGGATTAAATGAAAAGTTGTGTATAGCTCATGTAGACCAAATTTTAGACATATCTATTTTACTGTCTTTTAGTTTGAAATTGAGAAACCCTTTGGCTGGAAAACATATTATTTAGGAAAATCTTCCAATATATATAATCTTTTGTTTTTGAACTTCAAAAGAGATGCTGGTATCTTAATTCATAATTTGTTTCATTCTTTTAATGATAAATGTAGAAATTCAAAAATGTATATTTAACTAACTAAAAGTTAATACACGTGATTTATAAGATGTTATAGTCAAAGTTTCTTATAACTTTTTTTTAATTTAGTAAGAAAATAGTAATATGTATTTGAGATTGAAACTATATTTTTGTAGCCACAGATAATACTTTTATATCGATAATTTGATAGCGTTTATTACTGGTTATATATTAATAATATGTATAGCAACAAAAATATGAAATTATGTCATAAGTGCTATCTCTTAAGACCTAATTAATAACTAATAAAATGGATCTAATAAAGATATTATTTCAGAATAGAGTTTAAATTATCCCTTTATTGAACAATTATTTTCAAACAACATGTCAAAAAACTCGGTTGTTTTGACATAATACAAACAATCATCATCATATCAATGAATTCACTGCGTGACTCTCAAAATGTTTTCTCTCTTTCAGCATCAAGAGAATACTTTCCATCAGTAAAAACATCACATTTATTCTTTTCTCCCCATTTTTTTTTCCGTGCATTTACTCTAAACTATGCTTGCATACCATAAAAAGGAAAGTTGAAAATTTGTACATATCATAATTGAAAACCTAGAAGTCTTTTCTTTTTACTTTCTTCTCTTCCATTTGAACTTAAATAATTTGTATTTAATACTGAGTTAAGTCTCTTGCCTCATTTATACAAAGGTACATTGCTACAAAGTAAAAAAATCAATATTTTTGTCATCCTAATAATTTGTCTTTTTTTATTGAAAAGACTGCTTATCATAATACTCTTGATCCGTGTAATATTCCACTCAACCGTGAGGACCAGTTTGTGAATTGGAACATTTCAAAGAGGAAAGTGGAGAAATGCCATTGAAAAAAATAGGAACCATCCAAATTAGATTAATTTGATTTTTTGACTTTAACCATTGTGTTTTAAACTGCATTAAGTGCTGTTTTGTAATAAAGTTTTGAATTGAGGAATTTTTTTATGTATAAAAAAATATAGAGGATTAATATAGTAACTGCTTTTTGGCTCAGCTTGAGAATCTGTTCGCAGGTTTGAAGATTAAGGCACTTTTACTTTCTTGAGAAATATATTCTACAAAACTGACATCATTAAAACAGAATAACTAGACTTTAAAAACAAGCTTCAGTGAGATAGTAATATAAATAAAAATTATTTCAGGAACTTTTGCAATTTACGAACCCTTTCTTCTACTATAGAAGAAAGGTTAATTTGTTTGAATCTTGTGACTTTATTTTTTCCTGAAGTTTCACATATTAATTATTACAATTTACATAATGAAGATATTAATGAATCCTTACTAAATTATGAAATTTATGTATTATATTTTCATATTCATATAATTTTATGTTTATATATATTTTGTCTTTGATGTTTATTTTATTTATTTCCGTATATTTCTTTTTTTTTTTTTATCTATGAAGAAAAGCTTATACTCCGGTGTTTTTATTTATTAGTTTAGAAGCTTCTTTCCTTTTTTTTTTCTTTGTCTTTTGATGTTTTAAATTATTTATTTCTCTTTTTTGAACCATATTAAAATAAGTTGGTCTTGCATTTTCCAAATTTTATTTTATTTTTTATTTTTGGCTGTACTAAAAGTGTTGGGTGGAATAAAAAGCTTTATTTTGAAGGTTAATTTTGTTTCTCTGATTGTCTATATATTTGGAAAAAAGAAACTGGAATGAGGGCATATGAAAATATTTGTGACCCTCTGAGTAAGCCGGTTATCTGCTAATAAGTTATAAATTAAAACATTCTTCAGTGTAAAGACAAAAGAAATCTTATTCAGCAAGTTGAACTCATGAATTTGATTTTTAAGGGCAAAAAGCTTTCTTTTGTCGGACTTTTTTTAATAGGAAACGACGAAATTTTTTTCAATGCTTTAGACTCTAAATTTCAATGATCACCTCTTGCATTTACATCTTGATTTAAAATTAAAAAACCTACATCCAGTTCCGCATTTTCTTAAACTTCTAATAAAACTTTCGATAACTCATGTGACTCTATTTGTAGGACAGAAATGCTACCTTCAATTATGTTAATAAGTACTTATAAAGGATATTTGATCTTTTGTAATGATAAAAACAATTCCAAACAAGTAGCATCAAACAACTTAGTAGCATATCAAAATATTTTTTCATCGGAGAAAAATGAAATAATTTTTCAAACAAAATGGTTAGGAATTATCTTAATGAGGGATTCGAACACAAATCTATTCCGGAAGTTTGAAAACGTAGTTTCGAATTGAGGATCAGTTTAAGGTGGGGAAAGTTCGCAGATATGTCTTGGAGGTATTAGTTGCTTAGAGATAAGGAGAACACCCAAGGTGTTAATGGCTTTTTTTTTTATAGGATAGGGCGTGAGAAATTCAGATAATTACATGTCCCAAAGATTGTGATGGGTCATGTGAAAAGAGCATGACGTACAAATGCTTAACTAAACCCAGCAATAACAAAATCTTCCCTTTCCTTTAAAATGCGATGACTCATTTTATATGAAATTTATATTACTTCTTTTCAGATTTTCAAAGCAAAAGTTTTTTAATTATATTCTCTATAAATATTTTATGCTGCTCTTTCCAGTGGTGAGAGGCTGTGAAGATACATGAAAAGCATTTAATTTATTTACTGAAGTTCCACATTTGATATATGGAAAGCATTTGATTTTATAAAGTTGATGTTAAGCAACGAATGATTATGCGTGTTGACTTCTTAATTTAAAACACAATATTTATATTATTAATAAAAATTATTATTAATACATGCTCCAAACCTGCTAAATTCTAAATCACACCTTCATTCTTCAATGATGACTATAATTGTAAATTTATGAGTAAATATTTTGGATATGATGCGTCAAAAAAAATAATAATAATCCGCTGCTACTAAGTAAATATATACATAAAAATCACAAAAAAAAGTTTGTAAATTTATTTTCAATTAACTTAAATTTTTTCAGGTGTTTTAATTTGTAGATATTTTCATTTTACGAAACTAATTTTAATTTTAGTTCTTTTTTTTTGAAGGTTTGATAAAAAATAAAATTTAAAAATTAATATTATTTGTATTTTTTTTCTCTAAATATATATCACATTCTTGGATTTTGATCTGCCCACTCACCAAACTTATAATTGCTTATCTTATAAAAATAGAGAAGCTACTCTGCCAGACCTGGACACACCAAGAAAAAGGTGACATGCTATTTTTCATAAATTTATTATTCTGATAGGAAGAACCTACTTCCCACTCTTCAAATTTTGAACAAATAATTTTCTATATGAACATACAGCTTCTCCTTAACTATACAAAAATGGAAAAAAAAGATAAGACAGTAATGAAAGAATAAATATTTAAATTAGAAATTAAAACAAAAAAAATTTTTTGAGAATGAGGAAATGAATTAAATCAAACAAATGAAAACGACTAGCCACTTTTTGCATTGCCAAGAATATGTGTATTTATAGTTTTAAGAACGCTTACTTGTGCTTCTTCTTATATAAAAATACTACTCAAGTGACTAAAACAAATATTTTATTAAGAACTGTTTTCCCACAAGAACCTTCAGCTCCCAACTCTCCAAAAATCCAATACTTGAATAATTATCAAACATTCCGTAATGTCTTAGATTATTTATTTTGGCTGAGTTGAATTATAGCAGTCATAATCAACATTCCGTCTGTTAAAATGATGGAAGGAAGAGTGGCAATAGAATCTTTCTAGTCCAAGTTTTCAATAAAAAAAGGAGGAAAAAAAAAAGATTTTAATTTTTTCAGCATGTAACCGAGATGGTAAACTTACTATGACTTACTCACCTTACAATAAAAAATCGTAAAGGAAAACTACAATACTTTCGGTGATCTATAAAAAAAAACAATGAAATAACTAGGCAAAAAATGTCAGCTTCATGTCACTTTCTTTTTTTTTAAGCGAAATGATTCAACGAAATATAACAGATAGCTGCATATGTTGTCAAACAATTAATCTAAATAAAATTATAATGAAAAGAAATTTTTAACCCTCTGAGCGGCGCAACGCTTCTTTTACGTTTATCATGTTCAGTCTCAAAAGCAGATAGCCTGATTTTATGTATATTTTCCTTTCAAACAATCATGGATAAAGTATTCTCTAAGATTTCAGGAGATATTATTAAATATAAAAGATCGATTCTATTTATTTATGCTAACTTCTAGCTAAAAGTCCAAAATAACGCAGCTAGAGGGTATATAAAAATTTCTTTTGCCGGTGACTGTTTTTTAACCATACAGCCAATACTCTTGAAACATTTTCATTAAATGTTCTATTACGATTAAGTCTAGCAAACAAGTGCATTAACTTAATTTTAGGCAAGTTGTATTTTTCGTCAACAGAGGGAAGGGGGTGTAAAGGTAACAGTGGTGAATTCGGGATATCGGGTTGTGAAAGCTCTGTCGAGCTAAAACCAAAATTCTTGATTTACTTGTAAATCACTACAATCTATTTTCTCTTAATTTTCATTAAAAAAATAGTAATAAAATTAGTGAACATTGTTCTTATATTGTAGGCTAGAAAAGTTTCCTACCTTTCTCTAGATCATTCCACTGTAACTTGTAGCGTTATGAAGGTCGAAAAACATTTTTGTTAGTTGATTTGCCATTATGCTTTTTATTAAATTATCGAAAAGTATTGTAATGTTTTTAGGATAGGATCCTTATGTCAGGAGAGTGAAGGTCTTGAAAGTGTTTTGGTTTACATATATGATGAGGTTTGACATACGTCACTCTGATAAAAATTTTTATGACCTCAGCCCTCTGAAGGTAATTATATTTTCCCACGGAAAAGCGTGATGATTTGTCAAAAATGGAACCCGCCCATATATCATCCAATTTACTCGAACGACAAATCATGCATTCTTCTTAAAGCCCCTTATTAGTTGCTACTAAGTTTTCCTGCCAAAAGGTAATACAGATCCAGTAAGCTCACAAGTGAGCGCAAATCCATAGTTAATGATGAGCGCATGGACACGTGTAAATCACATTAAGATCTTTTAAAATGACACAGGCATTCAAATTATATTTCTATTCTGATGAGGCGCCACCATTCTAGCCAAAAGCACTGAGATTTGCTTAGGCGATCCTGTTCATGGGACTTGTTCTATCACATCCCTCTCTTTATGCATTGTCTCTTCATGACACATCGTTATGTAGTCTGCTCATTTCAATAATGTTAAAAAATGGGGCCGTATTTATGCGATTTTGGACCTGAGTTATCTATTGGTTCTTTTAGTTTGGTATGATTATGAACGGGGTTGCTGGAAAACTAAGTTAGATTCTAGTGTAATGCTTTAGCCTGATCCCTAGCTATGTACAAGGAGAGTGATACTACAAGATTTTCATTCGTGGTATAAATCCTGGCCAAATTTAAAAGTTCTTCTGAATCTATATGGAACTGCCAGCTTGAAAAGTGACTTCAGAAAATGAAATTGATTTTGTGTAAAAATATATAAAGGTGTCATTAAAATACATGTCTGCTATTGCAATGATTTTTGTTACTGATGATGATAAACAGGCGCGGATAACGCCTGTGGAGTCTTTAGCAGCAATGTTTGGTCGCCCCCTTTTCTACTTCTTAACATTTCGCTAGAGCAACCTCGAGCTTCCAGTCGGAAGCGAAAAAGCAACCTTCTCTCCACTGAAATAGAACCCGGTGAGTCCCTCTACAGCTCTCCACATGACTCCTATTTAGCCCCTTCTTCGCTTTCTCTCGTAGCATAGTCGTTAAGTGAGTTTTAAATCAAATTCTGAGGAGTTGTAATTCTTTTTGTCCTTTATACGTTTTTTAGGGTACTTTGATTACGAATCTGGAGGTTTACTTACTAAAATTTTGAGTAGGAGTTTAGTTATAGCCAAAAAACAAGAAAACAATTTCCTCAGCTTTGCTATTATAACTCAAAAGCTACAATTTATAGAACATCATTATATACCACAAATAATAAGCATAACATTTTCTACAACTTAGGTCTATACAACTACTTGTACATGATTATTTCTGAGCTGACGAGCCAGCCGCCACTGAGTATGTGTGTCAATTATTAGGTTATGTGTTGTTTTGAAGTTCGCTAAAATGCAGAAAAGACAATAAGTTTTTTTTTTTTTTTAGAATGCTTACATTTAGAAGTTCGACATGTGGAGCGCAATTTTTTACTTTAGCACGGAAAGTGGTTCTAAAGGCCACATCCGACCCTGATTCCGGCAATTGAAAAATATTATGATTGATCTCAAAACAGATTTGAAAACTTGAAAATGCTCTTGAAGTTTAAAAGATACTTGATTTTAATCTTGAGGTGTCTGAGTACATGCTCCTTTTAAATCAAAATGAAAGCACAAAATTAATTAATCCCTGAAAATACTGCAATTATCTCGCCCCAAATTCCAATTGCGGGCCCATAGGCAGTTATTTACTTTGTTCATTTGGTAATCCGTCCAGATGATAAACATTATGTGACGAATAAGTAAAGGCAACTTTAATGTAAATACCTAATGCAATGTAATAGGCTGTAATTATAATATAAATTAAGAAGTGCATATCAATATTTTGTAATTTTCCATGGTGGGTTGGTCTTAGTTATACTAACATTCTGTTTTGGAGCAAGAAACTCGTTCTTTTGAATCAGGTACAGATGACGAAGACAACACCTGAGTTGGCCTACCTCTCTAAACATATAATATCACTGAGCAGAAATTTTCCAACGGGGGGAAGAAAAATTTCCTATTTAGTAACTTCAAAAATAACACATAATTCATCTTATATTTAATTTACGTACCTAAATATTAATGCTAGAGAATTGACAGTTATAATAATTAGTTATTTGGAATAATTAGTATTTGTATAATGTCCAGTAAGAATTGTCTGACTGAATGACAAGCAATAATAGAAAAATGAAGAATTATGAACAAATCTCTGAGGAAATCAGAAGTGTACTATACTGATATTGGCAAAACTTTGCAGATTATTATCAAATCTTATAACAAAATAAAAAATAATAGTTGAAACAAGTGAAAAGATAGTTGGCCAAATTTTAGCACCTATAAATGCATATCATAATAATAGTAGGAGAATGTCTGTGTGTTGGTCATAGCAGGCAAAACTCAAGGTCTGACCTAGGGGCTAAAATTTAGCACAAACCTACCTTTGAGGGTGTGGAATATGCTAACCTGAGCTTTTTTTAAATTTTATTTAGAATTTTAATTAATTAAAATTAAGCCTAAATTTTGGCTTCTTACCATTAATAACTTCCGAAAATATTACACATCGAACTCTTTTTACACCATCTGAAAGTTCAAAAATTACTTTTCTCAATGATATTTTTATGAAAGCTCACGACTCTAGATACATCGTCAATGGTCGCTTCTCCATCTCATCTTCATTTTCGAGAAAATCGCAAGAACACTACTTCATTGTACATTCTTCTAGAGGGAAACCTTGACTGCGTTCTTAGTCTCAAAACTGGACCGATTTTACTAATTCATCTCAATTTCTAAAGCATAGCTTTTCAATAAAATCAGAATGTCCACGTTTATATGTGCAAGTTAAAAGTATTTTGATCAGACCAGTCCACCATCTGGAAAATTTAAACTCGTCTTTTTAATGATATCAAGAAGTGCTGATTTTTTTTTCTCTAATTTTAATAAATTTGTAAAAATATTTTATTTGCCATAATTTAAAAAAAAATAAAACAGACTTTCATTGTTGCAATCTGATTCAAACTCAGCTGCCAGTGTTACAAGCAAATAATATTTAACTCCGTGTTTCTATTTCCATTATTGAAAGCTAAGGTAATGTCCTAATGGATTTTACTTTCTTTTGTTTCCATCAATTTTTTCCGTAAAATCTTAAACAGTTCCCTCGAGGTAATAACTATATTTAGAAACATATTTAGTAAACCTCACGCTTGGTTGTTGTGTTTTAATTTTTCTATAAGTATGTTTTAATCTAGCCAATATGCTGAAAGTCGTAAAATGTAATCGTAGCTCATTTTCATACTGAAATTAAATGCGTATTTTGAATAAGGCATAACTAAAGGTGCGATGACGGTGACGTGAAATTAAATGTTAGATGACACATCAGTTATTTGAATCCATTAGAGACGTTCATGCAGACAATGAACAGAATAGATGCAAAGCTACTAACAAAAGAACTAATAGTCTCTATCACAATTTGAAGTTTAAAAAATTACTTTAAGGGAACTATGAATATCAAATAACGCATATGAGATTCTAGCTGAAGTTATATTCCAGACGAATAAGCTAGTCGAAGAGGAGCGGCTAGTATATAATATATCTGAAACCTCTTACAGTGGTCACCCACCGTTCCGAGGAAAATTGCCCTCTAAAGGTGTAGTTATGCTTGGGAGTGGGAGCCCAAAATACTATTTAAATAAGTCCTAATCTTCATCTTCTGATTGCTAACTTTAAAAATTATCCAAAGAAAAAAAGTACTTTATCCGGAAAATTTCTCTCTCTCTTTTTTTTAGAAAAAAGGATAAATTTATTTCTACTTGGGTCCTTTCTGAGTGTCACTTTTCAATTGTCATCCTAATTGTTTCTGCCGAGATGGTTGAAAGCGCAATGACGTCAATCTTCCTAAAGTCGCTGAGTTGAAAATTTTATCTGCTGCTGATTTGTTGTCAAAGTTCGAATCGGCACCTGAAAGGCACAAATGAACTTTTAATGTCCAAAACCTGCAGAGTCCAAAATTCACTTTTCTCTTCACAATGGAAATGAATGATCATTTCTAGCTGATTTCCGTGTTGTTTTTGAGTGTATGACTTTCCTGTTCTTTTCTTTTCCTCCATTTTCTTAATAAAATGTGTAAGGTCGAAACGAAGTGAAAGCATTTTATTGAAGTGTAGATGCGACCAAATCCGACTGTTCTAGGATTTGAGGTCGTTATATAGAGGTTTTAACATTTTCTCTATGGGCCGAAAAATCTGAACAAAATGACCGCTGAGAGACAGACTACTATGTATGCCTACACTTTGAACAACAGATACTTTAGTTTTACCTAATAATCACCCAAAAAAAGTGATCGAAAGCAATTGAGGAAAACAAAAGATACAAATTTTCACCAATCTTGTTTGATCTCTTAGCCGACCGACCGAAAGCAGTCTACAAAATGTGACATTTGATTCACCTGTCGCCTTTTGTCGGTTATTCTAGCAAATTTGGTGCGAACTCACAGGCCGAATGACGCAATGGAAAAGGATATCGAGTCATCTGGTTGACTTCACCGTCTAATCGGTCCTCACGGAAACAAATCGTCTTATTTCTGACTGCTACTACATAATAACTTTAAGATGATTAAAATTTCATTAGATTCCTGATACTCAGCTCAACGTCTCCCGAAATCGCAAAGATTTTTGCAGACGAAGCTCCTAACTTCTGCCGCTGGCGCCGCCCGCACCGGAGCAGAAGTTTGATCCCACGATTAGTGCACATTAGGCCAGAGGAGGGATATGATTATCATTGATGGAATAGAGTTGGTCATTTGACTCAGGGATACAACCAAGCAGTAGCGATTGATCGAAAATATTAGGTTACTAGAGATAGCATGGGAGTTTTGCCATCTATCTTATTTTTATAATGAACATGATAAAAGCAAATATATAAAATAAATGAATAGAAACCAAAAGTATACTATAATTTTTCTATCACTATAATAACGATAAAATTAATCGCATTTAAAAAACGCATGTATTAAAAGTAGACAACAACCATCAATATTATAATTTGGCTGAAACTCTGTATGTTATTAAGCAAAGCATGCGGAAAATTTCGGGATTTTTTAAGAAAACTTTTATATCTTCCCAAATATGGATGCTATTTTTACCTAAAATATATGCTAAGTATTGCGCACAGGAAACAAAAAATCATCGTTAAAAGTTGCAAAATCATTATCAGCTTTCGTACAAAACGGGCATCGAGCCCAAATCATTTTCTTTTTCATCGACTTTGATTGGTCTCAGTGATCAAATCCTCACTGTAAAATGTGAATTTGAAAGATTGTACTTCCCGCAAATTGTTGAATAATGCCACGTCGAGTTACAGCACTCTCACGGGGCAAAGGAGGTCCCAGACGATATTATTGAGTTACTCAAGATTTTGCACTCTCAGTGTATGTATATCATACCTAAAACAGAATCTAACTGAATAAATTTCGCCGACATGATATTATTTTTTAAACATCAAACAGAATTTGTTTAATGTCGGAAAATATGATTTGTCTATTCTGATTTTAAATTCCACGAGTTTTATTTTACTTTCTCGTATAGCGAAGGATCCAAATCAGAAAGGATTGAAATTGTCCAAAAATTCAACCTCGGAATTTTGAGAATTCACGTGTTTAACTCCCCCAGTCCGAAAAACCATTTTTCTGAATTACGTCTGTCTATCGATTGATTGTGAACTACAATAACTGGAAGTAATAACAAACTAGATGGATGAAATTTATGGGTAGGGGTTTTAATACACCTATTTAAAATCAGATTTCTATCAAATATTAAAATACGATATCCATCTACGGGAAGAGAAAAGAATGTAAGTTATTTCACTTTCAAAAGATTCTATTGGAAACACTTCGAATTTATTGTTTTGCCAAAAAGGACCGTGAAAAAAACATTCAATGAACTTAATTCAATTTATAATCAAAGTGTAGTTATCGACGATGTGAAAATTTTTTAAAATAAATGCATTAATAGACATGTATAATTAGGCACTCAAAGATATGCAATAAAAGGTATGATTTTTCTCTACTTTAAGATAAATGTTTAATTTATAAATTTAATTATTGTTTTCCATACTAGTCAGTATATACTACTAATATCTTAAAAAGATCATGAAATCATTGATTTAAATGAATTTGCAGCAGTAGCATTAAATTTGTAATAATCAAAGTTGTATATTAAACTTCGATTATAAGTCGTTTTAGGTCAGTTCCTTGTGAAAAAAACGTTAAGCTTTGTGATTTACTATTCTTAAATATTAAATTAATCATCATTACACTTTAAAAGCAAAAATGTTTGCAAGCAATTTTAGACGGAAGAGAATTTCTCCTTTCCTCTGATACTAGTTTTAATGACAAGTGATGCAGGTGCGTGGATGAAAAAAAGGGGGGGAGAAAGTGGTCACCATAACGAGGTGGTCCTGCCTTCTGGTTTGCTCTGAGGCTGGAGTGATTCGTAAAATTCCTGAGCTAGCGCGGACAGTGCCGTGACCTATGGGAACCTTTTTTTTATCTCGGTGGGTCACGACAGTCTATGCATGGAAGCAGGTTTCACTATTATGTACTCTTTAAAATTGAGGATAAAAAAAACTTGCAAGAAAACGGTATTTTGAATGAAAAAAAGACTTTTAATTTCAAATTGAATTTCGGCCATGGTTTTCGCTAAACTAGAAAACTCAAATATCTATTCAATTTTGCATCAGTGGATAAATAACAGTCATAAGATTTATTAATTTTATGGATTTTCAAGTATTATACTTATATTTAGGCATATTAGTAAACAAGTAGACTAAACGTCAATGCTTGCTAAAGGTTATAACTGAAAATAATGTCAATACGTTGCATAAGATCCGCTATGTTTTCAGCGTCGAGTTTAATTAAAAGCAGTAGAGCCTTGAAATTTGCAATAATTTAAAGGAGATGGACTTTGAAGCTGTATCCCGTGAAATTTCATAACAATCAAGTTGATATTTCTTTTGATTTTACAATTTATTTAACCTTCACTCTGTTCTAGAGGAAACTGTTGCAATTCCTGGGCAAAAAAGTTAATAATAGTTTCATACAACCTAAAAAAAAAAATCCAGAAAATTTTAATAAATGAAGAAAATAATCTAAAATAAGATTAATGAAAAAAAAATTAATTTTAGAAAAGCCTAATAGGTATTTATTTTATTTTACAAACCCAAAAAATTAGTCTAATAAAAAATATACTTTGGGGCAAAATTGTTCAATAAAATATACTTTGGGCGATAAATACAAATGCCCTCAAGACGGTTAAAAATGAAAGAATTTCGTTAATGTAAATAAATTTTATATGAATACTTATCAAATCTTAAATAAATTTATTTTAAGATCAAAATTGTAGAAGTTTCCAAATTAACTATAATACGAGAATTCAGCGTCTATATGAATATTATGATAGAAATATTCCCAAGACATTTTAATAACTAACTTTTAAGCAGGGCTGGCCTATGAGGTGTGGGGTCCAATTGAAATTTTTGTTCATAATTTTAATCAACTAAAGATTTAGATTTAAGAAAAAACCAGTGGAGTGCCCCATCGGCTTCTTCTGCATACTAAAACAATACTTCAAGTGTTTGGAGTTTCGTAATATATTGAAAAGAAAACCGAGTTTGCATTTTGGATGCCTTCCTTTCTTTCAGCCATGTTGCAGCTGAATCAAAATTCTGATACAGATCTATAAATTTGGTGAGCAGACAATATGCCAAATTTCATTAATATAGCTTGCTGCGTTTTTTGAGTTATAGCAGACCATTCATATCCACGAAAGACAGACCAACAGAAAGTCATCCCTTTAATGGATTTTCTACCCAAAAATTTGATACAAATATACAATTCTGAGAATAAAACCATATGTTAAATTTAATCCTTTCATCTCTGAGTTTTGAGTTACTGCCAATTCTCAAGGAATATTTGGGTTTCTTTGTTATTTAAAAATATTAACTGCATTTTAAAGATGCTGAGTTTCACATTAATTATGGTAATATATCGGACCATTCTGACAAAATTCAGACTTCAACAATACGTAATAGCTAATAGCAGTGTACTGATATGCTCTGGTGAATTATAAGTTGTAGATGACCACCTTAATATATTTTTTATGTTCTAACATTGTCAATGTATAACTTTTTAAAAAAGGACCAAATAGAGTCTGTAAACAAATGAGTCCTAACAAAAATTATTACTGATCAAAAGAGTCATAAAACATAATTTGCATTCGCAGGTAAAAGTCAGTAAGTCCAAAAAAATGTAAATTATGATTAATAAAAAATGTTAAGTGGTAATACTGCAATTGTATAACTTGAACTTAAAAATAAATCAAAATTGAGATTCTTAAACAAAGAATTCAATTAAACAATTATTACTGTTTCAAAAGAAGTCATGACACAGTCTTTGTTTTAAATCTAAATCAAAGTTGTTTATTTGTAATTCATATCTCACTGAATGTTTAGAAGGAAATAAACAAATTAGAAAATCTGTTTTCACTATGTCAGAAGACCCAATAGTAGCCTAGTGGATAACATTCATAAATCTATCTATCTAAAGCTACAATCTCCTAATACTTATAATTCGTACTCAATAATAAGAACAGTATAGTGCAGTTATTTTATAAAAAATTTCTCAGCCTGGGAAGTCAAGAGTGCAATAAAAGTAATATTTGAATGCAAAATTGTTTAAATAATGTCTCCTTTGTCTATTACCTTTAAAAGAGTAATCTTTTTCATATGGTATGTGCTGGTTCAATTATAGTTTTAAAAATATCAAGAAAAGAGATTTAATGAAAACCACTATTTGCAGTTCATTTTTTATATATATAAGAACATACATTTTTTACAGCAAATTTTTTTTAGTAAGTATCTAGATGTTTTGAAAGTTACTAATCTAATCATAAAAAAAGAAATATTAATTAGTAATTCTTCAAAATTGAATTAATTTATAGTTCAAGTAATTAGAAACCTTGATATTCATTAACCCAATAAATCGAATAACTGTTTTGTATTTACCTTTTTTTCTAAGTACTCAGTATTGGAAAATTTCATAGTCACCTGAGAATTAAAGTTCTTTCCATTTTTGCAAAATACTCGTTGAATCATATAATATACATTTCATAGACAAAGTTTGAAAACAGAAAAAAAAAAAGGTAAAAAATTCTAAAACATCATATGGAGTTATTAATTTGCGGATATCACCAAAATTTAGGCAGATTTGAAATTTTTTCCAATTAGTATTTAAGAGATCAAACAATTTGATATTTGAGTCCTTCTATAGCAAAATAAATCCTATGAAAATTGACATACAAAAAAATTTTTTCCATCCATCAAAATTTTTTTTTTTAAAGTTGTTTAAGAGGGAAAGCATAAATCGATGTAAAATACAATATGAAAAGTACCTACCTAAGATACACGTGCATAACTTATTAAATCATGTTATTCAAGAAGATCTATATCAAATGTGATGCAAACAAGTAACTGCTATCACAGATTAATAGGATCATCTAATTTTACAAAAGCTGTTGAACTGGATTTCATCTGCTCCCATCCTCTCCCTTTCTTAAAACATCTCCCCAGTTTCTTTTTCAGGTTAAACAATATTAAACATGGATTTATGCATCCATTTTAACAGCAAACATGAGGTATTTACGAAATGCAGATATCAACTCGTAAAAGGAAACTGATAAAATTGTATGATAACAGAAACTGCTCTGAAAACTAAATACATACTTGAAAACATAATAGCTAATAGTACCTTAAAATATATTGACGACAAAAGACTTCTAAATAAAATTATTGCAACATGAGGTCACTTGTATATTTGAGATATGCTACTATTTTGTTGAATTGAAAAGAATTATACATAAAAAGGAATACATTTGTTAAAAAAGATTGAAAGCAAAATTAAAGAAAACTAAAAATATTGCTCTTTATGTTAAGAGTCAGGTAGGGTAAAGTGGTCATAAAATGTACATTTTTTAACTTAGGTGGATTATAAATATAAGAATTTGTTAAAATACTTCACATTTTTTGGTTGTTATTTTACATTACAATATTGAAGAATACATTGCATTAAAATTTTTGAAAAAAAAAATCGATTTAAACAATTTTATGACACCTTCTTTTTGTCATGTTTTTATGACCCCTTGACCCCATGGGGTGGGGTAAAGTGATCATAGTAAAAAAAATAAGCATAAAAACATATCATAAATAAGCAGAGTTTTTAAAAATATTTAACTAAGCTCAATATAGTTTCAACTTTAAAAGAAAATCAGTTTATTTGATCAAATTATATATTTTTAATAACCTACGATCAAAAGTTGTCTAATCAAGAATTTTAAGGATATCTAACTCTTGCATTCCAACAATGTCATAATTTTCAGGAAAATAATTGTCTCAAGTTTAAATATTTTATGGACAGCAAATCTCCCAAATTTTTCAAAAACCTGTCCAATAAGCTCTTTGATTGAACCCCCCCCCCCCCACGTCTTCATATTTTGCAAAAATCCCATAGAAATACTGTGATAAGTGATTATCTGTAATTGTAGTTTCACTCGACTGAATAAAAGACATTTTGTGCTTTTTATTAAGTTTGTCTTTGCATGTTTTTAACTGTTTTCTTGCAACTTTCTTTTGTAGCTGTTTTTTTTTACTATTTCTTCAGTCAAACCTTCATTATAGCTTTTGTGTTTTTTTTCTTCTGTTCTTCTTCTCTCTCTTGAATCCTATACTTCTCTCTCTTGAATCCTATATGGCCGCTTCATGTATACCTGAAACAGGACATGTAGTTATAGAGTTGTAAGTACAACTCATGTCAAGTCTTTTAAAGGTACAGCTATACCTAAAATGTCACCATTTTCTAGAGTTAAACTATCTGTACAAGATGGCCCTGGTTCTGAATTTCCATTCAAATTGACAGTAGAGATTCAACTATGGTAGGTTGAACATCTCTTTCAGATATTATAGTATGCTTCACTCTTTCTACTTCTTAATTGGAAACAGCCCATGGCCTTTAAAATCATTGATTGCATTTTCTGGAAGAAGACAGTCTATAATATTTTTTAAAAATGGGGAAACCTTAGTAAAATATTCTGCAATCAATGTTCCTAGACCAATTTTTTTAAAGATCCCTTTCCAAGCTTTTATTAAAGGGGAAAATACTCCAACATCTAATAGCTGGACATGAGAACATGACTCATGTATAGTGGCAAGCACAAAATTATAGTGTAATTATGCATGACCTTTTTCACTATTCCATAAGTCATATAACTTTCATGCCCATCATAAATTAAAAGAATAGGTTTTGGGAAATCTAAAGAAAATTACTTTTAGTCTACTTTAAAAATATCTTTAGTCTGTTTCTCATATAAATTAGCTCCTTTGTAAATAATAAAAGGTAGCATGAAATCATTTGCTGATGCACTAAAAAGTACAACCCTTTTTTACAATTGGCTGATTTCATATGCATTATGTGATGATTTGGACACAAAAATTGGGGTTACACAGTTTCATATCATTAATTACAATCTGTAGTATATCTTAAATTAATATTTAACTAACATCTGTCTAAGAAATTAAGCTTAAGTAATTTTAAAAAAGTGATGCATGTTAAGCCTATTGCTATGACCACTTTACCCCATCTTACTTCAATTACTATGAAATAGCATCTGTAATTAATTCAGCTTATCTGTTAATGAGGAAGTATTCTTGAGATCTATACGAAGCTTTCTGCAGAGTCAATCTAATGAAAACTTAATTTAACAAAATGCAAGAGAGAAATTAAATTAGATATTCCAACTTCAAACTGCTACATAAACAAACAAAATGGGTGTTTTCTTCTACTAAAGTGTTGCAATTAGTATAAATTTGAAGGTTAAACTTAGTTCTAATAATTCAAAAGTTCTATTTTTATAAAATATCAAGCTGGAATCCATATAATATACATTACATAGGCAAAATTTAAAAACAGAAACAAATAGTAAAAATTTTAAAACATAATTGGAGTTATTAATTTGCAGATATTACCAAAATTTAGTGCAGACTTAGAAATTTCTTCAATTAGTTTTTAAGAAATCAAACAATCACATTTGAGTCTTCTATAGCAAAAGAAATTCTATGTAAATTTGATACATCCAAATAAAAGGCAATAATTATGTGAATATTTCAAAAAATTAAAAAGTTTTTTCAAGAGGGAAAAAATATAAATCAATGTAAATACAGTATGAAAAGTACCTAAGATACATGTGCATAACTTATTAAATCAAGGCCATTCAAGAAGATCTATCAAAACTGTGATGCAACACAAGTAACTGCTTTCGCAGATTAATAGATCATCTTGTTTGCCAAAGCTGCTGAGCTGTATTTTCATCTGTCTCCATTCAAAGAATTCTCCCAGTTTCTTTTCCAGGTTAAACAATATTAAACATGGATATATACATCCATTTTTACAATAAACATGAGGTATTTACGAAATGCAGATATCAACTCGTAAAAGGAAACTGATAAAATTATATGATAATAGGTAATATATAGATAATTGCAATATGAGGTAACTTGTATGTTTGAACTTGAATGATAGGAGTTATGGGATTTGAAGCAACAAAGGCTGTAATCCCCTGTATGTTTGATGTATGCTACTATTTTTGAATTGAAAAGAATAACACATAAAGAAGAAGAAATTTGTTAAAAAAGATTGAAGGCAAAACGAAATAAAATTATAAATATTGCTCTTTATATTACACAGTATTATGCACAAAAAAAGTTTTAATGTAATGAAAAGTGCCTTCACATTGTTAAGATGATAACCAGAGCATAAAAATATAACTATAATAAAATATTTTTTGAAAAAAATCATCAAAAGGTAAACTAAAAATGCATGGCACTTTTTTAAACAAGGTAGAATAATACACAGTAAAAAAAAAAAAAAATCTGTGTAAAAAGATTGAAGATGAAAAGAAAAACAAAGCTATAAATTCTGATCTTTAGGTGACATAATCTAATGCAAAAATAAAATTATGATTCACTGAAAAGGTACATAAACAATATAAAGATTTGTGTAAAACCAGGACAATATTCATATAAAGCTGGAGTTACAGCTATTTCGGACTCATTTTTTTACACATTTGATTAATCAAATATAGTTTATGTATGTTACCGATTTAAAAATATTTTATTTGTACTTTATGCAAAATAAGCATTCTTCTTATCTGTATTATTTAACATCTAAGTGAAACCTTCCATCAAAGAGTTTTAAAAAAATTACCTTTAGAGAAAAAAAGTAAGATTCAAGCGATTTATATACTCAACTTTCATATTTATTTTTATGGTTAATAATAAAAAAAGAGCTACTCTGATTTTTTTTTTAATCCTTAACAGTTTTATGATGAAAGAAAATCTAATGACAGTGTAAAATTACATAATATATAAAAATAATTTTTTATAAATTGATAATGAGTAAAGTATGCCTAATAAGCTATTACACACAAGCCCTTTCTAAAATATTGGAGAGTTTTGAAGCATTAAATAAAGCAAAGATGATAACAATTGTTTCAACACATGTCGCACAAAAAAATTACAAAAAAGCATTCCATGGTTGAAGCATTCTGGATACTGATTTATTTCAAAAACTTATACCCAAATGTACATGGAAAAGATTTAATATGTGGGTGCATGGTGTAGTATGAAAAGCAATAGATGTTATATAAAAATTCATTTATTTCAATGATATACAAAGTATTCAGATTACAATTTTGCAATGATATTTGATCTAATAGTTCTTCAGCAAAAGGCAAACATGCCTGTTTAGGTTGTGCAGCTGATTTTAAAATGCAGAATATGTGCATTACAAAAGATCTCGTCTGTTAGATAAAAAAAATAAAAATGTATGTTCTTTGCACATACCTCATAACAGAGAAGTACAGCCTTTTTAATCTTATCTATTAGCGCCTCCTATGTCTTCATTAAACTCAAGCATACATTATATATACCATTTTATATTTTCAAAATCACTATTTACTTTTCAACTCTGTGTAAAGGCAGCAATTAAAGATTTTGCGTTGAGTATATGAATGCCTTTCTTATGTTTCCATTTCAATTAAAACAAAAAAACATACCTGGATAAGGATTTTTCAAATAATCAAAGCATCAGACTTGTCATCTACCAATTAAGAAGAAACAGGTAAATGGCGAATGTATAAACTCAGGCGAAAAAACAGCACAGTATTTAAAGACAAAACAGAGCAAATTAATACGTTTGGAACACTTGCAATTAGTCGGTTTTGTGCGAAAAGAGAGCATAAACCGTCAACAACCCACCACAAATACATTACCATGTGCCTACGGAATAGAACAGGCTGAGGTCAACCTCGCGGTGATTGGTTCATCTACACATGTGATCACGTGTTCACGTGAACCAATCACCGCTTGGTTGACCTAGGCCTGGTTGATCTCTAGGAAATGGAATATCCTTGAATGAAGATGATCAGATCATTTTTGTTGGTGAAGGCATGAGACATTGACGCTACGGACAGCCCCGCTTTTGGGATCTTGCAGCCCCCTAAAGGCATGAGACAGAAGGACATCATAAGTAATGTTTGGTTCAACGATGTTCAATTTGTTCCAGACCCAGCTAGCACAGAAATATTATATAATATTTGCACAATGTTATACAATATTATGAACACCGAGGAACTCCGAATACTGTAATAAAGTATTGTATTGTGTGTATCAGTATTTCCGAGATACTAAATTTTCAGAAATAATATAAAAACAATGTTAATTTATAAAAATCTTCATTTTAACTCAGGATTCGATTGGAGGTTTTATTACAAAAACACCACTAGAACAATTATTCTTTAAGTTGCTGAATATTATATCATACTATACAATACAATGCACATGATATTTTGATTTTTATATTAATCATCATTGATCAATATTTTACGGGTCTATTCTCGTACACCCCGGTTGGGTTGGGACTTCATGGGAGACGTCACTTTTTCCGCCCGTTAACGACAAGTGCGATTCTCGTACTCGTTTTTCCAACCGGTTGGGATCTCGCTCGGTCGAAAAAAAGGACTCCGATTTCTCGCCAGCTCTGTACCTGGCGTAAACGCTATTCGCTAGCGAGAAGTGTTGTTTCGATATCAGAACTTATTAAATTTTCGTTTAAAATGGATGCTGCTAAGACGTTAATTGTGTTTTGAAAGGGTTTATCGGGATAAATGTAATCCATTTGACCAACCTGAGAAGAATTTATCAATTACTGTAGATTTTTTAAAAAGTAGTTAAATCTTTTATCGAATTTAAATAATTTAATCTAATAATTTAATACGACAATCTAAAGTAATTAAATCTTTAAAAGTAGTTAAATCGTTTACTATTCCATCAAGATAGTTAATAATGATAGTTGATAATTAGCTAATATCAATTACATTTAAAGATTTAATTACTTAATATTTTCTTATTAAATTAAATTAGGGTAACATTTTGACATTTTTTTAAACATTGAGTGTGGAATGACTTTCCTCATTCCGTGTATATCATTGCAATTTTTTTATTTGGGTTTTAATTCAAAGAAATTTGTCAAATATTTACAAAGTAACTGCAAAATCTGACAATAAAAGAATTTTTCTTGTTCCTTGATAAAGATGTAATTTTTTTAATGTCGTGAAAACTTGCTGAATTTAATAACTTTTTTTCATGTTTTATTTTCTTATGTAATTGGAAAAATAATCAAATGGTTTGTAATATTAATTTAGAAGATCTATTCATGTTAAAATAATTGGCATGGAAAAAAGTTTATTACTTTTCCTCTCTCTAGAAAACTGGTAAAATTACATCAATATATTGAAAAAAAGACTGCAATTTATGTTCTATAAATGTATAGTATTATTATAAATGCATATTTTGTAAAAGATAAATGGTTTAACCCCCCCCCTTAACAATGGACTTATGAAAGCAAGAAAGATGGATTATAATGCATCTTATAAGAGCAGAAGTTAAAATTTGTTACTTAAAATTTGTGGATATTTTTCAAAATAATCCAACATAATTTCGAATTGGGAAGCAAATGTACGCTTCTCCATAGTTCCTTTGGCGATTCAAAACTCGAACTGAATCTAAAACCATAAACAAAAATATTGCAGACGATCGCTTGATTTGCTGCGCGCGCAGCAGAAATACGTCACTTCCTATCGTAAAGAGAGATGTTCGAAACGACCGAGGTACGAGAATCAGACCCCTTCTTTCGGTCGAGAAAAAGCCATTAATGTCCCCCGCTCGAAAGGCGGAATGCTCCCAACCCAACCGGGGTACGAGAATAGACCCGTAAAGGTGAAGTTATTCTTATGTTCGACAGATGGCAGCATGAAAATACCGTAACACTATATTAATCAAAGTTGAATCTTATTTTGAGGTGAATTTATTCTTACGGTTTGCCAGATGGCAGCATGGTAATACAATAACACTGTATTAATCAGTATTGATTGATATGTCTGAAAAAGTATTTAAAAAATGTTCATTTGAATAATAATGTTTACATAGTCATTTTGTTTTACTGTATATAAAAGACGGGCCGGATTCAACTAATGAAGTTAACCATAAAACAGCTCTCACATTTGGATTATCTATGAAAAATATTTGAGTGTTATTCTCATCATAAAAATATGCACGTGATTTTTTTGTTGCGAATCTTGTATTTGATTTTCAATCAATACTGTTATTATAAATGTTAAAGGCGTCTTGTAATACATTGAAAGAGGAATAAATAAATTTCAAAATTATTTGAAACCTTTCAAACATATTATTATAATTACTTTTAAACCTTATTGCCTTTTAATTTATTAAATTAGCAAACATAGATATAAGAGCTAAAATTGCTTCCTCTTTGACTTCTAATTTCATTTTGAACTCAAAATTGTGACGATAAAAGATAATTTAATTAAGAAAACTATTCAGATTAATTGTGAATGAACATGAAATTTCGTAGAGATCCGAACTTTGTAACTACATTTTATTATCATCATTTACGCTCACTGATGCAAGTCTCGCTGGTCCAGGGGTACGGCTTCGGGTTGGGATGCAGAAGGTCCCGGGTTCAGAGCTTGCTGTAGGTAGATGTATTCAAAAAATAAAGAAGTGTTACTCAGCAGTTCAGAATTAAGTGATTGATATTTTTCCATGCTTCTAAAATGTATTTTTAAAATATTCACTATAATGTTATATTATATAATATTATTCAGTATAGTACAATATTATTTAATATGGTATAATATTATACAGTATTATATGATATTATACAGTATTATATAATATTATACAATATTATTCAGTATAGTACAATATTATTCAATATGGTATAATATTATACAGTATTATATGGCATTATCCAATATTATGAAAAAAACATTGTACGGTATTGAAAAAGTCTTACGTTTTACATTGTTTCAATATTGGGAAAAATATTGTACAATATTACTTTCTCGAATTTTATGATATAAGACAATATCTTGTGCTACCTGGGGAGAATAGCTCTGAAGGATGCATATTTTTTGCATTTTAGTAGGATGTGAGAAAATTCATTGATTTCATTACAGATAATGCATGTGAAAAATGTTCTAGTTTAACCCTTTGGTCTGCCTCGTCACAAGAGGGCGCTCTCCACCGTATTAGAATTAATCTCAAACTATAGTTTTGTAGCGTCGGTTTTGATTGTATTGTTTGAGTATGCTTAAAAGAATGTAGTTCGTTTCGGGTCGATTTATCGGCCATAGTTATAGATGTTTTTATTAAATATTATTTTTTTAAATTCAACTGCGTAGTTTTCCTAAGTGTCAGTGTCGTTTCTCGTACCCTTAGAATTAGTTTTAGCTTAGCTTCGGTATTTATTTCAATGCACAAAGCATCGGGATGAAGGTTGAATCTGTGAAGGAGACCTGGGGTTATGATGGTTTTGTTAATTATGCGTGCAATTAGCCTGTCATGTACTCTTTTTCCAGTCCATTTAGATATGGTTAGAATGTCCGGAACGTTTCCAATCAATGCTTGGTATTTGATTTTACGGTAGTTTTCATGCGTTATTTAGATTGACTGTTTTCTAAGTTGGTAATAATGTCCTCTGAGGCGATCCAGTCTATACATGGCGTGGAATCAGTAACTTGCTTTGCAAGAGAGTCTGCCTTTTCATTCCGAAAGATCCCGGAATGACCAGGAACCCATAAGAGGGAAATTTTTTTATTCATATTTTTTCTGACGTGAATTTTTGAAGCAAGACGTTGAATGATTTGGGGAAAGTGAAAGGTTATGTTTTTAAGAGAAGATAGTGCGGAATAGCTGTCTGAAAGGATTAAAATATCCTTTTCAGGAACTGATAATTCCGCCAAGACTTCCGCTGTGAAAACGGAATTTAAAGGATGAATACGATAAGAGAATTGTTGAATATTAGAGAGACCCGCAATTGACGTGTAACAATGTGATTTCGAACCGTCAGTAGCAATAATATAATGATTTGGGAAAAGGTTTTGGATGCATTCAGTGAAGCTAGTGGTGATTATTGAAACTGGGATTTCTTTGCTTTGAAAATAAAAGTCTTTAAGAAAAATTTCACACAAGTTTGGGTTGGAGTGAGGAAGAACTGGGAGGGTCATTACACGGTATGGAATACAATTAAGATTATGAAAAGTGACTCTGAGTGATTCTGCATCTTTTTCAACTAGCTGTAAATTAAACTTATCAGTAGCATGGGTCAAAGGAGAGAAGGGGCGAGCCGCAATTTGTTTGATAAAAAATTGAATAGCTAAACGCCTGATTTTTACCGACAGGATTTCCTGCCCTGCTAGCTTTAATAGGATAATGTTAGGAGTCCAGATTGGAACTCCAAGGGCTATTCTAAGAGTCGTTGTTTGAATGACATTACAAGATTTGAGGTGTGTTTCTGAAAATTTATTAATGATAGGACAGCTATAGTAAAAAAGGCTAAGGATGCTGTTATTAGTGATAGTGATTAAATGTCTGGTTCTTGGGCCCTTTCTTTTATAACCCAATATTTTAAGACCATTAATTTTTTTAAGTGCCTTACTCTGTAAATTTATAAGTATACTCCAGGTATAGCACATGATATTGTCTTATATCATAAAATTCGAAAAAGTAATATTGTACAATATTTTTCCCAATATTGAAACAGTGTAAAGCGTAAGACTTTTTCAATACTGTACAATGTTTTTTTCATAATATTGGATAATGTCATATAATACTGTATAATATTATACCATATTAAATAATATTGTACGATACTGAATAATATTATATAATATTGTATGTCATATAATACTGTATAATATTATACCATATTAAATAATATTGTAATATACTGAATAATATTATATAATATAACAATATAGTGAATATTTTAAAAATACATTTTATTCCACAGTTCGGATCTCTATGAAATTTCATGTACATTCGCAATTAATTCTGAATAGTCTTTTTAATTAAATTATCTTTTATCGTTACAATTTCGAGTTTAAAATGAGATTTTAAGTCAAAGAGGAAGCAATTTTAGCTCTTATATCTAAGTTTGCTAATTATGCAATAGGGTTTTAAAGTAATTATAATAATATGTTTGAAAGGTTTTAAAATAATTTTTAAATTTATTTATTTCTCTTTTAATGTATTGCGAGACGCCTTTAACATTTATAATTACAGTATAACTGTAAATCAAATACAAGATTCGCAACAATAAATCACGTGCATATTTTTACGATGAGAATAACACTCGAATTTTTTTCACAGAACAATAGATAATCCATATGTGATAGCTTTTTCATGGTTAACTTCCTTAGCTGAATCCGGCCCGCCTTTTATATATAGCAAAACAAAATGATTGTGTAAACTTTATTTAATATCAAATAAGCATTTTGTAAAATATTTTTTCGGACATATTATTCAATGCTGATTAATATAGTGTTAAAGTATCATAATGCTGCCATCTGTCGACGGAAAAAATAAATTCACCTTAAAATATTGAACAACGCCTATTCATATAGTGTCACATTATTACCATGCTGCCATCTGTTGACGGAAAGAATAACTGCATCTTAAAACATTAGACAATACAGATAAATGTAAAACTCATAATATCTTTTTCGCTGTATTGAATAGTATCATATAATATTCAGCATCTTAAAGAATAATTGTTACAGTGGAGTTTCTTGAAATAAAACCTCCAATCGAGTGATATCCGGAGTTAAAATGAAGATTTTTATGAAAACATTGTTTTTATATTATTTGCAGAAATTTAGTATCTCGGAAATACTGATACATACAATACAATAGTTTGTTACGGTATTCGGTGTTCCTCGGTGTTCATAATATTGTATAACAATGTGCAAACATTATACAGTGAAACCTCTCTGAGCGGCCACTCCTCCGTTCCGAGAAAAATTGGCCGCTCAGAGGGGGTGGCCGCTCTGAAGGGTTTCGTTACAATTACAAGATAATTGCTATAATACATAATATAAACAAGTCTGACACATATTTCTCATTTAAAATGAAGTTTGAGACTTATCTAAAGAGAAAATAGTACTTTATTTAATAATTTTTACATTTTTTGTGAAAAGGATACAATTTGTGACTGTTTTAAGTTTTTACCCTTCTCGGAAAATTCTCTATAATACTCTCTTTCTAAAATACTCTTTCCCTAATACCCTTCTCCAGTTTTTCAAGTTAGTTTTCCAGTTTAAAAAGTAAATCTCTAGCCGATGCGTTTGTTAAATGGGATGGGCGAACCCACCCGGCGGCCGTTCAGAGGGGTTGGGTGGCCGTTGCTAGGGGTTATTTTAACATTAGGTCTATGGGCCGAAAAATCCGTGCCACGAAAAATTGGCCGTTAAGAAGGGTGGCCGCTATGTAGGGGTGGCCGTTCGAAGAGGTTTCACTGTATAATATTTCTGTGCTACCTGGGACGTCCATTTTGATTATTTTTAGCAAACTGGATTCCAAGATATTTTATCGATTCATTCCATGTCTGGAATACCAGCGTAAGTTATGCGTGGAAGAGAGGTTAGATTTTTGTTTGATAAATCAATTATAGCGCTTTTGTCTGGACAGATAGATATTTTCCAATAAGAGCACCATTTATATATGTTGTCCATAGAGTTCTGTATTTTAGTTTGAATATAGGTCATAGAATAGTAATAATAGAGATCAGTATACAAAGATATCATCAGCAAAAATAGAACACTCAACATTTTCATCCAAAGTCTCAAAAAAATCATTCGAAAAAATTGCAAAAAGAATTGGGAAGAGGACGCTATCCTGGGGCAGATCTTTAAAAAGAATGTATTAGAAAGAGTGTTACGCCATCTAATTTGTAAAGATCTTTCCTGCAGAAAGTGGTGCATCCATTTAGCTACTTTGCCAGTAATACCCAGTTGAAGGCATTTGTAGATAAGTTCGTCAATGTGTACAGAATCATAAGCACTTTTGATATCAAGGCCAACAATTTTTTTTGTTTTTGCGGGCCTCAGAAATCACCGTAAAAATTTTGTAGATCGCCGTATGATTATCTCTAAACGGAAGGAACCCATGTTGGTTTGAATGCAGTTTTTTCTGACAAGTGAGGAAATTGGTAATACGATGCGCTAAAATGCGTTCAAAAATTTTGCAAAAGACTGAAGTAAGGCCTATTGGTCTATACGAAGTTAATTTTGTTTAATCTTTATTGGGTTTAGGAATTGGAATAAAAATGGCTTGTTTCCAGTTTTTTGGAATAACAGAAAAATCTAGTTGTTGTTGAAGCAAAAAGAATTTTGTAAAGGGATATGCATCGTCAAGATTTTTGAACCAGATTGCCGGTATATTATCAGCTCCTGGTGTGGAATTTTTAGTCTTCTGTATTGCTCTTTTGAGCTCCCAAAATTCAATATTTCTATTTAAGGATTCATTGCCACTGTCATAATCAAGAGGAATGGGCTGAGTTTGAGTTGAAAAATGTTTTGCGAATAAGTTACTTTGTGTCTTCGGGTGGGTTAAGTACCGGTTATTATGAAAAATGATATCTGATCGCAGCCTTTAAGGTCCGATGGATCCTTTAAATTTTCCCATTACATTGTGAATGATATGCTGTGGTTGTGCATACTTTAAATCCACAAATATTTTTAAAGAGCTCAGATCTAAACTGACTATCTTGACCAGTGATTACACTGTACGGCATTTCAAAACGTGAAATCCAGTGATCATAAAATTCTCGAGCTACTATTTCAGCCGTCACATTTGCTAAAGGGATAACTTCTATCCAACATGTGAATCGATCGATGCAGGTAAGTCTACGGCCACACGAGCGAGTTCTAGCAGTCTCAATTTGAACGTCAACCGCATCCGAATTATAGACAATATGCTGAAGAACCAGGAATGGCCACACGGCGCCTTTTTCGCCGCTTTGGGGGAATTCTATCGGCGCATTCTCGCGACTGCCGCGAAGCGATGCACTCGGGTGCATTTTTTTCGCGCGGGAAAATATCGCTTTGCTGCTTATCGTGGTGTCCGTTGGTATTTTCGAGTGTTTTGTTCTTCAGTTTTTGGTATTTAAGATAATTATATCATGGAATACTGCTTGGATAGTGAGCTCATGATTCTTGAAGTTGAAAAATATCCATGTCTTTACGATTCAAGGCATAATGATTTCAAAAACCGTGAACTCAAAAAAGATGCTTGGATGGCTGTAACTAAGAATGTTATTGGAGAAAAATGGGACCAAATGGATGAAAAAACAAGATATAATGTTGGTAAGTAGTATAGAAATTAACTTTAAGGCACAAATTATAACCTAAGTTATAGTGCATTATTTATTTATTTTAAAGAAAACCACACTACAGGAAAAACTCCAGTTACAGAGTGCAGGCACAAAATTAATAATAAGGACACAAAGGACAAAAGCTGTAATCAGTGAATCTTAGAGATATTATAAAACATATTAGAAAATTAAAAGTTGTATACAGAGAACATGAAAGTTCAAAACACTAAACTATTAAAGAAATTTACAAACGCATAAATAATTTAAACGAATACACAAACTTAAAAACATTATGATTCTAAAAGTTGTAAACTCTCATAATAATATCATAAAAACACATTAAGAATTTTAAAAAATGAAAACATTAAACCTAAAAATCATTTCAATAAACAAAAGATTTAAAAATTAAAAACACACAAACACAAAATCCTTCAAAAGCAGAATTTAAAAGTTTAAAGAGGAAAACGTACACTGCAGATAAAAATTCAATCACAAAGTGCAGAAATTGAACACAGACGCATATAAAAACTGCGACTGGAACTAGAGGGGACAACATTGGAGTCGATTGGAAAATTATACAAAACTTAATAGTAAATAGTTTAATAATTTAAATTATAATTTAATACATAGCTTTAACAGTTTGAATTTGATACAAAATTATTACTTTTACTAATTTCTTGTACGGAGTTGCTCATACCAATAAATTTCTTATGTTACAATGTTACATGAACGATTTTGCCAAGGCACTGAACTTGCAGGAGAACAGAAAGTAATTTTTGAAACTGTTTCTGGTTTCGACTCCAATGTTGTCCCCTCTCGTTCCAATCGGAGGAATGCTTTCTAGTGAGCATGACAGGGTGTCTTCAAAATTATAACCATCGCTGAGTCTTACAAAATTGTGAAGCACGAAACATGCTTGGATAATAATGTCGGCCATATCAATACTAATATGGATTGGTCGATGAAGAATTCACCATTTATTTGCTAAAATGCCAAATCCACATTCGTTTTCAAGCACGAGATAAATAGAATTAATCTATTATTTATATATTTTTAAAGTATTTATTTATTTAGCCATCATAGGCTTCATGTTCCTACTCAAAATGGTGCACGAAGCATGAAAGCCGGCAGGAAAGAGTCACAAAACATAAAAAAACACAGTGACAGAAATCAAGAACAAACCATATACATAACATTCAGAGAATTTAGAAAAGAAAAGAAAAAAGTCTAAACTAAGACAATGCATAATAATATTACAATAATAATTAAAAAAAAGCAATATCATATATTCAATGTATCAAAAGTTTCACACAAACAACTGTTTGAATTCGCCACTCTGTTGCACTAGAAAGCAGACTGAGCTCGCGTCAGAAAAACCGCACGTGTGGCCGGCCATGGTTTGGTAAGGCCGCTGAGGGAAACGGCCGCCGCGAGAAAACGCCGAATTACCGCCTCGTGTGGCCGTAGACTAAGGCAGTACGTTTTCCCTTCAGAAGTAGGAAACGGGCCTATGATGTCAATGGACACTGAATCTGTCATCTACTTCTTTGTAAATGGCAAATTTGTGCACGCGTATGTCTATTAATTTCGTTCTTTTGACAATGGATACAAGATTTTGACCATTGGGTGATATCCTTTCGAATGTTGAGCCAAATAAATCTAGAATCTATTTGTTTAACTGTAGATTTCACACCAGGGTGAGCTAAGTTGTGAAATTTTTGAAATATTCGCATCCGAAAATCTTGAGGTATAAATGGACGAATTTTTGTTGTTGAAATATCACACCAAAGTAGCTTACCAGAGTCCAAAGGATATTTCTTAAAATGTAAAGATGGCTTCGAGCGTAGCTCGTTAAGATCTTTATTATCGCTTTGTGCATCCGCAATTTTATCATAATCTATTTCAGAGGTAGATTCTATCCTGGATAACGAATCTGCAAACGATATTTTCTTTTCTGCCAATGTGACGAATATCTGTTGAAAACTCTGATGTATATTGCAAATGACGTAGTTTTATAGGTGAGGCTTTCTCATTCTTTTGCTGAAAAGCAAACAACAAAGGTTTGTGATCAGTGTATATTGTAAATTGTCTTCCTTCTAAGATATGCCTGAATTGTTTAATCGAAAGGTATATTCCCAACAGTTCCCTGTCGTAAGTACTATATCCTTTCTGAGCATTAGTTAACTTTTTGGAAAAGAAGGCTAAAGGTTTCCAACTGTCTTCTTCAAACTGCTGCAGTACGGATCCAACTGCGTAGTCTGAAGTATCAGTGAAGAGAGCTAATGGTGAATCAGGATTAGGAAAGCTTAATAATGTAGCATTTGCTAAATCTTTTTTACATTTTTCAAATTTTTCTTTTGCTTCTTTGATCCACGGAATTTTGCTTTTATCTTCTTTTCTTGGTACCTTTCAAATACTCATAGAGTACCGCCTGATTTTTGGCAGCACCTTTGATATATCGCTTATAAAAATTAATTAGACCAAGAAAAGTACGCAATTGGTGAATGGTTTCCGGTAATCTATAATTCAAGATGACATTTCTTTTTCAGGAAGGGGTTTCGATCCTTCCGGAGTAATCATGTATCCTAGAAATTCAAATCGATTCACTTCCATAACCGACTTTCCAAGATTTATACACAGACCATATTGCTCTAATCGAGAGAAAACTACTTTTAGATGCTCTGAATGTTCATCTTCCGTTGAAGAAGCTACTAAAATGTCATCTAAATATGCGAAAACAAAGTCCAATCCGAAAAACACTTCATTAATGAATCGTTGAAACGTAGATGGGGCGTCTCTTAATCCGAAGCTCATTACGTTAAACTCGTATAACCCAAATGGCGTTATTATTGCTGTCTTTTGTTTATTTTCTTCAGCAATTGGAATCTGAAAGTAAGCCCTAAATAGGACAAATTTTCGAAAATATTTTCGTTTGTTTTAATATATGGTAGAAATTTCCTCTATTCTTGGAATAGGATAACGATCGGGAATCGTTTGTGCGTTTAATCGCCTGTAGTCTCCGCACGGTCGCAAACTTCCATCCTTCTTGGACACTAAATGAAGTGGACTGGTCCATGGAGACTTTGAAGGTCTAATTATGTCGTTTTCTAACATAAATTTGAATTCCTGTTTGGCCAATTTTAGTTTATTTCTATCTAATTGGTGAGCTTTTGAAAAAACAGGAGGGCCTTTAGTAGCTATATAGTGCTTTACGTTATGTTTTGAGTTGCAAATTAACAGATTTGGTTTTGTTAAATTCGCATACTGTAATAACAAATTTGCATATCGAGACTTTTTTGTCAGTCGTGCTTATGCTATCCGCACTTGTTACGCACGTAATATGACTTCGAATAAATAAATTAGTGACACCATCTATTATTTTTTTGTTATGCATATCAATAATCGAAATTTTTAAAAAAAATCTGCGCCTAAAATGACGCGATCCACTTTAGCGATCACAGAAGGAAATTGGAATGAGCGACGCAGGCCTAAATCCAGAGTTAAAATTTTGAAACCGAAAGTGGATATTACTGTTCCATTTGCAGCATACAATTTAAAGGAATTACATATTTTATGGTTTGGTGTTTCCGGAATGATGGATAAGTGAGCACCGCTATCCACAAGAAAGCGTAAACCGGTTTGTTTATCGGTAACGAATAATCGGTATTTACGGCAATCTATTAATTCATCTGCAGCAGAACCTGCCGTTGAATCTAATGCTGGTCGGAGTTTTCCGACGCCTTCCAGCTACATGGGCTTTTACATTTATTAGGATAACATTTATCACCAAATTTAAAGTGATAGTAACAGTTTGATCTATTGAGCTTATACAGTAGAGTCTCCCTACAACGAAGTCTCCACAGCGAATTTCTCCCTATAACGAAATTTTTAATCGGAATGTTAAATAACATTCAAAATATTCTCCATATAACGAAGTGGTTGTCTCCCTATAACGAATTTTTTCAGACCTTTATCTTTTCGATTTTTGTCATTTTTGAAGACAGTTGCTAATTTCTGTGCAAACAAATCGCTCACATGTGCCTGTTTCTGTAACCATTCGCATCGTTCATTCCAGCGATAACATATAACAATAGAATGCTATGTGAAGGGTAATGCAGTTGTGGGGACCTGGGTTTCTACGGAGGGAGCAACATTTCTACGGGTCAAGATTCCAAGAATTGGGGTGGAGTGGGGGTGGAAACAGCAAATAGATGTGACAATACGCATTTTATGTTTATCCATATTAGTACATATTATTCTCTAAATTGGTGAATTGTCTTCACTTTTGAGCATTTTATTTATACAATAACAATTAGTATAATTTTAACAAATTTATAATAAGTATTACTTTATGTTTAATTGAAAGTCATAATTAAATATTTTTGAACTTATCGCACATACTAAAAGGTTTGTTAAATTTACTTAAATAACTGCAAAAATCGCTAATCTCCGTACAACGAAATTTTCTCTTTAGCAAATTTTTCAACTGGAACTAAGCGATTTCGTTATAGGGAGATTCCACTGTATTTCTTTCGTGAATGACTTCGATTCTTGCTTCGATTAAAGCCAGAGTGACGATATTTACTTCTAGACTGTCTGTGAACATTTAGTTCCGAAATCTGTTTTTCGAAATTAGAGATTTTATCAAGCACAGTATTCATTACAAAATTGTCTACAGCAGCAGAATAAATTTCTGTCGTTGAGTTCATTTCAAATATTTTATCCGCCATTATCGATAAGTTATCCAAGTTTTCGTTACTTTCAACCAAAATATTTTTAATGGATTCTGGCATTTTGCCAAGCCACAAAGTTCGCAAAACCTTATCCGTTATATTTGTTCCGCCAAGTGATTTCATTTTACGCAATAATTGGCTAGGTTTCATATCGCCAAGAGAAATTCCTGTAAGCAATTTTGGGATATTTTTTTCCTCGCTTTCTTTAAAAGTACTTAACAGTCGTTCTTTTCCAGCTACATATTTATCATTCCGTTCACTTTGGATGATATCCCATATGTTTTCGACTACTTTAGGTTCTAATTGTGCTACAAGATAATTAAAATTAGTCTGATCCTGGGTAATATTAGCGATTGAGAACTGTGCCTCAACTTGGAAAAACCAAATTTCAGGTTTCTCTTCCGAAAAAGGTGGAATTGTAACGCTTACCTTGTTCGCTTCATATTTTTCACCGCTTGTGTTCGAAACAGAAGTTTCGCTGTCATCCATGATTTCGACGGATAAAAGAAACTATTCATACGGGTCACCAGTTTGTAGCGCGCTTAGGCGCAGTTAATACATGGAATAAATTAATAAATTAAATTATATTACAGGAACGATTTAGGCATATTTAAATTCAAAAGAAAAGAAGTTTAGAATCAAACATCAAACTTTGATTTGATTTTTGGGGGGGGGGATTTTCAGCAACAAAGGCTATTATCCCCTATTCATTCAATAGTTCTTTTCAATCCGTAATCAAAAGAGAGATGAAAATTGCCATCAAAAGACGGGCTAAAAATATTGTCGATCTGATTCGGTCAAGAGAAAAAAAAAAATGGCATCCTCCTAGAAAGGCCTCCATATTCTTTTCCAAACATCAAACTTTATTCATCCGTATCGTTTCTATAACAATAACTCTATTGTTGCCATTTTTGAAAAACTAAACTTCGCGACAACAAAGATAATATTATACGTAGAGAGAGCTGCTACACTAACTGGGAAGTGGAGTAACTAGAAAAATAGGAAAATTTCAGACCCATTCAAACCAGAAATCAATGTTATGTTTTTATTTATTTTTTAAAGGGAAATTAAGAACAAACAGTTACAGTGATGTTAAATAAAATCAAGAATTCTGGTTCAGCACTGGGGAGGACTGCAGCCCCATAGCACCCCGTGGATTCGCCACTGCTATAATATTGTGGAGGATCGATCGTCTTATCCATAAATAAGTGTATTAATAAGAATCCATCAGAAGGTTTTAGAAGGATCACTCGATTCAATTATATCAAAAATATATCTTTTATTCTTCAACGATCAACATCGCGCCTTGTCGCTGGGAGAGGGACTCTGGTTCGTTTTCTACCGTGATCTCTGAGACAGGAAATACGACGGCGAGTTCGCCTTACGCGATTGGTTGAATGGCGGAGTGATAAGATACGTCACTCGCTTGCGCCTCTCTGTGAGTGATGCTCCCAGTGACAAAGTCACGATTACATATATACAATATATACAAATTATAATACAATGCCAAGGTGATAAATGAAAAACAATTATATACAATGCGGAATTGACATATATGCAACATACAGATAATGGCAGGATATGCAAAATTTCAGAAAATTATAATATATGCAAAAGGATAGAGAATAATTATATATGCAAAAGCAAAACATTATAAAATAATACAAGATTATACAATATATTCTGTAACTAGATGCTTGGGAAATCTGACCTTGCGGTCGCATCTAGTGGTGGACAGTTTAATAGGATTTGGTGGAGTAGGTGTAAGCTCCTCAATAATTCTTTGAGATTGGGTTTGATCGGAATGATCAGTATCGTCTGCAAGTAGATAAGCAGGTTTAACGCGACCTATGGATACAGTCTTTTGCTTCCCATTTAAGTCGATAATGAAGTTTTCATCGTTTCTGCTAATAACTAAGTGGGGTCCTGTATAAGGTGGTGTCAATGGAGGATTAACCTTGTCGGATCTTAAGAATATATGTGAACAAGTTTTCAACGAGGGGTTGATATAAATTTTTGGGATGCCATGTAGGGCAGGAGAAACAGGATTTAAAGACCACATTGACTCACAAGATCGGAAGGTAATCGTAAGGTAGTGCCGTAAACAAGTTGTGCACAGGTGGCGTTAATATCCTCCTTAAGCTCTGAGCGCAAACCTAATAGTACTATTGGAAGCATTACGGTCAATTTAATATGGTTATGTGCCTTGAGAGCACTTTTAAGATGCCTATGAAGACGTTCAATAATCCCAGTTGCTTGCGGATGGTATGAAGTACTGCGAATCTTGTTGCAGCCTAACATGCGTGTTAGTTCTCTGAAAATATTAGATTGGAAGTTTGTACCTCGGTCAGTTGTTATTGTAGCTGGACATCCGAACCTGAAAATCCAACCATGCATCAAGACACGAGCAGTTGTTTCCGCAGTCATATCAGGCGTTGGAATCGCCTCTGGCCATCTAGTAAATCTATCAATGATAGTCATACAGAATTGATTGCCGTCAGAAGGAGAGAGAGGACCTATAAAGTCAATGTGTATGTGGGCAAATCGGGCATCTGGTAGGGCAAATGTACCAATGGGAGATTTTGTATGCCTCGTCACTTTAACTCTTTGGCATTTAACACAGCTGCGAACCATAGATTTTATATCTTTGCGCATGCCTGGCCATACGAATTGCTTAGCGATTAAATCTATGGAGACTGAAATGCCTGGGTGAGAGAAAAAATGGAGAGTTTAAAAAATTAGTTCTCGCATGTTTTTAGGAACAAAAGGTCGGGGCTGTTTTTGAGAGATATCACAATACAAATGGATGTCCAAGAGGGAAATGTTGTTTTCTAATTTTTAAAGAGGAATTGTTGGAACTTAAAAGTTGTTGTAGTTCCTCGTCAGTCGATTGAGCAGAAGCAAATTCTTTAAAATAACTGACAGTAGGTGATATTTTATCTATCTCAATTCGAGATAGTGCATCAGCAGAAGTATTATCAGAGCCTTTAGTGTATCGAATGTCAGTGGAAAATTGGGAGATGAAATCCAAATGGCGTAATTGGCGAGGACTGCATTTTTCAGAATTTTGATGGAATGCATATATTAAAGGTTTTTGGTCAGTGTAAATGACAAAAGTCCTGCCTTCAAGCATATGTCTGAATTTCTTTATAGAGGAATAAATAGCAAATAGTTCGCTGTCGTAAGTGGACCAATTCTTTTGAGACTTATTTAATTTGGAAGAATAAAATGCTATTGGTTCCCACTGATCATTCGATAGTTGCATTAAAGAGCCTCCAACTGCTACATTCGAAGCATCTACCCACAAACTTAATTGAGCACCTGGTATGGGATGCCTCAATAGTGTTGCTTTAGCTTCTTTAGAAGCCTTGAAGGAAAGAGTTGCTGCATCGTTCCATTGTAATTGCTCGGTAGAACTTGTGAGCATTGGAACGAGGATGCTTCTTTTTATTTTTATGACCTTCAAGAAATTTAACAAGGGGTTCCAGAATGTCTGCAGCTTTAGGAATACAACGTCGATAAAAGTTAAAAATTCCTAAATAACGGCGCAATTGGGTCAAGGTTTTAGGTTGGGGAAATTCTAGGATACAATTTACACGATCAGGTAAAGGTTCGCTTCCATTCTCTGATAACTTGAATCCTAAAAATTCAATGATAGACTGTCCAAATTGACATTTCTCAACATTTATACATAAACCATATTCTCTAAGTTTTGAAAATAAGAGCTTTAAATGTTCTAAGTGCTCGTTTGCACTTTCTGAAGCAACAAGTAAATCATCAACAAATGCGTAAACAAATGGTAAGTCTCTAGTCACTTCGTCAATAAAGCGTTGAAATGTTGATGAGACATTGCAGAGGCCAAATTGCATCCGCAAGCTCTCAAAAAGGCCAAATGGAGTGCATATTGCAGTTTTATGCACATCAGCTGGATTGATAGGAATTTGACGGTACGCTTTAATGAGATCTATGTGACTGAACATTTGTTTACCATGTAATTCCGACGTAAAGTCGGCGATGCAAGGTATAGGATATTTTCCTTTAATTGTTTGTGCATTAAGTGCACGATAATCACCAACTGGTCTCCACTCGACAGAACCTTTTTTTAGGCACCATGTGCAAAGGAGAAGAGTATGCACTTTTGGAAGATCTCATATGATTAAGTTGAATCATGCGCTGAAATTCAGCTTTGGGAATTTTTAGCCTGTCTGGAGCTAACCTTCTAGGTTTAGCTGCGACTGGAGAACCTTTGGTGTTTATATAATGCACAGTATTGTGCTTTACAGGTTGATTGGGGTCTGGAAATTTAGTAATTTCAGGATATTTTAATAACAATTTACCGTAAACATTATTCATATATACAGATTTCACAGAAAAAAATGAACATGTGTCTAATTTAGCAGGCACTTTTAAATTGGTAATAGAATCAATAAGACGCTTATTTCGCAAATCAGGTGATAAATTAAATTGATACAAAAAATCAGCTCCAATAATTGCAAAGAAACGTTACAAATATAAAATGAATAAGTAAAATTTCTACGCAAACCAAAATTGACTGTGATAGACTTTCGTTCGTATACATTTATAGTAGTATCATTTGCGGCACGAAAAGTTTGAATAACTGGCAGTCTTTGTTCGCTCTTATTAGCGACTATTTTGCTGGCGTCGCTCTACCAGAATCTACCAAAAAACAAATACCTGAATTACGGTCCCTGATGAACAGACGACGTGAGGTATATCCAGAGGAAGAGTCCGCCGCCTCTACTCTTCCTGCATTAGGTTTCCCTTATAAGAGCAGGAAGGAACGCACTTCTGTGCTTTGTCTTGAAAACGGAAGTGATACCAGCAGAGCTTATTTTCAAGTGATTGCGAACGCGTACGACGACTGTTGCTTTGTGTCCGAAATTGACGGAGGTCTGCAACTTCTTTACGCAGCGCTTGAATTTCCTCACGAAGCAAATCCGTCGTAGAACGACGCTCATTCATTGATGATGGGCTTCCTTCACCCCGGGAAGAAACAGCGTGGATTGAATTAGGATTTATTGCAAGAATTCTGTCTGCCACCTCAGCTGCCTTGTCCGAAGTGACTGGAGAAATCGACGCCCCGATTGTTTGGACTGGTACAGGCATCGCTTGATTGAACAGTTCCAGCAGTAAAGAATCGTCGATATTATGGTTTTCGGCTCGCCTTTTCATAACGGGAAGCAATTCGCTCGGCTTCCGATCCCCTAGGCTTTCACCGGCCAACAGACGGCATGGTTCGTGTGTTTTAGATTATTAGCAACGAGCGATTATTTTGCTTTTGAGGTCGGTATATGGGTCGGAGGGATCTGGTTGGATAATAACATCTCGAACAACTGTGGCAATTTCTGGTGGAAGGTGAGCTACGACGTAATTATATTTCTTCTTGCTTTCAGTGATAGGTTTCGGAGAAGCCAGTTCAAACGTAGATGCAAGCATGTGAAACCATATTGCCGGATCTGGCTGTATAAATGGAGGAATCACTACAGCTGCCGTTTCCGGAGTCGCCATGTTGAAGAAGAATAGCAGTTACTTCGTTTTGATATTAAAAGTCGAAGAAAATGCTTGATATAAGGTCACCAATGTGGAGGATCGATCGTCTTATCCATAAATAAGTGTATTAATAAGAATCCATCACAAGGTTTTAGAAGGATCACTCGATTCAATTATATCAAAAATATATCTTTTATTCTTCAACGATCAACATCGCTCCTTGTCGCTGGGACAGGGACTCTGGCAAAGAATGTATCTCTTATAAGTTCTTTGACTCTGGTTCGTTTTCTACCGTGTTCTCTGAGACAGGAAATACGTCGGCGAGTTCGCCTTACGCGATTGGTTGAATGGCGGAGTGATAAGATACGTCACTCGCTTGCGCCTCTTTGTGAGTGAACAGGAGTGGAGTACTACAATATCCTGATAGCCCTCGAGAATTTGAGCTACGATTAGTCTGGTCGAGCATTATCTTCCTCCAGCATATGGTGTGACATATGAATCGAGGATCTCGCTTCTGTATTCCACAGCAATGAGAGTTCCGCCTCCAGAAGCTCATGGAGATCAATGTGACCACCCATAGAGATTGCAACCCAAATCATGATTCCACCTTCTCTATAACTGTGTCTTTCAACAGTGTTAGATTGATGGCATCTGTTGTCTTGTTTTCTTCATATCAGAACGCAACCTGAATCACTCATCATTGTAAATCTGAACATATCTGTGAAGAGTACAAATGCCCATTGCTCTTTGGTCCAGGTAACGTGCTCTCTTGCTCAACGTAAGCGGGCGTAGTCGATTAAGAGGTACACATACAAAGGGTCGTCTGGCATACAATCGTTGATAGTGAAGAGGTCTGTCTATACATCGTAGTAGCCTATTTTCTCGTCCTTGTTGCAGAAAAATTATCTGAAATGAGCTGAGGCACAGTAGTGTTCCTCCTTCTTCGGGTCGAAAGTTCTAGAAAGCGATCTTCTGCAGGGGCTGTGGCACATGTCTGATCTGGATAAGGTCTTCCCGAAAGTGAATTTTTGGACTGAAACTAATCCCAAAGTCTATGGACCAAACTGCAATCAAGCCTTCTAGCAGCATCAGTTCGTGTCAAACTTATTTCCATTCATCCGATCACCCGTCATCTTAACGAATCGGATAAACGACTTCTCTGAGACTTGACCAATAATATCTTCGTAGAAAAAATTGAAGACTAGCAAGCATTTATGGGAGCTGTTCACAAATTACGAAAGTAAAATATTCATAGTTTGCTCTGACTTTTCTTTCAAAATTAAGTGGCAGATAAATTTCTTTGATTTAATTCAAAAATATTACCCAGCATCCTTCTTTAAAACTACATTTGTTATTTTTAGTTGAATTCATTTAATGGTGAGCTTCAAAAAAACAAAAACAAACAGGTTGTACCTTAACCTTTAGAGATCAGTATATATCCGATATGCTGGAAAATTATAGTCGCTATTCTTTAATTTTTTCATCAGCATGTTTCAATCCAGCTAACATTCTGTTTGGCGAGCTCGTGCAATGGAAGTAAAATGCGCCACACCATTTCAATGTTGAAATCAATTGCGCATTTTACATGAGGAGTAAGGAATTCAAGTGACAGCACAGCGTAAGATAACGTGCAGTTAGATGTTAACTAACACGGAGTTATGTTTTTCATGCAAATGGTAACGTCAAGTGGCTTGACATTTTTAGAGAGTTTCAAGTATACAATAAAAAGAACTGGTGTAAGGCTAATAAAATAATACTGTTTATCACAATTTGATATTTAAAATTATTTTGTTCATGCAGCCGTGAATATCAAGTTATGCATGAGAGATTTAGTTAAAATTAAACATAACCATTACTCCCGGCGAACCATCTCATTCCCAAAGGCAGCTAGTTGCAAATAAGAGACGCGTACAATAAATCCTCATACCAGCGAACTTCAAAGCCCGAAGCCGAGATTTTACCAAGGAATGTGTTCTTGTGAAATATGAATTGTAAATATTGTGGCAATCCGGTATCAGTGGCGGACTGGCGAGGTTGCCAGCCTGCCCGATGGCGAGAGAGTCCCCTTAAACAGAAGACAATTTGCGCCCCCAGGAAGTGTGGGACAGATGAAAAGAACTCTCTCTTTAGTAAGCTTTTCTAAAGCACATAAATAAAATAGCCCTGTACCCAAGGTCGATGTTGCGGCGTTACTGCCGTCGTAATTCGAACAGCCGAACAGCGGGTGGTCGAATATCGACTCAAGATTGCATACACAATCTACAACTGCCCGTAGGAACTGTACTGAGGTCTCTATCCACTTCCTTTTAACTTCCGATCGTTTACAGATGTTCCTCCAGGGGAATGTTGCAGCCATCCCACAAACAGGGTATCGATCTCTTCTGTGCAAAGTTGAGCCGCAATACTCATTAAGATTTTTTGTTGGTTTCGGAACACCCCGGGGAGACGGAAGGAATTGCATCCCTTTGTGCTGAAAGGGTGCGGTTCTTGTGAGGGATGGCTATAAGAGGTGTTTTCTTTCTTTTTTTGTAGTTTCATTTTACTGTCATAAATCCAACAAACAAGGGAACTCGCCTGTAGGAAAAGGTTTTCTTGGCGAAAAGCTGTGACTAGGGTGAAGATGGGTGGGAGAAATTGTGCCCGTTGAAGGCACCAAATGACATCTATGAGAGACGATACTCACACTTTTCTTTATGCGTTTGGGGGTAGTTTGCGTTTACAGTGGCGGATTTTGACGATATGAGACCCCAGGCGCAAAATTATTTTGAGGCCCCCTCCCAAGAAAACTTTATTGATGATAAAAATGTAATGTAAAATAACTTATTTATGCTTTTAATTTTTGGTCTTCGTTATCCAGTTTGAATTATATATATATACATATATATAATTTAATATTTTTAATAATTCATATAATTAATATTTAATAATTTATATATAATATTTTTCTATTATTTTTTGCTTCTTTTATATATATATATATATGATTTTAAATAGATAAAAAAATCTTTTTTTATTCAAAACAGAGATTTTTTGGTTTGAAATTTAAAATAATTAAATGACAGTGATATCTTTCGGTCTTTGATTCTATCTAGTGGGTAAGACATCACAGTATCCAAGTATTCAAATTTTATATTTAACAGGAACCAAGTTTCAAAATTGTTTTTAATAAATATAGTTTTTGTTTTTCGTCACTTAAATTTAAATTCACTTAACTTATTCATTTTTAAAATGGTAAATGAGCTCATAAATCATCAATTTATCTTTATGAAATATAATGAATTTTACCATAAACTGAGAACCATTTTATAGCCATTTAAGTTTGGAGTTGGAATAAGCAGTGTCTACTCTTTTGTCCCAAAGGATAGAATGGTATATTCTAATAACAATACAGGCAAAAAAGAGGGAAACTATAGAATTACTTTCCCGAAAAATTTTAAAAACAGTATTTTAAGGTAAATTAAGATAATTATTCAAAAAAAAAACATTGTATAGTTCAAGCTCTACGAAGTAAATCATTAATTTTTTTACTGTTCCTTTCTTTTAAACAGTTCTGTTCTTAAAAAAAATGAGAATGGGAATTCTAAAGCAAAGCAATATGTTTTATATATAATATGACTAATCAAAATTAGAACTTCAAAAATTAAGTTAAAAATTATAAAAAATAAACATTAATAAAACCTTCATAAAAATGACAACAATGCACCTTTTATGCGCGCTAACGCAGCAGCATTAAGCGATTTCATCATCAGAATATTCCAAGAATTTTATAAACAGAAATAAACTTATTAACAAACAGAAATTATCAAATAATTAAAACACAGAAAAGTAAATTAGAAAGAAAATTACAATTAGAATGAAAGCAAAATGGAAGAAAATTGGAAAAGAACTAAAATGGCGATTCTTCCTCAGAGGCCACACGCCATTGTAGCTCTAAAACAGGACAAAAATTTTCTGAATAAAGGAATGACCATTAGTCAAAAATTATTCTTTTATGTGGCCTGAATTTTGTCCAACATCTGAAAATAGGATAACAGGAAAAAACTTAACAGATACCTTTACAACATAAACAATAATGAGACAGAAACCAAAATGCAAAAAGTCATCCTCTTTCAAAACAGACGCTCTAAACAAGGAAAGCCAAATAACATCAAGAAGCAAGCCCCTAGCTCCATCTATGTAGAAGAATTCGAACTATTCTCCAGAAGAACAGAAATTCTTAAAACTATTTTTTAATAATTTATTAACTTTTGGGAAATAACCAGGATATCCGTTATCTTTTAATATATTTTTTAAATTATCTAAAGCCTTATCAAAAGTATATTGGTTATTACAAATATTTTTAATCCTATTAATTTGAGAAAATATAGAATTTTTTAAAATTTTAAATTGAAGACATTTATGAAAATTGCAGAGTGTAATAGCTTTGAACTTAAAATCTTTTCGTTTGTCATAAATTCCGACAGAGACTCCTGAATTTATAATTTTAATTTCCAAATCCAAAAAATTACACTTGTTCGATTCATTATTAGTTTTATTTAATTTAAGCTCCTCTGGATAGCAGTTAAAAATGGAATTAACATTATCATAATTAAACAGTAAAAGGTCATCAATAAAACGGAATCCGAACACAAGTTCATTCTTAATTAATTCTCTCTCAAATGAATGAAGAAATAAATTGGCCAATGCACTGGAGAAGCAACAACCCATAGGAATTCCAAGAACTTGTTTATAGTAGTTAATTCCATTAAATAAACAATTTTCACAAATATTAGCTCTGCAAATTTCTAAACATTTATATTTATCAATTAAATCAGTATTTAGGTATAAATCATATACATTTGAGCAAACTTCAATTAATTTATTGTGTGGGAGACTAGTAAATAGATTTTCAAAATCAAATGTATAAATATTATAAATTCTATTTTCTTTGATAAAATTCAAAATTTTAGTGTTATTGTCAATGATAAAGTTATCTTCTTCTTTTATTTTGTTAAGAATAATTTTAAGAAATTTGAAGAATAATTTTCCAAAATGATAATTATAGCAGCCAGTGCCACAAGTGACAAATATGAAATTTAATGGATTTTTATGAAATTTTATAGTGGGGAAAAGGTAAGGATAATTTAAATTATTGGTTTTAATTTTAGTTTTTTTAGCTAGTGCTAAAATTCTTTTATCAAGTTCTTTTTTGCCAAATTTGATAAGTTTATATGTTTTATTTGAATTATATTCAAAAAGAATAATTTCCTTGAAGTGTGATTTACACATTATGCAAAAATTATTTCCTGCCTTATCAACTGTAGTAATAATGAATCTACTTTTTAAATCCTCAATTTCTTTTTTAAGATGCTTGTTGAAGAAAATGCCTCTATTAATATTTTTACAATTATTTTTATAAATTCTATTCTTTATCTCTTTTAAGATGCGCTGTTTCCATTCTCCAAATCCTTCAATGGGCCAATGATATTTCCTGGCAACATTTGCAATAAAAATATTTAAGCCACAATTAATGGAATTGACAATCCTAATAGGACCAACTTTATTTCTAAGCCTAAATTTAGTTCCCTTTTTCATAATATCTCTAAGAGATTTGGATTTAACAATATTTAAATTACCCGTGATAATATGTCCCCTATCTTTATCCATAAAATCCTTATAATCTTCATCATTACAATAGCAGTATGTATTGTTAATCTCATTTAAGTTTTTACAAAAGTAATTATAGTTGCAAATTTGCTGTTTAAGAGTTCTTGAAAATTTAAATGCAGTTGAAATTACAGAAATATCTTTAACAGGAAAATATTTTTTGTTATCATGTAAAATTTTAGGTAACTTTAATCCTTCAAACACGAGATAAAGGAAATTAATAACACAAAATCGCCATTTTAGTTCTTTTCCAATTTTCTTCCATTTTGCTTTCATTCTAATTGTAATTTTCTTTCTAATTTGCTTTTTTGTGTTTTAATTATTTGATAATTTCTGTTTGTTAATAAGTTTATTTTTGTTTATAAAATTCTTGGAATATTCTGCTGCTGCATTAGCGCACATAAAAGGTGTATTGTTGTCATTTTTATTAAAGTTTTATTAATGTTTATTTTTTATAATTTTTAACTTAATTTTTGAAGTTCTAATTTTGTTTTCTTGTATTCTATCAGAAGCAGCTGCATATGCGCCTTTCTGTATAATGCAAAAGAATTTTAATTAATTTTTAATTCAATTTCTATTAATTTTTAATTTAATTTTCGTTTAATTTTATCAATTATAACTGTTATGACTAATCAAAAGTGTACCATGAAAAAATTGTTCACTAATTCAGTTTATTCACAAGTTTTCTGATATAAAAAATATAATTTAATAAACATTCTTCAATGGTAATAAAACAAATTGCTAAAGGGTAACAAAAAATGAAATTAAACTTTAGAAGGAGATACAAAAATAAATGTTATACCAGATATATTAGTAGCAGCAATGAAATGCTACTTTTGAAATTCGGAGTAAAATTTTATGAACACAGAAACAGGTATGGAAAGACATAAAATTACTAAAGAGTCACTTTTCTTGCTTTTAATTTTGAGAATTTGTCTATAATTTTTTCATAATCGAATTCCTGTACTACATTATTTTCAATAAATAAAAGCGACAGTTCATTTAAATGCGGTTGGCTCATACTATTGCGCAAATAGTTCTTGACACGTTTCAGAACTGAAAACGATATCTCTCCGACTGCATTACAAATTGTTAGAGTGAAAAAAAATTTTTTCCACGCTGGGAAATGTTGATTGCAGACCATCTTTAATCAACTTGCACATATCCATTGGATTTGTTACTTTTTCATTTTTTGTGTCTTTAATAAAATGTTTCACTTGAAATAATTTGCTTTGATATCATCAGCGTATTTTGTGGTTAAGTTTGTTATGCAAGTTTCGAATGCCTTTTCTTCTGATTTGCTGTAAAAAAAAAAATTGAAATCCATTTAGAATATTGTTATAGGTAGGCTTGCCAGATTTCTGAAATGATCAACCGGGACACCGAAATGACCCCCAGCGTCGCGGGTATTCAAGGGTATACACCCTTGGCGGGTTTTTAGAGTGTTTTAGAGGGTAGTTTATTCTCAATGCTATGAATAAATGGTTACTGATTAGGAACCTAAACCAGGGGTAATGATAAATGACACAAGCATATAAATTTGAACATTTTATTTCTTACATGTTAATATTTATAAGTTACTTAAGTAAGAAGAAACACTTTGAATGAGGAATAAAAATTTGAACAATATTTACATGTACTTTTCATTGGCTAGGACTTTTTTAGAAAGTCTTTTTTGTTTTTAATCTTAATGTAAAAATCTTCAGAAGCTAATCCGATATTAATTTTACATGTCATCAAGCCTTTAACCGTAGATTCCTTCATCAAACCCCTATCATCAGTCCATGCGTTGTTCATCAAAGAAAATACTCTCTCAACTGGTGCTGATGTCCCAGGCAAGCAGAAAGCATACTCAACAATCTTGATCAGATTGGGGGCTGCTATGTGTTTCTCCTTGAAGTGACCAAACAGCCCGAGCCATTTTTCTTCACTTGAAATAATCACATCTCTGGTAGTCTCTTCTTGCTTCCACTGTTCCCAATTTGACTGCAAATACTCCTTAGCAAGCACAACTTCGTCAAACAGCTGATCATTGTTTATTTTCATATCGGATACATCAAGAAGACTGTTATTAATAATTTCAGCAGAAGTTTCGGCGTTTTCCCAATCAACAGCATTTGTTTTGGTCAGATTGACACATGAAAACTGTTCAGCGTTTTTCTGGCTCTAAAGCTACACCCCTTATTGCCCAATATTGGACTCGCCCGGAGAGCCTCTTGCATCGCGCATGGTCACGATTGGCGAGACAAGACGATACGAAGACATTATTTATTTGCAGACCATCACTCTTCTATAGTTTTCACTTTTCATACAGTACAGTGAAATAAATAACAAAGTAATTATCCTAAATAATCCTTCACAGTTAATTATTTTTAGCCTTTTTTGGCCATCTATAATCAAATTTAATTTTTACTGGTACGCGAAGTAAACCGGCCGGGACACCGGCATTTTGTCTGAAAACCGGGACGTCTGGCAAGCCTAGTTATAGGTAGTGCTTCTTTGCGTAAAGCAGAAAAGCATTCCTGTTGTCTTTTATTTTGAATTCACTGAGGTTGAGTGACGCCTTGAGAAAGTTCATCTGGTGGATTCTTTAATCCGTTACTTTGTTCAATCTTTATTTCTTAATAATTTTTATTTTGTTTCTTGATGATTTATTATATTTACAATAAAAATTAATATAATATAAATTAACATATTTATTATAATAATTAATCATAAAATACCGGTTATAATAGCGAGCAAACATAACTTAGCTTAAGACAAATTTTATAAATGTGTATACAAGTGCTTTAACTTTTTTATAATTTAAAAATCAGCTTTATTTAAAAACATAATTTACGAAATCATTTACTTCCTCAAGATTTAAATGCATTTAGAAATAAAACTATGCATGAAATGATTTGAAATAAATTAAAAAAATACCCAATTAAAAGCAGTAAAACATATTCTGAATCAATAGCCATAGCGCACAACAAAGGCATACAAATCTTGTGTAGAAGTTCGGTAATTAAATCAATTTCAATAATTTTATGTTAAAGAGATTCGAATTGACATAAGCAGTATAGAAGATTCGAGATGCAATGGATTATAAAATATTTAATTTCTTAAAGTTTCTTTCTTACTAAAAAAAAGTTGAAAATTCTTACTTTTCTCTTCAAAAATCTTTTATCTTTAAAAATATATATATAATCAATCTTCTGACTTGAACGTCCGAATTAAAATTTCTTAGAGAATTACGAAATGCGCTAAAAAGGGCTTTTAGGTTACAGTATTCATTTTTACCTTTGGTAAGAAAAAGAATTAAGAACTAAAAAAAAAGGCTATTTTCTCTAATTATGAATTAAAATCATCACTTTATAATTTCAATGTCGTGTATTGCTGATGACATATCGTGGCAATCCCGAAACTAGTTTTAGTGATAATAAACATACACTGAATAAAAATTATTTAGTGTTTAAATAAATGGCAGAATTCACATTCAAATTTAATACATTTTTACATTTTGATTGCTGCGAATCAGATAAAGCTTTTAATGTTTTATGACAGAATTATTTTACTATTCTCATTATTGTAGTTACTTTTCAACCAACGCGGCATACGAGTGGTTAACATCTACACAGCATTGTTATGCAGCGTTAGGTCAACTAGGGGATTACAGCCTTTGTTGCTTCAAATCCCATAACTCCTATCATTCAAGTTCAAGGTCAACTAATGCTCATTTTTTTTTTTTTACCCTTTCAATCTCACACATGGTTCGCCTTTGCGCTCTCAATTTATTTTATTTTCTCTCTCATTGGGCGTTTTTAGATTTCGGATTCTTTCATGTTGCCTCAACGGGAACTTGGCTGGTTTTTACATATTCGATTTCTGTTATTAAAAGTCACTCACCGAAAAAAAAAAGACTGTAATTTTCTAAAATACAATTCAGATAATTACAACCTCAAGTTTGAACTTTTTGAAGGTAAAGCTATTTTTGAAAAATTCTATTTCATTTGTATTCTAGCAATATTTTTCTAGCACTGCTTGTTTCTGAAGAGATGAACGGCCACTGCTTTGAATATTTTTCGAAGGTTCCCAAGTTGAACTATTTGTGTAAATACTTCAATTAATGTAATATTTGACTACTTTTTTCAGATTTAACAAGAGTTAAAAAATACATTGTTATTTCCTGTTTCCACCCTTTAAATAATTTATTACAATATGCATATTTTCCCTAAAAAAAATGGATAGCACAGCAGTGACAGGTATGGAAAAGTGGTCCAAGTCAATAACTTTGTCTTCTTATATCTCTGTAATTTTTGCAGATAGAAGCGGGCAATTTTATGTGAATATGCGAATATAAGGATAAGATTATACTAATTGACATTTTTGTATTGCCATATAAAAATTAAATTTTTGTAACTTTTTATTATCAATCCCCTTGGATATCAAAGTATTTTCATACAAATTCTTACCTTATTTGATGAAAATTTGTAATTGAAAGTATATGTATAGGATCAATATTTAAGGAAATAAACGCTTGTTCCACTTTTTTGGGACACCCTGTATATAGAAGAGTTTATTTTCTGTGTATTTGTTTTTTTCTTCTCTATTCACGCCCAGACCGTTTGACCTAGCAGGACTAAATTTGGCACAGCAATGGATTAGTATAAGTGGGAGCTAACGCCGTAAAAATTATTTTAAAATTCAAATTAGAGTTTTATTTATTTAATGTTAAGTGACAAATTCGGGCTTTTTTTGCCTATTTTCGCAAATTTCCTACATATATCCTACATTCAATTTTTACTGCACGCTATGGCTGCTGGGTGGGAGGTCTTGATGGTTATATTCAGAGAAAATATATGTAAAATTATAGTTCAACTCATACTGGGCCCCATTTCCCACGGATAAAAATTACACTCTTGAAAAGTGGGTTCTGAGAATTTTGTCCCATCACTCCCCTCTCGGTGGGCCTGCTTAGACAGAAAAATCGCAGACAGCAGCATTGAGAAAAATTCAGAAATTTTCACATGCCGAACTCCTAAATCTGATCAAGATTTCCTCTAAAGTTTAATACATGAAAACATAATTTAAACAATCAAAAGTACACTTTCTTTATTGTCAAGGTAGGTGTTCAATAAAATAATATATTAGCTCTCATCGATAACAATTAAAGGGCGGAAGCTGGTTGATGTTTAATGTGGAAGAAAACCTCCAATTTTTTTTTATGTGAATGATCATCTTACGTTTGAGTAAACTACTTTAAAACATTCATTATTATGGACAAGATATCTCGTCTTCCAGGAATGTTTGCTGCAGGCTAGAATTCGACTTGCATACCACTTTTGAAAAATAGAACATGCTAATAGATGTATGCAGAATATTTTGAGCAGATCACAATACTTGTTATTGTCTACAATGACCAGACACTCAATTTTTTCCTTAAGTTTTCTCATTAACTTTTTTAAGCATATAAATTGTCTAGAGCAAGCGGAGTTATTAGTTTTCTTCTATGAGCTTGCATCTAATTAGCACATTGCAGTCAGTGTATTAGTGCCCCGATTTCTAAGGAATAGGAGTAAGAGTACCAACTTTTGATATCGACACAAGTGGGAGTGTTCTCTTCCCAACTTTTGTATATGCTGGACACAATATGGTGTGTTCTGTGCTTCGTTATGAAAAAATCCGAGTATGCATTTTGGATGTCTTCCTTTCAACTGAATGAGACCGAAACTCGATACAGATTTACACTTTTGGTCACAAGACGTTATGTCAAATTTCATTTATCTACGTTGTGTTTTTGATTTAAATTATTCACATAGATGCAAATAAATATTTGGTCAACTTGCAGATGAATTTGGTCCAAATTTGATACACAACTGATGATAAAAGTGTATAATAAATTCTATCCATCTAGTTCTTTGCCTTTTTGAGTTAGTTCACATGTAATGCCTGACTGGCACCCCAAAGACTGATTTTGTTCAATATTTGATAAAATTCTACAATTTTGGTGTCAAGATCACATACAAAATTTCATGCTTTTTTAGTTATGTTCACAGATGGACATAATTCCAAAAATATATTTTTCGGACTGAAGCAGGTCTATAACATGGAGATTCAGGCTTAAAAAGTACTGCTTTATAGAACTAAAATGTGACTAATTGTCTTTCTGTTTTCAGACGTGATTACCAAAGTCTGTGATTGCACTGTAAAATAAATAATTACAAAAATTTTAAGTAGGACTTTGTTGTTATGTACTGTAAGAGACAGGAAAAGATATTTAGGTATCTAGGATAAACAAAGAAAATGAATGCAATAAGTATAATCATTTTTTTTTATTTGATATCCTACTATATGTCACAACAGCAATTCTAACATGCAACAAAAGGCACTTCTAAAACAATAAAAAAAAATATTAAGGCATTGCTGTTTGAAAGTTGAATCACAGTCATAAATAAAGCATTCAGATATGTGGCATATGTAATGACTAAATACAATGGAGCACAGTTAAATTGTACATAATGCATATTTAACTATGAAAACTTAGCAGGGGACAACTAAAATGCTATTTACACAAATTTCATAGCATTTATTATCAAAAAACTCTACTATATACACATAATTAAGTCATTCCATATTTTTATGAAACAGCCTACTTATCACTTGTGAAGCATGGGAAAATAATCTGCGGAAGAATAACACCCTTTTACTAATGTTAAAATATACTGAAAGTCAAATTATATGCACGAAACCACAAAATGAATAATGAAAGAAATAATAATAAGAAGAATTTGAATATGGAACATTCTGTTGTACAAAATGACAAATTGTATTTCATGTAATTTCAAGCCAGAAAGAACAGTTAAATAATAGAATCTACATAGTGTTCAAATGTTTTGTAATATATTAAAAACCAAGCAATTATAATCTTTCATTCTAAATAATTATATATCCTACTATACATGACATATAGTAGGATATCAATTTACTTTTGTAAAGAACTACAATTCTTGCAGAATCGAATAATATGCACAAAAGTTACAGAAAAATGTATTTTAATTGTGAGAACTAGTCAAATTACACTCCATAAAGTTTAATTTAAACAACTTACTTCTTCATTAGAAAATGAAACCTAGCTTAACATTAATATAACTAAGCATTTGCAATTTAATTTGAATAATACAGATTTTGAATAGAACAGTCACTCAGGTCTAAGATTTTAAATCTTGGTACATTCCCTCCTACATTCCAACAGGAAAACAATTATTTATGTTTAATACTCAAGAAAGAGTAAATGTCAACAGAAAAGAAAATACAAAAGTTTCATTTAAACTCAACAGCATTTTAAACATTTCTTTAAGAAATTTAATAGGAATTAGTTATCCATTTTTAAAATTTCAGAAGAGTAAGGGGTGAAGAAATTACCATTTTTAGAAAATTATTTATTTTGTTCGTTTTACTTGATAGCAAAAAAATACTATGTGGGCAACTTAAAAAAATTACAGTATCTGAACTATTAAAAACACCTAACACAAAAATACGAAAGAAAAAAAAATCATTTACAAAATCTTGAGCAAGAAAATAGCAACTAATTCTTCTTACAACAGAAGAACACATGTAAAATAAACACATTAAAAATCTTTGGGAAATAAAATACTTTACTTTTGAGCAAAAGTATGACAGCCCTTAGTTTAACAATGACGAAAGCGACAGATGGCAACATCTAAAATGCAATAAATATTTAAAGATGAAACTATCAATTATGAAGCCATTTAATTGCATGACATTTTTTCTTAAATTTAATGACATAGTAGTAATCTCTCAATTTAAAAAAAATATATATGCCTTAAAATAAATTGTTTGTATTCTAAGGAAAAAAAAAAAGGTTAAAAACTGCAACAAACTTTTTTTAACCCCCAACATAAAAGAACAATATTTAATAAGCACAACAAATTTCTAACACAAATTTAAAAGTGGAAATCAGCAATCTACTTGAAAAGACACTTTTCTTAAGGCTTGGGACATGCATTACATAGGTGGTACACAGAATGTGGATGCTAAGAAGAGGTCAGTCGAAATAATGCAAGAATTAACCATTCATCCAAAACAAAAGTGCTTCTGTGACATTGATGTTTAAAACATGTAGCAAATTTTAACTGTTTGCTAGCACCTCTTCCTCATTCTTAAACAACTATCGTATAGTTAGAAACAGATACAGAGCTTTGTATAAAAGACAGAAAAAATCAGTAATGGAATGTACACAATGAAAGCATGAATGACTTAAGTCTTATTATAAACGTTTTTATCCACTGAAGATAAAAATCTATACCATTAAAAATTTAGCAGTTCATAGAATCTATAAAAACAATTCACTACCTTCAATAGTGAAAACTCAAGTGTTTTGCATTAGTTATTTTTCATTATAATGAGAGAACTGTGCATTAAATTTAGTCTCTAGTTTTGCATTAGTAAAATAGGGCAAAAAAATGTTTTTCTTTTCCATGCAGAATCACATAAAACACAGTTTACAATACACAGAAGTCAAAATCAGATCAATCAAATATGCATTTTAAAAACAAAATTATATGAAAATTAAAATTAAAGCATAGAAGGATTAATTCTCTAACTATTTCAGTCTTCATATTAACAAATTTCAGTCTTCCCGAAAACAAAATATATTATATGTTAAGTTTTCAAAAGAATCCTATAGAGGGATTATATCACAGGATCAACATTTAAACATGAACTATTAAAGAAAATGTTTAACTGTTCAAAGCACTTAAATTTCTCCCTCCATTGTAGATACTATACTTCATTTTAAGTAGTTCAAAAATAACACTTTTATAGCATACAAAACCTTAAAATAACGAATTCCCAATGATCTTTTTTTATATTCAAAAATTTCTACCAAGCATATGGATTTAAAAAATCAATTCATCCAAATTTAATTTTTCAAATTTTACGGAAATAACAAATTGATACATAAACTTCACATCTGGATTGCTTATAATATTTTGGTGATACTTTTAATGAATTGTTTTGCACATTATCAAAGGAAAAAAAAAAAAAAATGACATTTAGATCCTATTAGATAGATATATTTTAAGACGGCAAACAGAATAGATGAACTGAGAAAATTTTGATGCCATATCAGAAAACTTTAAAAACACAGCCAAGTCTTTTTAGAGTTCTTCAGACATATATTTATAATGTTAACAAAGAAAGCCACATTAAATAAAATTACTATGATAAATCTTACATATCCTTACAGCAAACTCCAAAGTGAAGAATAATAATTAATTTGAAGAGCAATAAAAAAAATTTAGAACGAAGTTACATAACTACATGCAAGATTCAGATTTTCATTTGTTACATAACTTTATTAGTTTAAAACTAAATATCAAACAGTCTTACTGAGTTGTAATTTTTTTTGATAACTTACTACTTTGCCTCAGTCCTGACAAAATAAAAACTGTTTGCAAGTTCTTGGAATACATACAAAAGAATGTCAGTCTTTAGATAGCAGCACAAAGCTTTTTCAGAACTCCAATGGGCGGCTGTTGAAAGCTGCCTTTTATGTACAACTTTTGCCTGAGTATCAGTTGATGCATAAATTCATCAACTGGGCAGATATCTCTTTTGGATGAATTTGACAAAGCGATGATGAGACAGAAGTCTATGGCACATGATCTAGAGGCACTTGGCACCTTTCCATCTTGAGAGAAACTGTTGAAAATCCGGTTCTGAATTCTGTTCCATCACTCAAATGTCATCAAATTCTCCAAATGCTATATAAATTAAAATAAATCAATGAATTTCTTTGAAATTATTTTAGTATTAATTTAGAAAAATTCAGAAACTTTGAGAAATATTTTGCAATTATGTTTAATTGCAGGTTTTGTACATGAGGTAAACAATTTATTGCTACAAAAAAACTTAATGATTTCAAAACTAAAGTTTAGTCTAAATAACAACTATTTTTTTATTTCTTTGAAGTTATACTTCTTTAGGAGCATTGATGGTGAAAATTTTGTCAGTGAAGGAAGTTGCGAGCCGGATGCGAAGAAAAACGATAGTACGAAATTAGCCATTAAAGAGAGTTGCACACGATTCATACATGAAGCTGTCAAAGCAAACACACTGCCATAATACAGTATTTATAAGTACCTTTAGCCATTTAATTAAAAATTAATTTTTGTAAGACGAAAATATTATAATAATTTTAAATTTAGGTTTCAGATGTTTGTTATTCATATTCATTTGATCCATTCTATGTAAATGTATAAATATAGGTTTGAATATTTTTAACAATGCCCAGTGAATTACTAACACTGAAGCGTTCAATTATCTAAATTCATCAATAGTTTCTTAAAAAGAAGTACGACTTCTAACACGTGTACATAAGTACACCCATCAAACTTTTTTCTTTTTTTGCAGTAGTGAATTGAAATAATATGGTTTGTAAAGAATATCAACCGTCGAAAATGAAACAATCGAAAATTTGTTCTGAAATGCGAAACAAAAATGTTTGGAAAAACAGAGAAATAGAAAAGCTTAGCATATATAGTTTTTTCATTGATTTAAATTCAAGTTAATCACCAAAATGAAATGAAAATAAACCAGCGGGAGCCATCTCTCCAAAACTTTCTCGTATCCGCCCAAACGTGGGTGGGAAAAAAAATACACATAGTGGCAGTAACATGGAAGATTCCCTACACAGGAAGGGGAAAACGTGCACACCATTTTTTGCGTCGTACAATGGTGAAGAAACTGAATATGCAATTTGAATGTTTTTTTTACAACCGATTGAAACGAAAATTGGGCACAGATTTATAATTAATGTTAGGAGACCTTATACAAATTTTTATTTATCTAAGTCACAGGATTCAGAAGTTATCGTGTTAACAAGTATGCGATTATACAGACAGTCAACCCTTTGACAGATTTGATCAAAAATTTCACACAAACCTACATTTCGGATGATAAAACTCTGTACCAAATTTTATCTCTCTAGCTATTTCAGTTTTTGACATCATGTTCACATGAACATGGACAGACAGACTTTTTGTGGACAAATTTTGTTCAAAATTTGATAGAAACATACAAATTATATGTTAATTGTACCAAATTTCATCCCGTTACTCTAAACCATTTTTGAGTTATCATGTTCACAGACGGACATAATTCCAAAATTTTTTTCAGACTCGGGGAGGTTAAAAACGTGGATTCATCAAAAATCTAGTTCAAATTTTTTGACAATTACAATACTTTCTCTTTGTATACGAAAAAGTAAAAAACACTTCAAATGATTCACAGTGAACTAAAAATAATGAAATCTTTTAGGATATACCTGGTACCTTAAAAATTTTATTGTAGACACCAATTCAACTAACAAAGCGAAACTATGTTTAAAATAAAATATTCTACCGAATGTTATTTCAAAAAACAATTTTTTTTCCCTGTGAAATATTTGAAATGAAACTTGGTTTAAAGTTGAAATGAAAATTTTAAGTAACTTGCCATGAAAAATCCATAATTAAATTTTATACATTTTGATTAAATAGCAAAAATCAAGTGCAGCAATTAAAATTCAAGTGCCCGTAAGAGTTTTTATTCGACTGAAAAAAGTCTAAAGTTTGAGCAAAACTTACTGTGCACTCATCATACTGGTTTGTAGCTTTTCTTAGATGATTATACCACTGGACGGTTTTTGCAGGCGAGCCAGTACGAAACTTGTAGACATTTCCTTTTGTTGGGTCTGTAAGTTGGAATGCATCAGGCTGATTGCCAGAGTCCGAACAAATAACTATACATCCAGACACATCAAATGATTTGCATGGTGTGCTTTTGAACTATAAAGGAGAGAAGTAACAAATTAAAAGAGCACATTAATTCACATTTTTCATCACTTTTAAATCTAGGCAATTAATAACGATCTTTAAGAAATAAGACACCATATTTCTAAATACGCAGTTTAAGAGGGGAAAAAAAAAGAATCATTTGTGCTTCAACTGTGCTAACAAACTAAACAACTAAGAAAAACTATAAATAAAACAATTTTTTTAATATCAACATTAATTTAAAATCTCAAAAAACTTAGGTTCTTGCTTAGCTACAATAGCTTAGCACTTTTCCTTGATTTTCCAGCAAATCGTGCATTCATCAGACATCATCCTGTGTGGTCTTCAATTTGAGATTTTCTCAGATTTTTTTTCTGCAATTCGAGACAAAGCGGCATAACAGCAAGCATACGTCGCAAACCTCATTTTACAAATTTACATTTTTTTCCCTCGATTTTCCAAACACAGTAAAAAAGTAGTCTCCATATTTGTACACAAACAATTACTATAGAGAAGTATATTCTTTTTATATCTTCATCCACTAGTCTGTAAAGGGATTATCTTTTTGAAATTTATATATTAAAAAATAGCAAAACAACCTTTTGAGAATGCAGTGAACTCTTTATAAATATTACACATGCATATAAGCTCTAACTTTCAACATTTGCTCACCCTAAAGTAGTATGCTTGTATATAATGGAACTAAAATTTTATAAAATGCAAAATAAAATAGTACACTGATTATATATTATTAAGCTATTAATTGCAATCTTACATTTTTAAATTTCGGAATAAACTATCAATAAAATATGTTTAGTTTTGTTATTTCAGAAGCATATAATTCATAATAAAAGCAAATTAAATAAAGAATGAAACTAACATCAGACTTATCTGTTCCTCTAAGAGTTTTTGGTGAAAAATATATTAGTGTAGTTCCTTTTAGTACTAGCCAGTACCTCATCCAGGGGGACATCTATAAAAATAATGAATACAATTAAGTGAAAAAATATAATGAGAGAATATAAGAAAACACAGACTGCTCCCGGCCCCCCCCGCCGGCGGGGGGGGGTTTAGAGCTTGGACACACTCGCACAGAATAAATAGACTAACACTGCAACAAAAAATTGCACAATACACAATGAAATGCAAAATTGGAATTTGAGGTGCTTTCCAAGCCATTTTTCTATTTATTGCTGCTTATGAATGCTATTAGTGCAGAATGGCACAGAGTAACTAATTTAAACTAAATGCAATTATTCTTTAAATATTTTTATCACTGAAAAAATAAGTTTTAAGTCAAATCTCATAAAAAAATATTTTAAATGCCATTTTATGGAATTTTCATTTTAATTAAAAAAAACTCATTTTCATATATTAAAGATACAACATAAGAAGGGATTAAAACTCTTTTCTACAAAGAAACAACTTACAGCTGGTTTTTTCCCTTCTTTTAAAACTGTTTTCCTGCGTACATAACCTTGGAAAGTAGCAACAGCATCAATATGTCGCAAATTTATTTCCTGATGTTCACTAAAAAGAACAAAGAACCATTACAATTAGTTAAACAAATGTAATGTGGGAAACAAAATATGAAGATCCAAATTTGATAAGGTGCTAAATACTATCTAAAAGTCATCTTAATCATTGAATTAAAGAAACAAACACTCTTAGAACCATATAAAAACACTGCTCTGAGCTGCTGTGGAAAACAAAAATTATTTTGATAAAGGTCATAAATTAGCAGCAACCTTTTTAAGCATTTAGTCAAGGAACTGTAACATAAATAATTTTTTGCATAAAATCCATTTACAAAAAACACTTGAACTGAATGCACATGCAGTAAAAAGACTACCTTATATCTCTACACATTTTTATTGAGCAACTGAAATTTATCTTACATGAACTATCTTCAGCCTACAAATAATGCTAAAAATCATTCTAACATTTAATCATGCAAAACCTATTTTTTAAGATATATTTTTTGCTGAGTTAATACCTGATTCTGATGTTTTAAAATCAATGTAAGCGGCATATCCCAAATTAATATGACCAATTTTACATCAAAATGAAAAGCTTAAATTAAGACCAACTCTCAGGATGAATTTGCGGAGAGAAAATATACTCCTAAATTCAAGTTAAGGAAAACTTGGAACGATTCTGAAATTTTATTTTTTGCAGGAACTGAACATAAGAATATCTTTTTAAAACAGGGTGTGGAGGTAAATAGTAAATTTTGCATCACTTCATCTTAACTACTAGCCTTATCTAGAGCCTAACGGTTAAACCCATTAATCCATTCTGAGAAGGTTGGTTGGTTTATTTGAATTTAATGACACAAGAGCCAAATATGACCATAATGTGTCAATCATAAGATCCTATTCTGACTAGATCATATAGTCAAATCTGAACCTTCCTTGCTTGAATTGATATCTTTCTTTCAGTATATGTTCTGTAATATTATTATGAACAGTATATTATAGCATTTTAAATAGATGCACACAAGTAACAAAAAATTTCAGATAAAATATTTTTGGTAAAAACTAAACATACTTGCAATTAAGAGGAAGGTGCTCCAGCCATGTATCAAAATGATCATGAATATCTGCATCATGGATAAAAAAAAGGTATTAATTTAAGGAACAAAACATCCATTTCATAATGATAAAAGTGCTAAACACTCATACAGAGAGAATATGGCAAGTTTAAAATGGGGGAAAAAAATGCAATTCTCAATATCATACCAAGAGTACAAATACAACAAATGTTAAATAAAATAAATGTTAAAATAGTACAAACACTAATTAAAGCAAAAAGGATTTTTATTTTCTTAAAAAACACCTTTTAATACTTGTATGGATATCACAAAACTATAAAAAAATTTAAATGTGAAAAGGAAATACACAAGTATTATCTTATTTGTCTGTTTATCGTTTAGTGTTATACAAACATCTATTGATGTGTTACAAATAATACACATCTATAGATGTTTGTATAACACAAAATGTTAAGAAACAGACAAATAAGATAATACTTGCATATTAACCTTTTCATATTAAAATTTTTTTATAGTTTTGCGATATCCATACAAGTATTAAAAGGCATTTTTTTCAATAAAATAAAAATGTTTTTTGCTTTAATTAGCATTTGTACTATTTTAACATTTATTTTATTTAACTTTTGTTGTATTTGTACATAAAGCTTGGTCAACAAATTATAATCTAATTTAAGTGTTACCTTCTATGCTTCCAAGAGACCTCTTCCTTGTGATAACAGGAGTATGTTCTAATATACTGTCATCAAGTAGATGTCGTTCGGAAGAAAAGTTGGAACAAGTGCTGGAAATAATAAAAAAGTGAAGCTTTTATTCACATGACAAAGACAGGAACAAAAAAGAAGTATATTTTAAGGATTAGTTTTATAAATTTATTATAGGAATTAATTACAGAAAAGAAAATATATGCATACCTTAAGGTATCCACAGACAGAGAAGACATTACACTGTAAAAAAAAGGTTATAATTAGTATTTTAAGATTCTTTATTTATGGCACATTATAAAAAATTTATAAGTACACTTATAAACTTAACTATGCTGCGGAACAATACAAAATGGAAATTAAAAATGTTAAGTTCAATTTTTTTTTTTTGGTTATTTCAAAAACAAGACAGTTTTTATATAAATATATAACAGTTACCTAGATTATATATTAATACAATCTGTACATCATGTAAATCATATGGACCATCATCTGGTAAATCAAATGAAACATCTTTTTTCACAAAAGAGAATTCAAGACAAAATTTTATTGATTAGATAGTATTTTTATGATGCTTTAAAACTCATTCGTCATTTCATTAATTTGATGGCAGTTATTTAGCAGAGCAAAAAAAGAGGCTAGAATAATATTTAAAAATTAAATGATTAATGAAGAAAAATGAATATATAATATTAACAGCAAGAAACTAAATTATCTGTAGCTATACAAAATATAATAGAAGAAATGTATAAATGTGGAATATAATCACAAACAATAACAATCTTCAGTTTATAATTGATTATATAGTAGTTTTATGAAAGTTGAAAATTGCACAAAATCATTTTTAGAATTTAAATTTGTGAAGCTTTAACATTTAGAATTAACAATAGCATGAAGTATAAACTAATACAGTGCATGCATACTTAAGCCTCCGACTCCCTCTCCCATAATTTCCACTGGTAAGAAGTAGTCTATTTTCTGCTGCATCCCAGGCCAGTGGGGCAGGGCCCCCCGTCGGGAAAAATTTTTGTATCCCATTCACGCAACGGGGTATTCAACTAGTCGATAAAATAAAGATCTGGCAAAAATTTGAAACCAATTTCATTACACTCCTCTCCCAAGCCCTACATCAAGTCGTGCTAGCGCCACTCCTGCTCCATCCTGTGATTTTCGTGAACTAAGGTGTTTGCTTAGTAGTGTTATAGTGTCGAATTGTATCATACTAATAAAATTTTGTATATAAATAACAATTTGGTTGGTTCAACGGTATTTGAATATGTTAGCAAACGTTGCATTTAAATAGTGATTTTAAAAAAATTAGTAGTCAGAGCATTAATTTTGAATGCTTCGCAATGCATCCACAAACTAGAAAGAACCAAATTAGAATTTGAAAAAGAAAGGGGAGGGAGAACATCTAGAGATATTTAATATAAAGAATGCAAATTACTTTGTTCCTAAACTCCATGCTTTTCTATGTGTAGGAACAAATCTAGAGCCATGGCCTGGCATTGAACGAGATGATCGAGCCTCTAAAGAACCAGGAACTCCCAACGAATTCCTACTTGCAGCCTTCAGATCTTCTGTGACTAAATGTCGATGAGAATTTGAGTCTTTTAAATTTGGTGATGATTTCATCGGCTCCAATTCCAAGGATAGTCTATTAAAAAAATTTCAATGCAAATATTTAGATTTAAATTAAAAAATACATACTAAAATCTTGATAAAAAGTACCAAGCAATAAATAGTATAAGTTATTATGATTTTATTATTAAAGTAAAAATTCATTAAAATAAGAGTGTATAAATCAATGGTCAGGAAAAGGACATGACTGTTAAAAGCAAATTCTAATTTTTATACATTCAATATCAGTTTTCATGTCCAGCAATAACTTTGGTTTAGTTTTCAAACGCATTCATCATTTTTTTTATAATAGTAAAAATTTTAATACGGATACAGGGCTACAAAATTTATATAACTTTTAACGCTGGAAAAGAAACACATAACACTGAATAGAGAAAAACTTTCTTATGTCCTTGTTATTGGTTTTAAGAACCATCATAAATAGAAGGTTGGTAATAAAATAAATTCTTTCAAATTGTATCAAAGATATTCAACTAAATAGTTACTCACTTGTAATTCTCATCTTCAACAAATTTTTGAAGCTCGTCAATATATCTAACTGACCTTAAGTAATTCTGGACATGAGGCAACACAGGAAGATGATCTAGAAATAAATATCAAGTATTTTGTAATTAATTTAACATACAATTAACCAATTTTAGTTTATTGCATAGTTTAATCTAAGAAATATTTCATGAAAAATTAAAATCAATTCAAACTTTAAAATATATTTTATATTAAAAACAATTCATTCTAAAAAAAAAAAAAAAATGTTGGTCATCATTTTTAAGGCAAAAACTTACCATAATTGGACTGTTGGTATTCAGCTATCAGTCGAAGAATATTATTCATTTTCATTTGCCGATGGTGGTTGTCTAATCCTTGTGTAGGTGGATGAGCAATATCAATGAACACCAAATCTTTCAAAAACAAACCTATAATAAAAAGAAATGTGTGAAAAAATATTTTCATGGAAATAAAAATGTTTTGAATTTCTATGCAAAACATGCCCGATTTAAAATATAAGTTTGTAAAGAGAACTTCGATTCTTGTTTGAAAGAAGGCTATTACTTTTTTTAAAAAAATTGACAAAGAAAGGAAATATCTAGCACTTAATTAAACGCGGAACCCAAAGTTGGCCATTTGTAACAAACAGGATTTTCATCATGTTACACTGAAAAATGATATAAATAACAAAAATATTTTTTCTTCACAGAATGACCGTATTAAGTTGAAATCACCACAAACCGAGTCGATTTTGTAACTTTAGAAGACACAGGAAATAACTGCCAAATCTTTTCTTTGAAATTAAAATGTTAAAAATTAATGTTATGCTGTACAGAATCGAAGTTGGTTATTTAAAATTGCCTGAAAATTAAATTACACACTCACAAGATAGGCTTAAAACATTAAACAAAAGTGAATATTAAATGGAGCAAGGATAAAGAGATATCAATATGAATAATCTTAACCAAATAAAATAAATGTTTCAATTTACCAGAATGATTTTATCAAAAATAACTGGCATATACATTCTTCATATACTAAAATAAAATTTCTAGAAATTATTTTTCTTATTCATTTAAATTAAATATTACTTTCTAAATAGTTCAACAGATAAAGAAAGGCAGATTGTTATCCTCACACAATTTCTTAAAATTCATATTTCAGAATAAATTCAGTATGCAACAACTTGTCTCATGAATAAAATCCCCAACTAGACTTGAATCATCAGCTGAAAGTTTCAACATATTCCTTTAAAAGTCTCAATTTTTTTGGGAAAACTTAAATACAATTACTTTTTCAGAAAATGAACTTACCTAAATATGGTATACAAGGAAGTTTTGTGTTGGTCATGTGATCTCTAAGCTTTTCAAAATTATTAGCATCAGAAAAAACATCAGCTAATTTATCAAAGGTGCTTTTGTCTTTCTTGGACAGTTGCTAAAAAAGAGAATACAAACATTACAAACTTTATTCATCCAGTATGCAACATTTAAACAGACACTGTTATACATATCTGATGGAATATTGAATTGTAGGAAACAACTTACTGGCCAGGTATTTGATAGCCTAAAAATTGAAGCACTCTGCAATGCTGAAATTATAGCAGATTCCGAATGCAAATTGTTAAGGTCGTGCAATCTTTTAGCAACTTTAATAAAATGAGCAATGATATCTGCTCTAGCTTTTGGTGTTTGTCCAGAAAGGATCTCTTTAACTGCCCATAAGCTAACCTAGAACACAAAATCAACATAATATCAGTAACTGGGAAAAAATGTTACACAAAAAGAATCTATATATATAAAAGGCAAAAATTCAGAAATAGCTTGTATACTACAAATTACTACTTTATTAATAAGTACACTTCAAATTAGTTTACAAATTTTGCTAATAAATATAATGAAGCATAAGGAAGGTTTCACAACTAATTAAATAGTTAATTTTATTTTTATAAATTGAAAAATTATCTTTTCTATACATAGAAAAGTTTATTTTATCTTTGGTGTTACCATTCCTATTGAATGGAAAAATTGTAGACATTTTTAGGTCATTTTAATTTATTTGCCTTCAAGTTGCCACTTGTAATATTTATTTTTGCATCACTCTTTAAATATTATTAATAATTAATAGATTAAATTAGCTTTATGTAGTTATAAAAATCATTTTGTGCAACTGATGTTCATTTTAATTAAAAATGAAATTGCAAACAGTAAGATGTTCTTGTATTAAAATATTTTATATAAAAGCATCTTTTGCATTAAAAAATATATAAATCTATATATGTTAGAACAACATCAAGCTAAAATTAATTATGAATATATTTTCATCCTGAGCACTGCTGGGTGTATCAAGTTGCAAGAGACTTACATGATTAAATCTTTGGGTAAAAGCAACTACATTAGGAGCATATGTCATTTTTTCCTTTTTGTTCCAACAACAACTTGACAACTCCTAAAATAAAGTTTTTAAAAAAATACATTAGGAAAAATAAACACTTTAATTTAATTGAATTTAACAGAATTTTTTAAATAGGATTTCATTGACTAAAATTTAAGATAATTCATGCAATTTACCTCGGGCTGAATTAGTTTAAACACTTGGAAATCCATCAATGTTAACTGGCTCTGAAATAAGGGAAAGCATTTTTCTATAAAATCAATGAAAAAGTAAGCACTGTAAAGGTAAACACTTGAAAGTAATAAGGGAAATACTTACAGCAAAATCCTCAGGAGCAACTTTTAAAACAGAAAAAACAACTGCATCATAACTTTTTTGGTGTGCTACTTCACCATTCCACCGTGTATCCAAAGCCTCATGTGAATTAGAAATGCAATTAAAACCCTACAAATAAGACAAGAGTTATTTTTGAGATAATGAAAATATGGAGAAGATATGTTATGACAAATGAGATATATATATAAAATGGAATGAAATAGAAATTAACCAAGATATTTGTATAAAAATACAAATAAGAAAACAATATAATAAGAAAACAATTTGTTAAAACTTTTTTTGAATTACAGTAAATTCTCGATTATCCGGCATTCAAATATCCGGAAAGCTCAACTAACCAGAAAAATTAGAAAATGAGTTTTTCTAAAAATTTTACATCCACGTGCCAAAATTTAGCATGCGCACTCCCACGCAGTTCCATCCACGCCGGCAATTTATTTCTAGAATGCAAAGTACACTCCGCACGGAGGGGAGTAGAAGGAAAAAAATTTACAGTACTGTGACATATTCAAGACTTGTTTTATGGGGGTGGGGGTGTTCAAAAGCAAAACTGAGAATCAAAAAATAAAATGTCCTCACCTTTCGCCGAAAGACGAGACCTAAACACGAAATCGACAAAAAAAAAAAAGTTAAAGGGACAGAATCAGTAAAAAAATAAAATAAGATATAAAAGCTCATGGGGTACCTAGATTGGTAAGTCTCTTTCTTTTCCTTTATTTATTTACTCTCCGAATACCCGCAGATGTCGATTCCGATTACATTATATCATGTGCGGGAGAATTGGAGGCGCACGTATTGTGCAATAACCCTTGCGATTTTAAAAAGATAATTAGTTTTGATATTCAATCTGGGATTTCTTTACGATCACTTAAAATAGTTTTATTATGCTTGATGAGTAGAATATTTTTCAGTTTCGTCGGCTATTTTTATATGTTTATATTTTTGCCATCTACATATTTACGGTAAAAATTTGGCTACAGATCATACTTTTCTTTTTATCATCAATGTTAAATTAAAATCTTCATAATATGTTTTGTACATACAATGTTATGGAAGATACAGAAGTATTCTTAAAAATTATATTTAATGCACATTTCAAATGACAAAAACAAATTATTTGGCTGAAAAAATATATAAAAAAAAGGCTACCCCCCATTTTCCCCGTCACACTCAACTATCCGGACTTTTCAGGTATCCGGAAATCGGCGTTTCACGAGCATGCCGATTAGTTAAGCTTTTACTGTACAATGATCAACAATGCATAAAAATGAACATATCAATGCTTCTTATATTATTGATAAATACAACATATTAATCAGCAATATTACTTCTAATATTAGTTTGCTTTATGTACATATCATAGACTGAACTAGTATGTTTATATATATATATATATATTTGCTCAAAAACTTAACCCAGAAATGAAGCTAAAACAGCATCCACTCCAAATAGTAACTATGAGATATACGAGACAAGGGGATGTATGCAGAGTTCCAGATAGCTTAATCATAAACAGGTGGTTAATTAACGCAAAACAAATACAATGGAATTTGGCTAATTTGAAGTACACAGGACTAAAATGAAAATTTGATTTATTCAAAAATTCAAATTAAGAAAAGCCAGATCTAAAAATGAGTATGGCAAGAAAAAACTATTTTTAACCTTCCAGCAAGAGCGCCTGCGCAAATTTTACGACAAACAAGATTCTTCATGCCCTGTTCTCTTATTCGGAGTCAAAACTGTTTAAAAGTCATTGCTATTCTTTCATGTGACCCCTCTATTTAGGATTAAATGGGTCTGTCCGAGTTTCAAAGCGATTTCATACTGTTTTATGCTTCTGATGTTAAGTTTATGCTGCGCACCCGCTCGTGTAATTTGATAGTTTTTTTTTTTTCCACGTTTTAACCTTTCAGTTTGATAATTATATATCCAGTGTGCATTACCGTGATTTAATATTTGATTTTACACTGTCAAAAATATTTAATATGTAATAAGCCTGCCAATAATCCACCAAGCAGAATTTTCTCGAAAAACCTCAGTCTTATGAAAACACCTCAGTACTCGAGCACAAAAAATATGATTGCTATATGACATTACCATGTCTTTAAATCTAAATTATACATCAAAACCTGAAAAAACAAGTGAACAGCAACCAGCATTGATAGAAAGAGCTTGTGGTTTGTGCTTGAAAGAAATAAAATGATAATCAAAATCCATGAAATACAGTAGGTGCAATAGATAGTATACTTGTAAGCGTCACTCTCTGGTAAAAGTTCAATGCTTCGAATGCAAGGACAATGATAAGAAACTAAAAAGAAAGCCTTTGTTGTGCAATCTTAGTTGGTTATTATGCTATTTTTTTATTATATCTTACTTGTTACCTTTTTTAGAAAATAGTATTAAATCTCATTGCTTTCTCCGATTTCAGTATAATTTTAGATTTTGCAAATATAAAAATTAATTTTCACTCTTGATGAAAAGATTTGCTTTTCTGGTATGCCTCTTATTACTATAATGAAGTAACTTACAACTGCAAAGGTAAAAAATTAAGAAACTTATTGTATTGTAAAAAGTACGACATGCTTGTGTAAAAAATTTTAGAGCGCCCACTGGAAGGTTAAACTAAACAAGGCAATAGACTTTTACTAATATCGAACAATTTTAATAAATAAAACATAATAAAAAACAATGATTCATTTTAATAAAATAATAATAAAATTATTTTAAGATTTAAAATAAATGATACAATTCATACTAATGAGTTTAAAGGGTTTTTTGAAATCAAAAGTTAAACATCGTAATTACTTTTTCAATAGATCACATTGTACAGCAATAAAAGGAAAAAGGCCTGTAAATTATTCACATAAAATCACTGACAACACAAGGTACAACATATTTAACTTGAAAAATAAAAAATCAGAAATTGAATTTAAATTGACCAAAATAAAATAGAATTACAGATGAGGTATTAACATTAAGCTAGTAAGAAATTCAAGGAATCACAGAAAAAAAAAACTAAGAATACTAACATATTTGAATTAGCAAAGTTGCAATGTACATGGACATAAATTCAAACATGAGAAAAGCAGAACAAGGTGATCATCAACTTATTACCAAGAAAAAGAATTTCCTCATGTGTATATTCCTCTTAAATAAAAACAAAAATATAATCTTGGATTTAAAAAAAAATATAGACTTCATAATCATTTCAAAATGTTAAAAATATAGGATTCTACACAGGTGTGTGTGTGTGTGGGGGGGGATAGCAGAGAATAAAGATGTTTAGTTCTTAGGATAAAAGAATTTCAGTTTTTAAAGGGTTTTACGTTTAATATACCACTATGGAACTATTTTGACAAAAGGACAGAGTAATTCATAAACATGTATCAAGAACTCTTCCTGTTTTCATGAAGAATTAAGAGCAAATTCTTTTAAAAATATCCTTATATATTGAATTGTAAAACAAATATAAAATTACCTCATTTTTACTATATGAATTCATATTTGCACAAGCAATTTCTGTAGCTATTTCACAGTACTTCATCTTGTAAAACTTAGTAAGACACAAAAGCATATACTAGAATGAGAAATGCCTTGCACACACCTGAAATAAAATAGAAAAATATTTTACAATTAATATTTAAAACATCTGTAAAGCATCGTATCGGAAGTATTTACGTAATATCTGGTTATCTTTCCAACAAAGAATATTCCGAAGAACAAAAATTATTTGTTAATATGAAATTTAAGTACACACCTTACTATTCTATGACAAATTCTAATGTTAAAGAAGTTAAACAACATTCCTCAACATTCAACTAAGGTACAGAGATAATTTTTGACCCCCACCCTCCAACATACATAAAAATTGTGATTCTGAGCTAAAATATAAAATTTATCACACCTTTGTCTTGACTTATGACTACAAAAAATATACTTCAACTATCAAAATAAAACTAATTTTAGGTTGTATTTTTTGTTTACTGTATGTAAAAATACAGTACATATTATGCAATTTTCATATAATGGACAGTAAAAATAAATAGTACAGAGATTAAATTTTTGTATTTTATGTACAATTCTTATAACCTGTTTGAATGAAAATAGCACTGATATAAATGATATATATCAGTGAAATGGAACTTGGTCGTAAGTGAATTATAAATGATATTACAAATCATATTGTTAGTATGTTTATTTTTAGCCTGAAGTGATGAGAAAATTCCCTTCTTTATATGTTTATCAATCTTTTTTTTTTTAAATTATTACAATGGCCATTCATTTTAATGCCTTCTTCTGTAACCAAGGAAAGTGTCTCATTGACCTCAGCCTTGTCACAAACCAGATGACAGCAAGGTCTTTAAATATCATTTGTTTATATATCTTTTAACTTATATTTGTGAAAGAACAACAAGTGCCAAAAGTATGAACAGTCAAACCCATATACCAATTATTTATAGAAAAATTTTAAATTAATAGAACTGTCTACCATAATAACTTAACAGTCTCTAAGTTGTCGTTCAGTTTTCATGACACTGGTCTATTTAAGAAAGATAAGATTAATAGATTTTCATTGACAGACACTTCATGCCATTATAATGTAGTTTAACTACTGATCCGATTCTTTAAATTCCCATTTGAACATAACAGTATGGCCTATAGGATTGATGTTAAAATTAGATAAATGTCTTCCATGAATGACATATGGAAGTAAAAAGGTTGATGCTTTCATTTTTACAGCAAAATAATTTAGTTTTCCTGATACCAGTTATTTGAAATTGAAACAGAAGTAAGAAGTCCACTTTAACATGTTTATATACAAAGTATCTAGCAAACAAAAAGCTGAACTAAAGGAAAAGAGTAACAACAAAAAAAAAGAGCAGAGCATATGCCAGACATTTTAGATTCTTATTAACTAAAATGTTGACCTGTAGCATTACAGAAAAAGCCAGTAGACAAATGTAATTATATCTCACACACAAAAAAAAGTAATTTAAGAACAATATTTTTAAACAGCAAAGAAAATGCAACAATTAATAATGTAGATTATATAACTAATAAATATTGAAAGATAATATGAAGTAATGGATGTTTCTGACAATTTGGGCTAATCAACAATCTTGCTGTTTGAATAAAATATCTTCGGACTTTTTTTGTGTGTGTGCGATAGCAATGAAAAATGAATTTGCTTCAGAATGAGCTTATACTTTGCATTTAAAAAAAATGTCTAGGATTATTTTGAAAAAAATTTCCCATAAGAAAGCTTGCTTATATTCTTGAAAACGTTTTGACTGAAAATAATCCTTTTACTTCATAACAAATTAGGTTAATGAAAACTTCCCCCCATTAAAATATTTAATTAATAAATATAAAAATTTAAAGCATATTGTATTAATTATTTGTTCTCTAAATAAAAAGCCAAGGGAAACAAATCAACAGCAAATTTATTTTTTAAACACATATGTTAATAGCAAAAGTCAATACAATTTCAACAGCTGATCACTGAAACATTAAAATATTTTTAAAACGAACAGAATTTATTTAAGCAATGCATACTAAATGAAAAATTACTTTCTGAATATCGTACAATACTGGAGCGAAACAAAAACATCAAGATTAATTTTTAATCATGTACTTACATCATTTACCAGTGAAAGAAATATGGAATATCAAATGAAGTGTTTCTTCACAAATTTACTATCCGTTACAGAAATTTTGATCACCACCGTAATTCAGTTCTAAAACGTTAGATGAGAAACAGCTATGAAAATGTGAGCGATTTCATTTGACAAGGAATCACAATATTTCTCTAGTCAGAGACCTACTCATGTGCTTTGTTTTATGGGTATTGACTTTCTATGTCATAATGGATAAATTCATGATTGCTTCATTTCAAACAGCTTGCGAGGATGTTCCATCAAAAGCTGCACACTCGCATTTCAATATTTTTCATTTTAAACACTGAACGATCTCAATCGAGTGGGTGTTTCAAGAGATAAAAAAATACGCATCTCTTCCCCTAGCGGAAACGCACGGGCCTGCTGCTGCTGCTTCTGCTTCCAAGGTTACCGGCAAAAAACGAAACGAGACTCAAATGACGCCAAACGCGCCAAGGAAGCATCAGTGTCAGTTGCAGTTAATATTTACAATGACAATGAACCTCAGAAAATTTGTGGGAGTTTTCTAACAAAAAAGTTTATTCTAATTTTTCAATAAAATACCATGCAGATAGCAATACATTTTAAACATTTCTAACATAGTTCAATAATTCAGCAAACTTAAAAGGCATTATAGTATTGATTGAATGATATTGTTACACAAAAAGACTAGAAACGTGCTTTGCCGTGTACATCTTATTGCCAAATTGCAACTAAACAACTAATTGTAACCTAGCTTTTTTTAAAAATCAATATAATCTATTAATTTAGCTGCATTCTAGATACTTAAGATTAAGAATAAATAATACCAAAATTTGTTGTAAAGTTATTTTGTCATGTCAATCACAGCAGAGTTACCGAATAGAGATTTATAACAACCCAAGCCCACACTCTCCAAATCAAGGTTCCTCTCTAAGGTTCTTTTGATCCTATAAATAATTTCGAAACGTCAGTAATACTAGAATAGTTTAAGAAGGAGCGTTGATAAGCCTTAATGAATCAATACATATAACTATAAAATATTTATGATTTTGAGAACAAAAATGACAAAAAAGTTCTTAAAATGCATTTTTTTTAATAAATCAAAACTATCAAATAATTTAATGTATAAATTAGGTTATTTTAAAAAGAATAATAAAAATTACATAAAATGTTTCATTTTGTGTTTGGATCTGCAGTATGATACAGACGAATATCGAAATATCATTTGTAAGGAACGATTTAAAGATATTCGATTTTAATCGCAGGCTACTAAGATTGAGTAATCCTTGGCATGCAGCAAAATTTAGCATAGCCTTTCATACAAGACTGACGGTGGTTTAGCAATGGGGGTAAGGGAAGTAGATCCTTCGGGCGCTAGTCTTCGAGGATTCCATACGGATAAAACGTGAGCGTGTTCATGTCACTTTTTAAAGCCATATATGCAAAAGGGGTGAAAATATAACAACATGCCCGACAGCTGTTTACACTTTTTAAGCCACTGATGACAATTGGATACGAAAAATATATTATGCCCCGAGCATCACTTATCCTCGTTACACCACTGAAAAGTGATACGAAAGGATAAGACGGACAGGGAAGTAGTATGAGGAACAGAGTCAATTCATGCTCATGTGATACACGTTAAAAATGCAATGCACCAATTTAATTTTGGAATCCTTTGAGAATTTTGCAGCAGGGTGTGATGTCATACCACGGCAAAAAACATTGTATTCAGATGCTGTAGTTACATTTGTCACGTGTTCATCAGTTCATATGGCACATCTGCAAACAGGGGCGGCCCGAGGCCCGGGCAACTGCCCGTGGCGCCAAAATCCGAGGTGGTGCCAAAGCGGGAGCGCGAGGGGGAAAAAATGGTTTTATAGACATGAGATCCGTAGATAGATAGATTATATTTTTAAAATAAATTTGTTGAATATATTAATTCAAATTAAATAAGATCACTATAGAATCTTAAATATATCTGGAGTTTATTAATTCTCACCATGACACCTGATAAAACATGCATATTTCTATGTTCTAAAAAATGAGTTTGTTATACATTTAGAATGCAGACATTATAGAATTTAAAAAATACGTTGGTTTTGTGTGTGGGGGGGGGGCGCTATATTGTTGCCTTGCCCGGTTGGTAAAGCTACCTCGGGCCGCTTCTGTCTGCAGAATGTTAATGATATAAATTCATTCCATTATATCTCTGAATCAACTTTGAACGACTTTTTTTTACTTCAACCTTTTTATATAATAATTTCAATACAGAATCATTATAATATTGGGCAAAGTTAAAAATTTGCATTTTTACGCAATGTATTGCTTACATTAGTTCGCTTCGATTTTAAAATCATTTGATTCCTAATTATTTATCTGGTATTGCCTTTGTTATTTGACTTCTTTCAGTTTACCAGACGTCTCCAACAACCTCTGCTGTTGGTTCCCAACGGAACTTCAAAGAGTTTGTCAGTATTTCAACACAAATTATTTGCATTAAAATAATTCATCGCTTATGAGCCATAATATGATAAGTTATTGAAACACACACAAAGAAAGAGGGAAGGGTAACAATTTTTTTTAAACCGTGTATAAACAAAAAATAACGTTTTTAAATATTCCATAATATAAGGGGAACCTGGCTGATTCAAACCTTTTTAATCGGAATTCGTCGATAATTTGAATCTTTACATGGTCCCTTGAATTTCTTATCGACACAATATTAAAATAACGTCCGTAATTCGAATTTATTTTTATTAAATCGAAGTCAAATCTACAAAATTTTAAAACGTTGTTTTTATTTATGTCTACAGTGATCGTAAGTGAATAACTTAATGTCTTTAATTCCTTCCAGGACTTTACAGCTGCACAGAGTATCGACATTGTTTATAAAAATTACTTATTATCGTTTTTTTATTAATTATGTACTATTTATTATAAAATTGTTAAATATTAAAAACAAATCATTCTGACATTTTAAATATAATCATTGTTTTCTTAGCTTTGCTTTTTCTCTTGTTACACTTATTTTTAGATTCAGTTTTTCTTGAATCGATTTTCCGAATGAATTAAAATATTTATTGTGGTCCCATCAGCTTCGAATTAGCCAAGTTCCACTGTATTTACTGCAGCATAAAAATCGCATTCATTGAAATAGATAGAAACTAAAAACATTGTGTGTATCAAAATGCTTATCCCAATCAATTGCTTCTTAAGAAAGCCGCGCTAGCTCTCTCTATTTCATGTTTGACAAGGATATAAACGCGGATTCATATCACAAAGTATTCAATAACAAAAAACCGAACATGATATCAGTGTTTTCTAAATTTTTACAAAGATAAGGTTGCAAAATCTTAGGGTTTGGAAGTAAAATTTAAGGTTACAAATCAGTGGCAAACAGCCAAAATTCTGAAAGCTTTTTTACAAAAGCCACGCTCTAAATTCAATAGTCAGCTATAAAACTTCGAAACTTGTGAAAAAAGCTTGCTGTAATTTACTGTTTTGTCTTCAATATTATGGATTTGTTCGTCCGTTCCAGTTAGCTGAGAAACCGATTTTCGGGGGGGGGGGCCATGACGCAGACGTATAAAAAAATTTCCAGAATATCATAACGCATTTTTAAAACAGAATATGTTTTATAAATGGAACAAGTAGCTGAATACGTTATGAAATCAGTGTAAGGGGGGGGCTTTTCTGCAACCAAATCGCAACGGTTAGTTTTTAATGTTGTTGCCATGACAATGAAGTAGAAATGCCAATAGTGATTTAATATACCTTTTGCACCGATATTACCCTCTCGATATACGAGTTTATTTAGCCTCTAATTAGAAGACATCTTATTTTAGACATTTACTGTTATTTCAATCCATACAAGAAAGAAAAGGACGTAAAAAAACTTAAGCATTTCCAATTGATTTTTGTCCTTTACCTTAACTGTTACTTTGATTTAATCATAAATTTCAATACAAAAAATCTAATCGATGCACGAGTCAGACACGTCGTTGTACGCGAAGGGCCGTTATATCTATACAGGATGGTCATAAATTATTGGACCCATTTCAAAAATTAATAAAACAACTAATAATGTTACAAATGCGTTTTTTACTTTTTAAATGAGAGAGCAAATAACCCCCAGATAGGTGGCATACCATTAAGGCGTTCTAAACTTGCCACAGCGAGAGATTTTCATAAGCAATGGCCACCGATCAGCAGAAGCCGATGCTCGTTTTCTGGTTTCCTTTAGTTTTTCTTGAATATCTCGAAAACTATTCAGTTTTCGAATTACATTGGATTTAACAAATTAAAAGAGCGTAAAATTCCCTACAAATGCATGCTTTTATTTTTCTTCTAGCTTTAATAGTTTCGATGATAATGGCTCTCAAAAATGGGAAATGTCCAATAAATTACGACCACCGTAACGGCGCGTTGCCTATCTGAAAAAAAAAAAACAACACTTTTTAAAATGCGCTCTCATTTTTAAAAAAACGTAGTTGTAACATTGGAAGTTTTTGTTTTATTAATTTTTGAAATGGATCCAATAATTTATGACCACCCTGTATAACAAAAGCAATTTATACCTAACAATTTATTCCGTGCCTACGGGAATTCAATAGTTTAAAAGCTTTAATTTAATTTTTTTTATTTGGAAATAGTTTTAATCATACGAAGAATATCGATTTAACATATTCTAAATATAATTATTACGAAAACTACGAAAATTTTCCTTAAAACAGACGATAAGAAAGGGAAGTTAATTGCGAAAATAAAATTGCATTAATGATAAGTTCATTCACTCAGCAGAATACAAAAAAATGGTTGCATCAATGATAAGCATAAGTTGGCTTTCATACTCAATTTGCGTCATAATTAAGTTTTCTCGAAAATTTCTCTCCCGCACAAACTGATGCAACTTGATTTTAAGGTGTATATAGCCTTTTCAAAATGCGATAATTTATAAACATAAAAATGGAAATTCTCTCTGCCTGAAAAAAAAAAACTAATATACTAAATGAGCTTAACAAACATGAAAAAATACTGAATATGTCATAAAAATAAAACATTAGTCAGCACTTAGAAACAGAAAAGTGATGTGCACACCGTGAGTCGCAAGAAAATTTTTGTGGATCGCTAAATTCAAGGAAAATTATTTGACAATAAAAAATATAAGGCTTCTCTTCAAAACACGTGGTCGCATACGAAAATAATTTGTGCACCACCAATACAGAGGAGCTTCGTTAATTCGTTACTGACGAGAACAAAATAAAAATTCGTTTGATACAACAATTTGATTAAAGAAAAACTGGATCTAACAATGAGTACAGTAAAAGAAAACGACAATTTTCAAAATAAAATTGCCACTACAGATCTATGCTTCATACGTGACAGTAAGTAATTTTAATAAAGTGATAATAATTGCAATAAATCTTTTTTATAATTTTAAAAATAATAATTTAAATAATTTTCATAAACAAACAGTATACAGCATTTTGAATACAACAGCGTGTTCAGTTTTTTTAAGTGAGAAATTTATTGCTCTTTTGATTAAATACATTGTACAGCAGTAAAATACTCGAATGAATTAAGGCTTAAATAAATTACTTATGATAAGCGGCGAGAGAAGGTCGGGCTTGTTTAATTGACGAAATCAATTCAGATATAAGTTTTTTTTTAAATTTTTAGTTTCGGCTTCGAATCAACTAAAATAAATTCGACTTAAAGACGTTATTTTAATATTGTGATGATATGAAAAAATCAAGAAACTAAAAAATTTCGAATTACTAAGGTTAGAATGAACCAAGTTTCACTCTATAATAAAATGTTCTTTTTCCAATAGTTTTATCTTTCCTTTTTACAAACAAAATTAAACAAAGTTTTAAAAATTATGAAAAAAGTGCACCTGATGGAAAAGACGGTCGGAAATATTCATCTTTTAAAGATGAGACGAAAATTGATGCATTTCTTCTCCTTTGGCTTTCACAGGGCCCAGTCAGGCATGAAGAAGCAAATATAACCACCCAACCAACCAACTCCAGCGATATTTATCAATGTACCGACTTGAGGGATTCCTTCCTGATTATCCGACAACGAAGTTCATCCTGCTTCAATTACTGAGCAGAGATTGCATGGCTTCGGTCAGGGATGCTGTCAAAATCAAGGCCATAAAACCAAAATATTTCATGAAAAAAGAAAGCCTTAAATATGTTCCAGTGATAAAAAAAAAAATCAAGGCCTTGGACTTTTAAACCTATTCAACTACAGGTTTTTCTCTTCTTAAACAGGTTGGTGATGTACCTATTTGCAAGTGAAAAAATAAAGTTTAAAATCATTTTACTTCTTTCTTTCAAGCTCAACTGATATCCCCCCCCCCCATTATTCATCACAAGATATAAAAATCATGTCACATCTCGTATAATACGAAAGGCGTTCTAAAAATTTACTGGCATCAACATTGTTCTTTTCCACACACGGTTATTTGCATTTGGGATATGTTCGTGCTTTTGAATATATTTAATAAAAACTGCTTTTAAAAACATTTTTATTAGTTTACTAAAAAGTGGAATTTTAAATATTAATTTTAAACCGGAGTGACGTTCCCTGTGGAGCAAAACAGTCGCGAATTACTTGTCTGACAACAGCATCTTCTGAGATACGAGTGTACCTCTCAATTGTTATCAATGTACCTCACACCGCACTTCCAATCCGGAGCGGTATTGGAGAAGCAATTAGCGACGACAAAAAACCACGGATACCAGGCCTATGAGCAGCAAATCACCACTGGATGACGTAACACGGTTTACTTTGCGTCTTAGTGCTATCGGAAGAGCTCTATGGAATTAAGCGATTCACATACAACTTAGAGTTTAATGGCAAAGAAAATCGATACTGGTGTTTCAAACTATATACTGTTCATATATAGATAAATTGCTTTTAAATATATTAGGATCATAATCGGGACTATTTAGCAAGGTGTAACGATAGACTGCATAACTTTCTGCAACTGTCAACTGAGTTGTCACCGATTATAATTGAAAATAGAGCTCACGGCTTACATTTCGACCTTAGCTTGTGATCAAGAGCCAATCAGACATTTTTACAGAAGTTTTTATTCGAATTTTCAATCAGCAAGATGTGCTTAACAACACTATCCTGTTTGAATTCTTTCACTTGTCGTGCTTAGAAATGCATGCTTCAATGAATGTGATTTATAGAATTCTAGTAACAGATTAAGCATTCCTATCTTATTTTCAAAACATGACAAAGCGTGGCATTAAGGAATTTTCAATTTCACCTTCCGTATGCATTTAATTCTCAAAGAATCCGACGTATGTTTCTGTGCATTCTCACGAAAAAAAGATTGTTATGAATGTGGCGTAATAAGTGTCAGTCAAGCCCAAAGAGCATTTTACTGTAAAAAAGATGAAATGACAACACTAGTCAGAAACCAGAGTTTACCATATACAGAATATCTAATAATTTGTTTCGAACAGTTTCTGCACTTTTTTTGCCAGAACTAGAATGCCAGGCAGATTTTAATGACGCAACAGCCAGAAATAGCTATGTTGAACCCCAGAATTTAAAAAAAAAAAAAAGGAATGGAAAGGAACTTCACATTCTTCGATGCGTTAATAAAGAATATTCTTTATAGACTGGTGAACTGCATGAAAACATTGTGCAAAGAAAGCTACATCTAACATATTTAATTACGGTAAATGTTGTTCTAATGATAGTTAACTAAAAAACCTAAAACGATTTAATATATTTTTGTAATGGCACTAATATGTTATCAAATATATAACTACTATTGCAAAATATATTTTATGCTTTACTGATCCAAAGGTATTTCATTTCGAAATACTTTTACATTTTTTCTCTCGCTTCCTCTTTTATTTCAAAAAGTTTTTTTTTTGTAGTTACTACTGTGCTGCAAAATAAGGCATATTCTTTGGACAAACAATCTGATCACCACTAGTGCCGATAGTTTTTCGAAAGTTTAGTTTAATATCCTTAGGGTTTATGTAGACAAATTTTCTCAACAGAAAAAAATTGATTAGCCTAAAAGGTGGAAATAACCATATAAAAATCAGTGTCAGGAATTCCCACCAGAGAGAAAGACAAAGAGAGAAAATGACGCAAAAGCTGTGCACTATACTATCGAAAAACAATACAAAATTAATAACAGTGTATAGCAACTTAAGCAAAAGGGAGAACATTTCATTGACCCATTCGAAAGCTTGCTTCCCAATAACTGTCCAAGCTATAGTGCCATTAAATTTAAAGTAAGTGTTCACGTTGTAGTCTTACTCCTTTACTTAAGCACTTTCAAGAAGCTAGTCTGTTATTCTACGTAAAAAAACATTCAAAAATAGTTAAATTATACAGATTACTAATCAAAAAGTTACTTGTTATCAAAAACTGACTATGCTAACACTCGTGGATCTACCACAAAACAGCCGGCGAGAGTGCAATGAAAATGCGGGGAACACCTTTGATGTGGGATCTGAAATAAATAGAATGGTACGCACTAACTGCTGACAGCCTGAATAGAATAAAAACAGCAAACACTACTTCACTATTTTTCATACGTATAAAAATATAGAGAAATAAGATGTACCCCATTCTACGAAATGGAAAGAAGAAAAAAATGAAAAATAACTGTTATTGCTACAACAGAGTGAAACATAGTCGTTTAGAAGAACAGATACGTGATTCACGAAAAGATTACTTCGTCGAGTCCGAGAGCAATCACGCTAAATTTAAGTCAATAGAATAATGTATCCGTAGCTTTCACGCATTAACTCATTCTGCATTTTTGACCTTTTAATGATTCCGATACATGACGAAAAGCTATTTCCCAGAAAGTTTTAATGTCATGGCTCTGACAAGCGAAAGGACTTAGGATATAGAATTTTACAATGAATATTCTCTGTTTAACAATCATTGAATTTCTTTCAAGATAGAAGTATTGTTTTAAATAATAACCAGAGCGTATGTAAAGAGAAAATTTCAATTGAAAATAGTATTAAAAAGGCGTTTTCTTATCTAATGAAAGCTAAAACAATATAGAAAACTCTCTCCCCTTCCTTTAAAATAAAATGTATAAAATTGAAAAGCAAATTTACTTTTTATTACCAACAAATGATTAAATTTGATCAAATGAATTTTTTATCACTAGAAAACATTACATAATTAAAATATATAATAAATGCCGAATAATTAATTTACCACACTAACATCCTTGTTTGAAACTGCACAACTGAATATTCAACTGCGCTTCGCGATTCTGAAGCAAAGCCAAATGACGATGACACCTCGAACAGGCACCTCTCTCTCCAAACTTTCACAGCACGCCAACGAGAGGATGTTCGATCAAGGACATATTTAATGTGCACCAGATTCACATATTCGGCGGAAGTTCGATGAAACCCGGTATCGAAACCATAATATTCGGATTTCAAACCGCAGCCTCGGCTACTAGGTCACAGTAATTGCTACTATGGTCTCTAGCACCACCAATAGGCTAGTGGGCTAAGTCAAAGCATGGCCAACGAACTTGAATCGGAGGAAGAATGTCAAGGGTTCTACTGACTGTTCTCTCAACCAGCATTATTCGAAAACTGAGTGACCACACTGGTAGATTCAAATCTGTGCGCTTTAGCAATGAATTGCTCGCTACAGTCGGGTTGGATATTGGAGGTTTCCCTCCAAGTGAGACACAGAAATGTGGGCCAATTCCTCCTGAAAGATCTCCATGAAGGTATCCTATCCCCCCACCCAAATATAGGAGCTAAGTCAGACTTCTACTTGGTGTACTGTATAGGTACTGCATGTCGTTTTGACCAGAAGTTCTCACACTTCTTTATCTTGAGTCAGTGGTTCATGGACTTGGCTAGTTACGCTAGACGAAGTGGGATTAGTCAACAACAGCTGTGGCCTGCAAGATTTCAAATAAGTGAAGTGTTAGCCAAAAAATGATTAATAAATAAGATATTAAAATCTTTTCCATTAATAAATTACTTTTTCAACATTAGTCTTTTTTTAACTTCCAAAATTCGAGTTTCTATCAAACGGAAAAGATAACAATATTTCCAAGGAAAATCAAATGCGTAAATTATTAAAAAGAAAAAAATCGTCTGCACCAAACAAACTTTATGCATGATAGTAAATCCAGCTAGTCAGGTTAAGAAACTTGAAAATTTTTTTTCGAGGAAGATTTATCTGCAAAATCACGGAGGAAAAAAACCATCGCACAATTCATAATTTTGTCTTCCACGCTCTATGCTTTCATGACTTTCCTCGCTTGTTTGCACCTTTGTCGCACGAAACGGAGCAGTAAAATTCATGCAAAAGCTGCAGACGTCAGACCAACTAAGGTTTCAGATGTAGAACAATGGAATGACAGGTGTAAAAAGAATACCGATACGGTTTCGACTATTGTGTGCTCTAAGACAAAGCCATTTGAGATTTTCTGAAGAAAGAAATACATGGATAACAAAAATGGGACACAATTCGGCTTTTTTTTTTTTGCGAAAAGAAAAACTTCGGAAAACGATAAACATCGTGTGAGACCCATAACTTTATACCTCTGTGACTGATTATGAAATTGCACTATAGATAATGAAAATTTAACATTAAAGTGAGTTACAGAGATTGTAACTGGATTACTACTTAAATGAGTTACATTTTTTCACTAGGAAGTCACACAATGAGATTTAAATTTGAAATGATGCCCTCTTTTTCAAACTTCCTAATGTACCGATATAAGAAGAATGATTATGCGCAAGGTGATAGAAACGAAATTTGAATTTGCGACTTCATGATAGGACGATCTGTATTAAGTTACAGAATAATAGTATTAATATTGTATTAAGTTAAATATATGTATGAAAAGGTCTGGGTCAAAGGGAGAACGCTCGAATCTTCACATAATATTTAGTTCTTCAAACCCACTCCTATTGATAAAATAAAGCCAGCAATATTTTCCCAATTCTCAACATAAAATCTGTAAGCCGAATAAATACAGTCGGTAAAAAAAGAAATTAATATCACCGGGAATTTTCAAGCTTCATTGTATTCCCTTCAACATAAGGGATGAAGCAAGAATTTCTTTGTCTGAAATTTGCGTTTTTTAAGACCTTTAGTTCAGTGTTTCTAAAACCCCATGAGAAAAATGCTCCACAATTATTTTTATAAAAAGAAGAAGATATTTTTTAAAGTAAAATTTGAAGTACCTTCAACATTTATAAATACAAGTCTTATCTAAGCATAAAAATTTGCTTTAACTGGCTTTTTGCTTAACTGCTGGGTTAAATGTTAAAAAAAAAAAAAAAAATCTGTAACACTTGAACATTTTTCGTTTCTTTTTATCAAAGCAACTGGAGAAAAACTAGAATAGTAATTTATAGAAGGCATATTCCAATATTAAACGCAGATATTTTTTTACCATGCCGAATTATAAACGAAATTGCTCAGCGTTTCTACAAATACCAATCTATGTTTTAAGGAAAAATCAAAAATTGTCCCATTTACATATTTGGAAATCAATCAGCGTTACAAATTGGAATCATCCAGTACAACCTGCTGATCTCGAATATGTATAACGATTTTTTTAAAAATGCATAATCTCTCTGAAACCTCGGGGAAAGTGAAAAAGCAAGAAAATAAAGGTTTATTGTTTCGGTTTATGATGGCTCATCCTCACTAACTATTCAACGCTCTGAAAAACCAGAGAGCAAAAGTCTACATCGAAATTAATTACCTACGATTCACTTTCCACCGTTGAGTGAGTACAAACTATCGCATCAAGAAGTGTTTTGTTTACACTTGCAGGTTTTCACATCCAGACAGCCAAACATCGTAATGCAATTTGTCTGGTCCCAGTGCGCAAGTACCGATCGGTACTGATCGCCTCTTTTTTCTCCTCCCCTTTTGTAGGTGGAACGAGGTTGATCCGAGCAGAGCACCTTTTGACTCGCAGCAGACTATTTTCAGAGAAATCTGATCTGGATTAGATCGGACTTAATGCGAAAAAAAGGATGTTTCTTCGCTTCGGTTACGTAATGTTTTTTTATGCACGGCCACATGACGTTTTCCCACTACCTCGTTCGCATTTGAGATTAGAATCCGATATTCTCGGATGTCTCTTAGCTGAATTTGTTGATTCGCACGTGAAATTCTGGTTCATTTCATTCAATAAGAAACGCTTCTCGGAATGTTTTGATGATAAAGTACAGTCACAGTCTAATTGACTGTAGCGGCGAAATGCAATTCCTATGCTTTTGCAAATAAAACAAATATAAAAATAAGTAAAGCAAAGTATAAGCAAAAGCGCGGAGGGTTTCGGAATCCGAGAATCATCTGTAAGTAAATATTAGTGTAAGAGAAATTTTATATGCGCAGTATAATATTCAGTGATGTAGGCGTCGTAAAGAGATTAGTTATGTTAATATCTTATTTTGAAGCACGGCGAAGCAGACATCTGAATCGGTACCCCCTTTTCAAACTTCTACGCCAAGCCAACGGAGATGTTTGACTCTCGATGCCAGTTTTAATGTGCACCAGGCCCACATACACGACAGATCTTAGATGGAATCGAGTTTCGAACCAAGAATCCTCCTGTCCCTAAGTAGAGACCTTGCCACCAGACCACTGCGGTCTCAGTGATGCAAAGAGAAAAGGAAGTATATATTACCTAGGCACCAATCTAAGGTGCAACGCGAAGACAAGACAGCAGTTCATTTATTTCACATTATAAAGCCAAAAATAAGGAGAAAATAAATGTTCTGGCCGCGACGTGAATATTCGTCAGCGGCTACTCAAAGAGAATTTGAAAAGACGCGAACACAAATGTTTTATTACTTTTCGCCTGTGTGCATCAAAATTATAATGCCACTTGAAAAGAATGATTCTAAAAAAAAGTAACGGTGACCCCAGTAGCACAGAGATATTGTACAATATTGTACGATATTGAACAATATCATATAATATCGAACAATATTTTACTATATCGTGCAACATGTTGTGCTACCTGTGGAATACGTCCAGAACCTATTATTCGATGAAACTGCCTTCCACAATTAAAGTCAGTATTGAAAGTCCTTGTCAAATGAAATTAACGTTAACTAAATATTCACAAGACTGGCAAACTGTATAATAATACAATCAATTGTGTCTACGGAAGATGGTTCATTGAAATAATAGAACTATATTGTTTAGCAACGGATTCGGAAACCCTCCGCGCTTTGGCGCATGCGCCGGGCGGAGTTATTCTCATCAAAATAGGGGGAAGTGAAGAATGGGTGATGTTTACATTTTACTGACCGTAATCTCCGGAAATGCGCCCATATGACTCTTGCCTGACACCCCTTTCCGGCGTAAAATCGTCCAAAAGTGGTAGTTTCGGAATCCGTTGCTGAACAGTACTTACTGCTGGTCCAATCATAATCTAGCCAGAAATAATTCACTCACCGATAATAACGCAGTTTTCCATGGGTCAATTTCGGCATTTACAATAAGCTCTGTTCATAGAGATTCATTACCATTTATTGCACTGAATAAATCTTTTTAAGATTATTCTAGGATTTTAAACTATTCAGTTTATGAAACTAATTTTCTAATGGTAATATTTTTTCCTCATACAATTTATAAAAGCATATTTATTTAATCACACGAAAATATCATAATTTCAGGTTTCGAGGAAAAAAAAATTGGGAGCACATTTCTGAAATCATTCATTTAGCTCTCTCCCAAATTCAACTCGTTGAGGTGAAATCTAATTTATATATGTTTTTATATCTCATTTTTTTAATGCTTACACGAAACAGCCTGTGATGCTATAAATTCGGAATAAGGATAGCGCTCCAGCAGGTCTCCCGAAAACTATGGTTTCCTCAATCCTATTAAATGTTAAGTTAGTGCGATAAACAACAACTAGGGTGTGTGTTCTCTTCTCGACTTTCTACAACATGAAACGTTTTGTGTTAAGCTTCGTCATACAATGACGACAATATGCATTTTGGACTTCTTCCTTCACACCGAGCAAGTCCAAGACTTGACACAGATCTACTGTTAAAGGCCGTATATTTTATTTATTTAGCTTGGTACAGTTTTGAATTAACGCGTTCACATATACCCAAGAAATTTTTAAAATCGACAGACAATGAGCCCAATTTGGTCAAAATTAGATCTAAATCCAGAATCCTAAAAACTATACGCTAAATTTCATTAATCTAGCACTTTATGTTCTTGAGTTATCGTTCTCACATGTACGCGGACGGAAAAACAATCAGACTTCTTCAAATGGCTTTCGTCCAAAATTCGATGGAAATATACAAATCCGATGTAAAGACCTACGCATACAAAATATTATTTTATCTCGTTTCGTTTTTGAAATATCTTGTTCAAAGACAGACCTAATTCTAAAAACGACTTTTTTTCACACTCGGGAAGATCTAAAAATGCTGAAATTCACCAAAACCTCGATGTCGAATTTTTTGATGATTGCAATGGTTTCTCTTCGGTTACTTCGCACACGAGAAAGTAAAAATGACTACGTTTTTTACATTTAACAATTTTCTGTTTATCACTATTTGTTATTAATGATTCCAGTTTATTTTTTCTTTTCTATTTATAAGTACATTTGCGTAGATTTTTTCTGTACTCGTACAGGAATCGTTCTTGCAAAAATTTTAAGTAGCCCTTGTTAAAGGAAATTTTCGACCATTCGAAGACTGAAAAAGGATCGACTAAACATCTAGAAGGAAGTGATTTCTTGAAACAAAAAGCCCCTCAGGGAAATTAGTGTTTAAAAAAATAAACAAAAACGCTGATGAAGAACTGCAACAATTTTGAAACAGATGCATAAACGGCAAACATCTGCCGCTTCGAAACGACACCTGCCATTCTTTCCTCCAGTTGTATGGAGGAAAAAACGGCGCGTGAACTCCACGCCTTCTGCACTGCACGCTCCGGGTGAATTTTAAGATAGTTTACTTTTTTTCATGTAGTTTTAATGAACCAATATCATTTGTCTACTCTCAGGAAAAACGTTCTAAATCGCATCACTGCCTCTGTCACACATCCATGAATAAATAAATGAACGGTTTGCATGTAGCTCTAAAAACAAACAAGGTTAACGTTTGCGAAAAATTGTAGTATACATTAACTTAAAGGATGTGCAGTATTTAAGATAAATTTCTGTGAATCATTTCTATAAAGTGCACACACATTTCGAAGAGATTTTTTTAATTTTTTCAAAAAAACTGATACGACAAGCAGTGGCGCAGCAATAGAAGGGCAAGGGGGTTGGTTAAATGCCCAGGTCACCAGTCTTAGGGGGGTGCCATGAAGGCACAATGTTGGTGCATGCATGTCATTTTATAAAGTAAAATATGATGAGGTAACGAAAAAAATAATAGCATGCTCCGACGCTATTTATAATTGCTAAGCCACTGATGGCAACTGGGGGCGAAAAAATTATAATGGCCTGCTCGTCAGTTAACTTCACTACGCCACTGATTTAAATATTTAAAGTTGAAACTACTTCCAAATCAAACTATGAACTCATTTTGAGGAGAAGAAAATATATTGGTAAATTTTATTCGATTATTTTATGAACAAAATATTTTTCAGTTACGAGCATTATTATTATTTAATATTTTTGGAAAAGCCGATGAAACATAACATATCCCATGTGATTATTACTTCTTATGTAATTCAAATCCGAACTGGATTATCGCAATTTGAAAAATGAAATTTTTTCATCTGTTAAAATTTAATTACTTTGCAACATTTGATTAGAATCACAGAAATAGAACAAAATTCCGAGCAACGCCTTCGGAACTTTTGCAGTGACCTAGTGTCTTAAAGACTTTTTTTAAAAATTAAAAAGAAATAACACATGTTGTTAAAATATATATAATGCATTCATTAAAATAATAATTTTGTAATATTTTAAATGATGTTGGATCTAACACTGACAACCAGGTTTAATGAATTTTAAAATCTTTTAGCGGTATATGTGAAGAAAAGTACAGATTAGAGAATAATAAAACTTTTAAAAGCAACTTTTATTAGATTGTTAAAAAGTAATTTTTTTAGTTTAATTATTTTCAATTTTTATCTTTAATTTATAATTCATTATCCTTAATAATATAATAAATGCGAAAGTGTGTCTGTCTGTCTGTCTGTCTGTCTGTCTGTTTGTTAAGCTTTCACGACCAAACCACAAAACCGATTTGGATGAAAATTGGCAGAGTTGTAGCTTCAAACCCGAGAACGGACATAGGCTGGGTGAAATCACGTTAAATTAATTATTTTTGACTACAGATTAAAAATAGTTAACAAAGAAAGCCCATTGACTCCGCGATTCGCGATGAAGATTTTTATTTTTCATTCAACTGTCACGTGATCCTTCAGGAATGCGAAAACATGTGAAATAAATTATTTTTTAAATCAACTATCACGTAATCCTTTTTTCCGCTGTAACTTCGGAACAAATCATCCGATACAAATAATTTTTATACCATCTTAAAGATAAAAATTTTACCTTTTCAATGATATTAATTTTATTTCTGTGACATTTTTCATTCAACTTTTATTAATTTTTTAAATTTTACGTGCAGACGATTTTGAAATAACGCAAATTTATACCTACTTCGCTGCTAGGAAACGGTTAGACTTTGAACTAATTTATCTTTGTTTCTGAAAGTTTTGCTTATGTTTATAAATATCTATAAAACAAGGCAGAAATTACATGTATCTGTCTGTCTGCCGGTCGATCGGTCGGTCACAAGAACTCTTCCTAAACGGTGAACGGTAGCGACATGAAATTTACACACAAGGTGCTATTTTCAAATTTCAGAGTTAATTAGTTCTTAAGATATTTAATTAAATAACGAACATTAGCCGCTTTTAAGCCTATTGCTTAGACGTTTTTTGCCAATAACTTCCGAAATCTTTATTAGACAACAATTATTTTTATGCCATTTTAAAGACCAGAAAATGATCTTTTTAATGCTATTAATTACATTGCGATGAAATGTTTTCTCTGATTGTTATTAAGGTTTAAAAATATTTTTGTAACGTAATTTCTAACAAGTCTTTTTATTCTTATAGAAATAAATTCAAGCGAAATTACTCTTTCGCGCGCGGGCTTCTTCCAGTGTTAAAGTTAATATAAGAAAATATTGCTTTCTTTGACCATTAACAACAAAGGAGACTTTACACTTCCGGTTTCCTGTTGTCCTTGCATTTGCAGCTTTTAATGCGGTTACACAGTGATCCAATGACGTTAGTGAATTATTCTCTTGATGTTTTGTTTAAATTTCACAATGACGTATTACAAAACATCCATCTGTAGATACGGTAAAGGGCATTAACAAGGAACATCATATACTGTAGAGCTCTTCAACATCTTAGAATTGTCAGGGCACCTTCCGACAAGCCGAGATTGAATGCCGCTGTGCCAGTACTACTAATACGCAACCTCGATATACCGAGACTGCGCAATGGCACACGGTCGCAAATTACACACCAAGGTCCAAACGTTATGAAAGCTATTGTTATGACTGAAAGAGGGAGAAGAGAGAGTATTTTAATTCCACGCCTTCCGATAATGCCGAAGGATTTATCATCTCAGTTCAGAAGGCAACAAATCCCTTTCAAAATGTCATTTGCCAGGCTCAGGGCCAGATACTGAAAGTGGCAGATGTACATATGGAAAAACCATATTTTTCGCATGGGCAACTATACTTGGCGTGTTTCACGTGTGTCCAGCCCACACAACCTCTACATCCGTGTAAATAATGTGATATACAAAAGTATATTAGAATAGATAAACAATTTACATAACTATATCAGCATACATGTACAGTACACTCCTGTCAGCCGTCGAATTAAGTATTATCAACCGTCAGAACTTTTCCTTTCCCCTTTCAAAATGCAACAAAACATTTACATTCGTGAATTAAAAAAAAAGATTAATTCAAATTCTTCGCGCACGAAGTCGCGGGTAACAGCTAGTAATATAATAAATGCGAAAGTGTGTCTGTCTGTCTGTCTGTCTGTTTGTTAAGCTTTCACGACCAAACCACAAAACCGATTTGGATGAAAATTGGCAGAGTTGTAGCTTGACACCCAAGAACGGACATAGGCTAGGTGAAATCACGCTAAATTAATTATTTTTGACTACAGATTAAAAATAGTTAACAAAGAAAGCCCATTGACTCCGCGATTCGCGAAGAAAAATTTTATTTTTCAAATAAACTGTCACGTGATCCTTCAGGAATGCGAAAACATGTGGAAAAAATTATTTTTAAAATCAACTATCACGTAATCATTTTTTCCGCTGTAACTTCAGAACAAATTGTCCGATACACATTATTTTTAAACCATCGTAAAGATAAAAGTATTACCTTTGCAATGATACCAATTTTATTTCTGTGACATTTTTCATTCATTTTTTATTATTTTTTTTAAATTTTACGTGCAGACGATTTTGAAATAACGCAAATTTATAGCTACTCAGTTGCTGGGAAATGGTTAGACTTTGAACTAATTTACCTTTATTTCTGAAAATTTTGCTTATATTTATAAGTATCCATACAATAAGGCAGAATTTACGTGTATCTGTCTGTCTGTCGGTCGATCGGTCGGTCACAAGAACTCCTCCTAAGAGGTGAACGGTAGCTACGTGAAATTTACACACGGCATTCTAGAGCATATTTTTAGGTCAAAGGTGTTATTTTCAACTTTCAGAGTTAATTAGTTCTTAAGATATTTAATTAAATAACGAAAATTAGCCGCTTTTAAGCCTAATGCTTAGACGTTTTTTGTCAATAACTTCTGAAATATTTATTAGAAAACAATTAATTTTATGCCATTTTAAAGACCAGAAAATGATCTTTTTAATGCTATTAATTACATCGCGATGAAATGTTTTCTCTGATTGTTATTAAGGTTTAAAAATATTTTTGTAACGTAATTTCTAACGAGTCTTTTTATTCTTATAGAAATAAATTCAAGACAAATTACTGTTTCGCGCGCGGGCTTTTGCCAGTGTTAAAGTTAATATAAGAAAATATTGCTTTCTTTGACCATTAACAACAAAAGAGACTTTACACTTCCGGTTTCCTGTTGTCGTAGCATTTGCAGCTTTTAATGCGGTTACACAGTGATCCAATGATGTTAGTGAATTACTGTCTCTATGTTTTGTTTAATTTTCACAGTGAGATATTACAGAATATCCATCTGTAGATACGGTAATGGGCATTAACAAGGGACATCATATTCTGTAGAGCTCTTCAACATCTTAGAATTGTCAGGGCACCTTCCGACAAGCCTAGAATGATAGCCTGTGTGCCAGTACTACTAATACGCAACCTCGATATACCGAGACTGCGCAATGGCACACGGTCGTAAATTACACACCAAGGTCCAAACGTCATGAAAGCTACTTTTATGACTGATATAGGGAGAAGAGAGAGTATTTTAATTCCACGCCTTCCGATAATGCCGAAGGATTTATCATCTCAGTTCAGAAGGCAACAAATCCCTTTAAAAATGTCATTTGCCAGGCTCAGGGGCAGTTACTGAAAGTGGCAGGCGTACATTTGGAAAAACCATATTTTTCCCATGTGTGGCCTGTTCACGTGTGTACAGCCCACACAACCTCTACATCCATGCAAATAACGTGGTATACAAAAGTATATTAGCATACGTAAACAATTTACATAACTATATAAGCATACATGTACAGTACACTCCTGTTAGCCGTCCAATTAAGTATTATCAACCGTCAGAACTTTTACTTTTCCCTTTCAAAATGCAACAAAACATTTTCATTTGTGAATTAAAAAAAAGAATAATTCAAATTCTTCGCGCACGAAGTCGCGGGTAACAGCTAGTTATAAATATTATAGAATCTTGAAATTAATATATATATTTTTCAAATTCACTACAAGATTACGCCACTCGTATGGGGCCGTTCAAATATTACGTAAGCACCCAAGGGGGGAGGGGGTTTGCGATTTGCTTATTTTTGCTGACAAGGGGGGGAGGGGGAGTATGAGTGATGCTTACGTAAGACATTAAAATCACTTTATTTACGCAAATCTCTTGTAACTTGCACAAATAATTTAATTTAAAAAAATTAAATTTGAAAAAAAAAGTTAAATTTGGCAAAAGAGAAATAAACTTGATTTTTGTAAGCTTAGACTTGAAATTGTAAGGAAATTAAACTTACATTTTTTTTCATGGTAAGCCTAGTTAGAGTTTATTTGAATTAAGTCCTAAAATTTTTAAAATTAGATTATTACTGTTATACGTTTTGTAAAAAAAAAACGGGGGGGGGGGGGGGTTGCGGTTTGGTTATATATATATAAGAGGGGGGTTTGCGATTTACTTATTTTTGCTGACAGGGGGGAAGGGGGGTCAAAAAATATCTAAAACATGCTTACGTAATATTTTAACGGCCCCTATGGAATCAAATTTTAATGAAATTAATCTTTTAACTGAGAAATTCGGAATATATTAAAATAGTGTAGTCTTCAAGAACAAACAACTACAAAATTTCAAAATCCTAGCACATCAAAATTCAAAATCGTAGCCTACTAACACCTAGGACGCGAGCGAAAAATCAATTACAAAATTCCCTCTATACAAACGTGAAACAAAATTGTGTAAAAGTTTTCATCCGAAGCACTTGATTGAGGTTAGGTTAGGTTAGGTTATATTAACGTCCCGTTTTTGAAGCAACACGAGGCTATTTAGGGACGGACCTCGTAATTTTGAACCGCGGTCAGATGGCGAGCACCTGATTGAGGAACTTTTGAAAACCCCAAAACGGAAAACCCTATTTCGATAGACGCATAACAGAAAGAAACAGAAATGACTCACCCTGCTGAAAAAAGTTAGGGCAACAAAGTTCATCAACAGTTCTCATCGAATACTCAAATAACACCAGACTCCCTCGATGTGAAAGTGGACAAATAAATTGATGAATGTGAAACGACTAAGTATAAACCCACAGGAAACTCGTGATGCTTCGTACATCCTGCGGAAAGAGTTGCAGCATGTTTCAAGCAGTCAGTTGCTGAATTTCCTACTCGGATGCTGGACTTGACTTCTGTAGTTGCATCACATAACGCTTCCAAATTTAAAAATAGCAATAAAGAAGTCTCGACAAATTTCTGGTTGGAATTTGCTTTCGTACTCGTAGACTGAAAATTTCTGAAACTGTGCAACCACAAATTAAATAACATTCCACGATAAAGTGTATACTTGAGTACATACACGTGACTATACCTTTCTACTAGAAAAGTAAAGACATAAGTATCTCTTAAATGAGTGCGTACGGTCATAAAAATTCATCGTTTTCTGAGAAAAAGATCAAACGCATGGCGTGCAACACTCAACTAAATGAACGTAAAATTCAACCTAATAAATAAATGGTATGAAAAAAATGAACATTTAGGAGCAGTAACTGGAGTTTTCACCTTTACACGATAATTTTATAGATACTAAAATGCTACCTTATTACATCAGGGGTATGGCTGAAGCAAGTGAAACACTGAACGTATTCGCTACTTGTAGAACATCGCGTGCTCCCGGATTCAGGCGTTTTCCAGAAGATTTTATTATCTATACCAGAGATTCCCAACCTGTGGTACTAGTGGACTAGTTGGGGGTACTCGAAATAAAAGTTGGTAATGGTGGAAACAAGAAAATATAAGGAATTAAAAAAAGTTACAGAATTTTGCTGCCACAGGTTAATAACTAATTTAATAACTATGCCTTTTGAATGCTTGATTATTAAGGAATGTAATTTTTAGCTATCCTTATAAGTTAATGCGAAATTATAACAATACTGATTTCATTTGTTTTGGCGTTGAATTAATACTATTGTAAAGCCGGAAATTCACTTGAAGGCTAGGAATGCCATTTGTCCCAAGACCGTTTTTTCCCCACACATTTTTTAAATAGAAAAATCCAGGCACGCCATTCATTTGAGGCTTCAAAGTGCGCTGGCGATAGGGGGAGCAAAGATCGCTCCCCCTACTGCTGCTCTTCGATTCCCCCTATTCCTTCCCCACTCGTCGGATTTCCGATTTTCTAGCCTCGACGCGAGGTTCCAATATAGGCAGGTTCTTTGATGTGCCGCCCTAGCCTCGTTCGGAGTCTCAAATGGGAATCGGCGCATGAACGGCTGGAATTTGATTTCGTTGGAATTCCATCGCTTTGAATAATTTTTGTTCTAAATTTCATAGGTTTTCGACCTTGACGATTGTTTTTCCCTTCCCGTGTACCAAAATTTTCAGTTTGGAATAGATGTGAATTGCCTGCTTAAAAATGCGATAAAATGTAAAATCAAAAATAAGGCTAGCAAATGTTATTAATTCGAGTCAATCGATTCTTCCCCTTAACATCATTGATAAAATACTTTTTGAATTGGCGGAGGGTTGGTGGTGGCGGGAGGATATGACAGCAGGAGTACGCGAAAATATAAAGATTAATCAAGGGGTACGCGAGGAAATAAAGGTTGGCAACCCCTGATCTATACTAATAATATATCAGGTTTTACATTTCCATTTATTCGTTGGTTAGTGATGGCAGAAAAAAATTAACTTTCTTTGAAAATAATTAGATTTTAATGCTTTATTTGCATTTCAATGATTAAAATTTACACTTTTAGTTTAAAAAAAGAGGAATGGGAAATAAACTTTCTCTTCCTATCGCATAGAGGTTAATTTTTGTTGTTCACTAAAGATAGCATGAATTAATTTCCCTCCGTTTAAACTGATTTTGAGTTGAAGCTTGAAGAGATGAGAAACAGTAGCCGGTTTTATTTTCATAAACGCTAAAGGTTTTATTTTAATATCACACCTCCTCAACGTTTCTACTTTCTCGTTTACGAAATAAAGAAAAGGTAGTGCAATCGTCAGAAAATTTGACCTCAAGACCTTCCCGAATCCGAAAAATTCATTTTTGGAATTAGATGAAATTTGCTTGGTTAGAAATGAAATCCCTATAAGCACAAGACACTCAGTGGTGTAGTCGCAAAATAAGCAGTGCAGAAACCCTCTAACCTGGGTGACAAAAATCGCGCTCTTTTAAGAACGTTTTCACAATTTTTTTCTTATTTCTCGTGAAAAAAAATCAGTGCCGGAACGGCGTTTCGGCTCCACTACATCCCTGAAGATACATTACAATATTCATATATCTTCACGGTGTTGTGCGACATTTAGAATATCGTAGCGACATCGTGGATATATCGTGAAATATCTTGTAATAGGGATGGTATTGTCGATTTCCATCAAATTTTGCTTGTAATTCGTCAAAAGAAAGTATATCTATCTGTGTGGTTGTGAAGACGATAACACAAAAACGTGACAAACTAGATTGATAAAATTTGGCAAATAGTTTTATCACCAGAATTTTAAGTATCAAATTTTAAGACAAATCCGTCAAAGGGTTGACTGTCTGTTCGTCTGTCTATTCACTGGGTATGTGAACGTGTTAACAAAAGCGTAACAAGATAGACACAAAATTTGGTATATGGTTTTGACAGCAAAATTGTGTTTTTTAAATCAAATTTTGGACCCAAAAGGCCAACCGGAAAAATTTCTTCACTTCACTATTAAAGTAAACGACGCGGAGTCGTTGAAAAACCGGCGTCACGACAGCAGTCGGGAACTAAGGTCGGAGTACTAGCAGCCATCACCGGCCACGCCCAGCCTCTCCCTAAGGAGGCAGACCCCGTATTCGGTTCGGAGATAACTCAACTGCACACCATTATTGTACTTCCAGGGGACGCCAGACCCAGCTTCCTTATCCGGCGGCTTCTCATCCACGTGCTCGTGGTGCATCCCAGGAGAGTCGAGAACGTACAGGAGAAAAGCGAGGGGAAAACACTCTCTGGTTTTGCATAACAATTCCTCCATATACGTGATGATTTCATACGATATATGCAAAGCAAATAATTTTTTGAAGAAAAGCAATTACGCTAAAACACAAATTTTATTAGACTTTAATTTTTCATGAACTGAATAAAAATATTTTTAAAATTGCTTAAAGTTTTGTGAAGTAAAATGGTCAAGAGCATTGTTGATTTTTACTACCAGTAGAGTGATTTTGAGTTCCCAAATGGAGCTTACCCTAAAAATTGGTGTCCAGTCATTGTAAAGGAATTTAAGTTTCCAAAGAGCAACTAAACGTGTTTGTAAACATCAGATGAAGGACCGAATACAAGGCAACCCGTATGAATACCAAAACGCCCGATAGCATCTGAAAGTTCATTAGTCAATTAAACACTTCAAATAGTGTTTTTATGTTGCAGAAGTTAGCATAGCAGACGTTCCGCAGCCGTTGACCTAATAACTGAAGCGCCGCTTTATGACAGTAATCGTGCAATAAAGCTGTTCCAATAAGGATGGTTAAACCAATGAGTTCCAGGGGATCAGATAAGATTCCAACCTCAGCGTGTGGCAAGGTTCTCTTTATACGACTAATAATCCTAAACCAGTAGACCGCGTCGTGTTATTTTCTTTTTATTAGATCGTTCATCAATAAAAAGACTATTTAAATCAATCAGACGCTTCAAAGGAATCACTTCTCCTGTCGATAAGTGCATCGATTTCATCACGGCATTTCAGTTCAGAAATCGAGACTGAATTCGAAATCACTAATAATTGGTTTGGCGTGATTTTGGAGCATTTTGGCTATTCATTCATACATTCTGCAAGTTTCAAAGTATTCCGAATCCGAATTTCCACACACAAGATCGATTCTCAGAAAGTACAGAATCCAAAGCTAAATTACAGTAGTGAAAATTTAAGCTACAAAATCCGACATAACTCGATTTCTGAACAACGGATAAAAGGTAAAACTATAAAAGGAAAAACTATCTCAATAATTATTTCTTCGAATATTTTGCTGTTTGTTTCTAAAGAACTGCCACAGGCACGAAGACCAGATGTGGCGCAATGGGTAGCAGAAAATGAAATAAAAAACCCCCAAAAGTATGTAAATATATAATACAAAAATTCAAACAATGAAATAGTTAAATATTTATGAAAAATAGGAAGAGATAACGAAGACTAAATAATACACTTTGCCTTTACTACTTTAACTTCAGGCCAGTGGCGAATCCAGGGGGGGGGGATCGGGCTACAGCCCCCCCCCCCAGGGCCGAGCCAGAATTCTTGATTTAATTTAACATCATTACAAATGCTTTTTCTTAATTTTCTCTTTAAAAAAATAATAAAAACGTTTCAACATTGCTTTCTAGCTTGAAAGGCTCGAAAATTTTACTACTTTTGTAGTCATTCCACTTGTACTTGTAGCATTGACGCGGTCGAAGACATTTTTTGGCTAGTTATTTCATCGTAATTTTTATTAAATTATCGAAAGCATTGTATTGTTCTTTATGATTCTTATTTTCAGGTGAGTAAAGTCTGTAAAGTTAAAGAGTTTCGGTTTACTTTAGCCTTAAAGTTTGACAGTCATCATGACGATAGGAAGTTTTTATGACCTCAGCCCCCCCCCCTAGACCGGAATCCTAGATTCGCCACTGCTTCAGCTGATTCATTCACACTTATCATACTAGGGTAACCATACTCTAAAGTACAGTAAAAGTTGGGAAGGAGAATTCTGCAGAAAATATTTTTAATTAAATCCAGTGATTTTTTAAAATATGAAACTACTTACTGATAAATTAGAAACGGAACAATCAGATACAAAGAGTCATAATTCGGAACACTCGCTTTTTCAACTTTTCTGGGACATCTGGTCACTTTATTCGCGCAACAATAATTAAGAATTTAAAATTAACTATTTTATCTAATCTAGTTAATCCTGTTTTTTAATATGAGTTATTTACTCATAAAAATATTCCAGACAAATCCTGGACATCTAATCAGTTTAACCTTTAAATCTAAACCAATTTTTGACTATAAAATGAATTACCTCAAATATATTTCTTTTTTTTATCAAATTTATATAAAACTAAATCTTTGATATTCGAATAAACATATCTGCAGTATAATATACAGTAGATCTGTTAAATCGAATATTAAGCATCCACTACGAACTTGCAATATCCACTAAATTAACCGAGTCATGCAACATGGACTTCTACCAGTTAAATTTATACCATTTACGCATTTTATAATTTTATATTTCTACTCATTTCTAACATATTTCAATTATAATTTGCGAATCGAAAAGAGGAAAAACGTCTGCTTCGAATATATGCTTATTTGGACATTCCGGCAGACCATTCCGTAGGAATACAAATAATGCTCGTATTATCATTATAAATTGTGTAAAATATTATGTAAAAGCTTACTTTAGAATCGTTCCTTCCGAAGTTTTCCTACTGCGTTCTGGTTTTCCTAGACAGTCGCGGTTCCAAGCTTTGTAAACAAAACTGAAGCCAAATAAATAGACTGCGGTGAGGCGCATCTTGAAGCGGAAGTTGATAACTTTCATGGAATGATTCATCGGAAACCGTTAGAGCTAAGCAATCAATAACATGTGACAGTGTGTGAACATTATTTAAGTCACATGAACTTTATCTATTAGTACCAAACTTTACCGCAAAACATCTGGAAGAATAGTCACAGTAAAATTACACGCCTGAGTGTTGCATAGAAAAGTATTCAGATATATATTGCAAATGTTTCTTAAAATTTCTCAAAGAAAACATCGAATAAAATGAGTTATTGGAAAATGAAAACTTTAATGTTTGTTGCAAAAAATATCTTCAGTCAACTTCATAAAAAATTGCTTCGTTTCTTATGTTAGATAAGGAAAAACACCTTATAATAATATCCAAAGCTATAATTTAAAAATAATTAAGTAATATTCTTTTAGAAAAGGTAGGGTAAAAATGAAAAAAAATATTAAATATTACACGACGTATAAAAATGATTTAGTTGTAGTCTCAAAGCACTCTAATAGTGGTTAACAGCAATTTTAAATTTAAAATAATGCGATTTACAATTCAACGAAAGCCTAGAAACGAATTCTTAATAATCAATTTATGCTCAAGTGATACACACCAAGTGTGTAGAATCATTTTGATTTTGGAATCCATTGGGCATTTTGCAGGAGAAAAACACAAAAGGACGAGAGTTGGACCCTCAACGACGACCCATGTCCGTGCACCAGGCTCACACACACGGCGGATTTTTGGTATAATCGGGTTTCGAACTTGGAATCATCCGGTACCGAAGCCGAGACCCTAGCACCAGGCCACCGTGGCATGACAAAGAGCTGACGTGTGCCGTTACATTTGTCATATACCTGTGCAATTATATGGATTGATTCGATAATGCGGTCGAGTATTATATTACTCGATGCGGCGGGATGTTTCAGCATCAACCTCTCTCTCCCCACACACACATTGACACAACTATTCACAATCATATTCGCTAGATTTCTTATATTTTATGCTTATTTATGTTTTGGGGTCTGCTGGTAGCCGGCCGCACTAATGCAGGGTTACAATTCAACTCGCCATCAACAAACTTTAAGAAATTTTGTTTATAAATAATGCAGAATTAGTTCAAAAGAGGACCTGCGAATATTTTCACAAACCCACAATGTGTTTTAAGCGACTCCACACAGGGTCGCGATCCACAGCTTAAGAAGAATGGCTCTAGCCCGTTAACGCCTTGCGTTTCAAATATTTTAACGAAATCAAAATCAAATTTGATTCAGAGCTATATAAATCAATTATCTGCTTTTTTAGGCCCGGTATCTAGAATAACGTGATAAAATTATCGCACAACACTTTAAAAATAAATGAAAATGAGGAAGATAAAGTTCGCACATTAAGGAAGGAAATGAAACCGTTTATTTTGATTCATATCGCGAAACCAGAATTTATAGGCTACATAGTTAACAATTTAAATCATCAGGTGGTTCCGCAGTTGTCGCAGAAATGCTTCACTTAGGATAAGACAATGAGTCACCTTCCATTCAAGAGTACAGCTATCAGACGAAAAACCACACTTTTCGCAGCATTAACCACCATTTCTAATGGTATGGCAGAATGAGCAATAGAAATGTCGCCTACTGCTACTCATATGTCAGAGAATTATTTATCTTTTCAAGTTTATCAAACTTTTTGAAACACCCTGCAATTTCTAGTTCAATTAAAATAAGATTGGGGAATGTGAAAATTGATTTCCACTAAAAACAATGAGGATAATCAATATATTTTATTAAATGTACGTATGAAAGCAGAGAATGGCATCGAAATTCTAAAAATCAGTTAAAGGTATTATCCACAAAACAACACATAACTATTACGATAAAAGCCTATTTAAAAAGGAATCAAAATTATTTGAGCAATAAAAAAATATTCAAATAACTTCGCTACAGTTCAAAATTTAAATACACTGGAGTCAGTTTTGTATTATACATATAATTATTGACCTTGAAAAAACTAGTCAATAGAAATTACTTGAAAAAATTGGAGAATTCAGTATTCTGTAACGTATTATTATCGAGCTTTCTTATTCATATATCTGAAATACTCAAATTACAATCGAAAATATAAATTTCTTCACCCAATTGCGTCACAAATATCTGGCGCAGAAACTGCACTATTTCGTACTTTTTTATTTCACAAGTCCTTATTCTTATAGTCGAATATTCATACTTTCAAAATGGAAGAAAACAATACCTTGATTATTCATTCCAGATAAAACTTGTTTGTCCAGAGTTGATTATGCACTAAAATGCAACCAGCATGGTTTTCATGGTTTATTTTTGTGACCGAGTAGGCTAAAATCACTCAGCATGACACAGTTCAATTTTCCCTCCTTGTCGAAACTGCAGTCACTAAAAATAGATCTTACTCGAAGAGTAAGTCAGCCATTTTTAGAGTAAAGTGAAAACCTGGAAGAAATCTGTTCGCACTCAATCGCATATGCAGTTATAAATGAAGCTTTATTTTAAACGATAAAGCTTAACAGCTCTTAACCTTTTCAGAGAAGAAATTTTTAAAGTGAATTTTTTGTTTGTTTGTTTGTTCCTCGTCATGTATTTTAAAATGGAACAGCTCACTGTGTTCATCTGAACCTGGAACGGTAACGTCACTTCGCAGACTTCGCATTTTGAATGGGAAAAGGAGTCAATTTAACTCAACGTTACCGTTCCAGGGTTAAATCGTATATTAATTTTTTTTTTGACAAAAAATACAGTAGTTGCCCCTTGTAGTGATCACGGATGTAACGATCAATCGGTTGTACTGATTAAAATAGCGTGGAATGGATCTCCCGTATCTAAACATATACATTCGCCGGTTCTAGTGATCAACAATTCGCTTGTAGTGATCAATTTCAATGAGATGAAGCCACAGGAGGCGAGGACAATGACGGGCGCCAGAAGAGAAACCACCATGAGCCCAAGGAACTCTTCAAGCCCTTTGCACATTAAGATCAGTTCAATTCACACACCGTGCTGAATCCTTTGATGAGCAATATTCATACGAAAGGTTTATCCGACGAATGCTAGGGAATTCAAAATAAAAAAGGTACTTTCGATAACTTTTAAAGAAAGTTTAAAAATTAAATATGTGTGAATTTTTTTCTCAATTCTTATACAATTTTTTGGTTTTCTTTTCTAATTAAAACATATGAGTACATACTAACAATGTTGTGTGGTCTGTTTTTTCTCCTATACTTGTCAGGTCCTTGCCTAGGGTAAATGGTGCCTAGGCCATAATATGGCTTTTTTCACCCCCAATCGTCATCATTTGCTCAACAAGGGTAAACGGAGTCCCGGAAATGTTATTAATTTTTTCATGCTATTAATTTTTTATTTGATTCTAAAAAGTGAAAGGAACGCACTAATGTTTGCCACCAAAACGCTCACAAAGAATGAGTCCCCGGTGGCTAAGCCTCTAATCCTTGTAACACTTACGGATTAGCACTATTTTTAAGGCATTTTGGATGTACTGATCATTCGGATGTAGTGCTCATTTTGGGACAACACTGTATCTGAATTTTAAACGGACTATTACTAAGGTTTTCAAACAAAAAAAAAGTTCCGATCAACAGAATAAACTGTCTCAAGTTATAATTGAAATTATAATTTTTTTTCTTACGATAATCTTACGTCAGGGCTTAATTTTTTTCTTTCATTAGAGATGCCTTTACCGTAGCTTAAAAAAAAAGAAAAAATAGGCAACCAAATCACAATGAGAAAAAAAATCAATCCCAATCGAAGGTAAATATAATAACCTGAAGAATTATTGGTTCTTCTTTTAGCAATTATTTCAAAAATTTTAATGAAATCATGATGTCTTTGCAATCCCATTTTAGGCCTAGGTCCCAGCCTAAATCTTTAAACGAATATTTTTTTTTATTATTACGAGCAAATATTGAAAATTACATATTTTGTGATTTTTGATATAATTCAATGATTTGCTGCAACCAAACAATTGTTTGCAGTAAATCACTGAAATTATTAGCATAAAAACACAAAAGATATTTTCGCAATTTTTTTTTTAAATCCTTAAGTACCTAATTCAAAAATAAATTACATATTTTACTATCATCAGAGTCTGCATAAACAAATGCATGTAAATTCGCAATAAACATACATTCCACTTCCGGATTTACATGATGAAATGAGAAGAAAACTACTTTATTTCAATTCTCCTTCCACTAGATCTGCCTTCATTTTCAGATACATAGCAGCTGTACACACACATTCATGGAAAAAAGAAAATGAGAAAGAGAGGAAGAGAGAGAACTGGGAAGAAGTCAAGAAAAGAATGCCTCCCGTCAGTAGAAATACAACGAACAGCCGTTACTAATTGCCTCGTTTTGATGTGTTTGGGATGTAGGTCGCTGCACTCTGCTGGAGCGCCAGGGATAATGGAATGAATCACTAAGGGGGGGGGGGGCAAATAGAACGGCGCAAAAAATGGGCAATAAAAGACTTTATGAATAAAATAAAAGAAATTGGGAGAGCCTGGAGTTGGTCCTTATATGGAGGAGGCAAAACAGCAAATAGAACGTGAAACTCTCTTTAGCAAGCACACCTCAAAAAATCCTCGCGATCGTCCACCACAGGCCTAAAAGCACACAAAGCAGGAAAAACAGCTGGTGTGTTTATTTTGAAGTTTCTTTTCAGGTGCATCCACGTGTTTCCGCTTCCGTTTGCTGGCTTCACTGTTTATTATTTTTTTAATAATAATCCGTTATCAGCTAGATTACCTTGAGATTTAAGAAGACTTATTAACCTGTAAGAATGAAAATCTAACTTATTCATATACAGGGTATCGAATCTAATTCCGAAAGCTAATTTCTAAACCGTTATATATAAGCATATACATTCAATTGGAAAAATGCTTTAAATGACGAGAATAATTACATTTTATGCTACTTGAGCCAATAAATGCACTGCTGAAAAAATCACGAAGTCTAAATTTTTATGCAGTCCCCCTAGTCCCATTCGTCATACTTAGTAAAATATTCTTGACACACTAACATTTAAACAAAAAACGCTCCATTCTTCTGTTACCAAAACTGACCGAGTTATGAAGCTTTGAATATCACCATTTTAGACGATTTCAGATCATTTCAATGGCCACTTTGAGAAAGATTCTCCAATCTGAGGGTAGCACTTGTTCAAGATGGTCGTTGATTGCCAGAAAATAGTGATATGTTTTCCAGGGCAAGTTGCGATTTTTTTGGCCCCCAATCATCAACAGCTTAGCAAGATTAAATGGAATTCGGTGCATGGTATTTTTTCGCTCCCTCAACATAATTTTTATTTCAGTTTCAAAAATGAGATAAAACGCACAAATGTTTCGTCTCCATAGCGCTCCCTACACTTGGCATCTAAATTCCTCTTGCCACCCCCCCCTCCCCTCTCCTCTCCGGGCCGCTACGCCACTGTGGTTACTCTGTTCACGTCTCTTTATGGCTGTACGTTGCGTTACTTGTGCGTTTGCGATAGGATGCAATTCTTTTGCAAGATCACAGGTCCTCTATACTTAGGGTCGCCACATGCCCCGTGTATACGGGACTGTCACCATATTTCACTACTCAGTCCTGTATTACTATTTGTCCCATTTTCTTCATAAACTCTGCGTCATTATAACTTTAAAATGACTTGCGCCCAATTTTATAATTATGTAAAAGAAGAAAATGATATATTTAAGAAGCCAAAATCAACTTCACTGGGCTAAAAAGGATTGGCCTCACATCTTTATTGCTCTATGTAATCATTTTATTAGATTGCTTAAACTTTATTGATTTTTTTTTTATCAGATCAAAGCCTTTACGTATCCACTTTTTTCATGTTTAATTTATTTAGCCCTTAAACGTCCTGTATCAATGCTTGGAAATTATGACAACCCTATATATACTGGAAGATGCGTTGTGTTCAGAAACGGCTCGAAGTAACTTTATCAAACGAGCAAGGCAATAATATGCCTCTCGCTCACAGCCAACGCATTTTTAAAAAAAAATCCTATAATGTCTGTATTCTAAATGTTAAACAAACTTTTACTTACAAATATGCATGTTTTAATTGCAAATATAGTTTAATATTATGGTGAGAATTTTTAAACTTCAGCTACATTTAAGATTGCATAGTGGCCTTATTGAAACTGAAATAATATATTCAATAAATTTTTAAAATGTATGACTTAATTTCTTAAGTCTTTCAAAACATTTTTTCCTTCACATTCCAGCTTTGGCGCCACGGGCAGTTGCCCGGTTTGCTCGGGCCGCATCTGGTTGTGTTAAAGATCATTTGCTTTGGCGTGTTAATCAATTCGAAATAAAGAACAAGTTTTAAAACTATTCTATGTATTTACAATATTTTACATGAAATAAGAAGTGCTAAAAAATGGCACCAATTTGTTCGATGAGTCGCCTGATTAAGGCCTAATAATGGCAGTTGAGCTTATTTGTATAAACCCGTGTCAAATAGTATTTTAAACATGGCTGAAAATTAGTTGTTCTATTAGTTTCTGTCAAAACATTTAGGCGAGTTAAAATAAGATGTACCACATCATCAATCTCAATTTATGGAAATGGAAGGAAGGTCAAAACAATTTCTTCTTCAAATGAATTAAAGGGCACCGAAGAAACCATTACGGTAAATGGAATATAACGTTCCAATGGTTTGTTACTCAGTCAAAGCTCTGCATCACATTTTCTTTAAACCAAGTAAATGATGTTCGCTTTTAAATGTTTACTTACGAATTTCTTACCCAAGGAGAGTAAAAAATCAATGTATAATTTATAGAAATCATTTACAACTTTGTTAGATCACATAATGATCTTAAAATTAACAAAGAAAAAACAAAACACATAAAATTCGAATAAATTAAAAAGAAAAATTCCTACAAACACACTTTTATTGACCGAGCGAAGCGAGGACTACGTTTAAACTCCAGCATTTGGCATTTGTCTGTCTGTAAATTTGATTGTTACGCCGATTACGACCAAATGCGTCGTTCGATTTCCTTCAAATTTGACAGAAATATTTCTTGAAGTAATAGGAAACGGTGTATGTTTTATTTATATTAATTCGGTAATAAAATAATTATTTTAATTACATATAATTATTATATTAACTAGCAGTACGCGCACGGCGTTGCCCGTGGAATCAGGACTTCAACAAAATGGGGAATACCACAATGACAAGAAAAAGTTTTGAAAACAAAATCCAAACAAAATTTACACATTGATTTTCGACAATGACACGAATGTAATGACGTCACCGGAAGGAATAGGACTGTAAAAAGCATATTACGTCACCACCAGTCAATGAAATTGCAACAATGCATTCTGGGATAGTCCGGAGAAACGTTCGCTGTCAAATCTCTCTAGCAAAAACAAAACTGTTTGAACTGATCAGAAAATTAAATTAAAAAATCAGGGGAAAAAATTAAAAAAAAAAAAGCAAGGAATAGATATTTAACCCTCTGTTGAACTGGCAGAAACGTTCATTTCATAAGCTGAAAAAATGAAAATTATACAGTTGTTAGAACGTCAGTGAGAATTTTAAAAAAATTCCTTATCAAAATTACCATAAAAGTGATTTAAAAATTTCTAAAATTCAGTGAATTGAGTTAGAAATTAAAACAAACTTCATTGAAAAAAATTGTTTGTTTCCATCCGATGGTGCATTGATTGTTTTTCAATGATCATTAGAAGTACTATAGCTGTCACTGCCAAAAATGACCAAAACAATACAAAACATTAAATAAAAATTTCTGATCAAATTTAAAATTCCGGCTTGAGGTGCATTGAGTCACCATTAAGACTACCTTGTGCCAAATTTTAGCTCTAAGTGCGATAGATCTGTCTGGACATCGCGCGCACACAACTAACTACACCACGCAAACATCGACTTTTATAAGTATAGATTGGTATTAAAAGAGTGAGTGGGCACCAAACATTAAGATTATGACATCAGAGTTGTAAATAAACACAGTTCGCTTATGGCTATGTATCGCTGTGTATCGTTATCCGCTTTTCGCTAAATAAATGTTACCTATTTTTTTAACCGTTGGCTATCTTTTAGTTCTAAATTTATATTTAAACTCATTTACCATCTACACAATTTCTTTTTTACTTCATATGGCGTAGTAACCAATTTAAAGAACTTTAGAAATTCGCTTGTAATTGTTAAATCTAAATGGAATTATCAGATGCTTCTCGCCAAGATAATTTCGCCTGCCTTATGATCTCCATAGCAACGGCAACTTTTCACTTATATATATATATATATATTGCCAAATTATAATAGTTATCGCCAAGTTATTTTGAGATCCATCTTCTTAATTCGAACGAAGTGAGTTGGAAAAATATCTTTATTTGATGCCAATTTAATAGTGACATTTTCTCGATTTTTTTTTTTTAAATAACTAATTTAAGGATTCAGTTTTTCTCTGTGATTTTTTAGAGCCAACTTTTTCAAAATATTTCGATATGCCGCTTAAAGATAAGCGAAGTAAAAGAGCTAGAGATGTTTTGCTATTTCAGCAGATTGCGAACCATTTTATCCGTATTAACCTCCAATTTGTCGCACCATAAGAATTGCGCTAAACTTTTGTTCACAAGTGGTTCTCCTCGAGAGTCAAATTATGATGCCGGTGTCCTTAAAAACAATGCTGTTTTCACAACGAATAACATTTGCTAAGCTTTTTAAAAAATGTGATGAAGAGAAAATCTTAGATTTTTTTATTTGGGGGGGGGGCGATGTCTACTGTTCACAGAACTACTAGTTACTGTACTAAAAAAGTAGAATTTCTCACTTTAATTATTTTCTGTTGTAATTAAGACTTTAATTTATAATTCATTATAATAAATATTATGGAATCTTGAAATAATTTCTTAAATTCAATACCAAATGTGCCACGAGTACGGAATCAAAATTTAATCAAATTAATCAATTGTCTACTGAATCAAATGTTCTAAAAATATTAAAATAGAGTACTGTCATCGAGAATGCACAAGAATTTCTGAAGAGGCAGCGCTTTTCAACCTTTAGCGGCGTTAAGACATGAAAAAAAAATGGATAAAGTATTTAAATACAAAAATAAATTCAAAATCTGTCATTCTTAAAAATAGGTTAGCAAATATAAGAACAAAAAAAAAACATTCGATACCACTTGTTTAAGATGTACTTTTAAATGAGACGAGGCCCTAGATTTAGTATCAAAAACCCGATGTCCCATTTTAGTTTTGATAATTAGTTCAACTTCCTAAATCAGTTTTATCGCAATTACTAATATGCAAAAGCTTTCGAATAAATATTAAGCGATCAGATTGTCAGACGACTGCTATCTAAAACACAAACAAAAACAATGATACCAGTCGTTCATTATTCTTCACGTGCAAACCTAGTTTCAGTTTTGTTTTCGCTCAACGGAATTAAGGTCAGTGGAGAAGATACTGCAAACACAAACAAGCATACCATCTATATTCACACCCATATGTCATGACCTGCTGTAGCTAAACATCGGTTCATCGTTTTCTACCGGGGGGGAATGTGCGCCGTGAATAATTTGTCAAGTGCAGATGGCCCTGTTTGTCTGTCGCGACCGACTGTAGCGACGCAGTTGGCAGATCTCTTAAAATGCTGATTCCATGAAGCAAAGTGCCAGAAATTAATGGGCCAGAGATAAAGAAAACTTTAAATTTAGCATTTGGAACACACACGTGACGGCTCGGAGCGGACGGCTTATCCTCATTAATAGGTCAAGTTTGCCGGTGTCTACCCTCAAAAAGGCGCTCACACCATCAACTTCCCTGCTGATTGAAGTTCAGGGATGATGCTCGCTAAACTGGTTCAAGCAGACATTTTTTTATTATTTATTTGCGTCTCCCTTTCTATTCTTTGTTTGCCGAGCTCAGCCTTTTTTCCGTAAGGTCAGGGTTTAAAAGCACGAGGCAACGAAAGCGCCAATAGCAGTTTCTAGAATCACAACATACATTCAAGGCAGGAAGAAAAAAAAGTTTTGTCTAGTCTCTGGAGGTAGCAAGGTATCCTCTTCAGACGGTGACGTAGCTTAAAATCTGTAAACAAATCTGCCAGTTCCCGCAAACTTCGCGAGGCAACTTAAGTCTTCTGGAAAGAATTTCTCCTTTTCCTCTAATTTAGTCATATTAACGTCCTACTTTGAAGCAGGGTCGTACTAAAGGGCAAAAATGAACGTTAAACAAAACAAGGTTTAAGATTTAGATTTGTACTATCTGCTGCGTAAATAAAAAAGAATTCAATAAGCCATCTGTGACTGATTAAAAATTACAATTAAATTAAAAATCTTACAAAATATATATAATTTTAAATTTATTTACTGCAGTGATACATTTGATTTGTTGCATACAGAAGTTTTCATCAATGTAGTTCATAACAGAATCATTTCTATTAAACCTATTTAAAAAATTATAAAAATTACTAAATCTGTCGAAAAAAATGACAGGAAGATAGTTGTTTGTAAGAAGAGGGAATCATAAAGGGGATGAAAAATTAACAAAAAAGACACAAAGTTTGGTTGGGGGCGCAACTTTAGCAGGTCTGCCAAGGGCGCAAGATCACGTCAGTACGTTCTTACTTTGAAGCAACATGAGGGCTATCTTGAGACTATTTTGAAGCAACACGAGTGGCATCTTCGGACGCATCTCTGAACCTTGATCGAATGACGAAGATGACACCCCCTCTCCAAACTTCCTCACCACTCTAATGGCAGGGCGCACATTATCCTTCGAGGAGGAATGCAGGGATTACGAATCATCGCAAATGAATTCATCAACGGAGTGTGCTACATTTAATGCAATCTTTTTAAATAAAACATTGAGTTGAGTTAGATTGCTGTCGCGTTTTAAAGCTACAAGAAAACATTTATGAGACGTCTCTCAAACTTTTAAACCGTGACCAGAAGAAGAGGACTACAAATGAATTTGCACCTTCTCTCTCCAAACTTCCACACCACACCAGCGGGTGGACGTTTGACCTTGGCTGTGTTCAAGACGTATATTTGGGTGGAATGAGCATGCGCCTTCCGTTTCCTTAAAAATAGGCCATGGCTAGAATTCAACTGAAACGCAATTTGAAGCTTTTAACGTAATCTTTCATCTATTTCTAAACAATATGGCTAGGTAACAATAAACTGATTTTTGGATTTCAGCGATGGCCAGCTTTTTAAAAATGTTTACACAGCAGCATCTTTTAAGCTACATGTATGCTATTATCAGTATCTCGTTCCAGAAAGCTTCCGTACATGTGAAAAATTCATACTTCTCCTTTTCGATTTGAATTTTATTCTAAATTGTTCGCCTGGCGAGTTCGCTACTGCTCCTGGAAAATCCTATGGTATACATGTATCGTCTGTTCAACTGTCCCGCGTTGTCTGAGCACAACCTTTCGCGAAAGTTCCGAAGTCCGAACTATTCGTTAAACTATCACCTATAATAATACTATTGCCAATACCGGAATTCAATGTGAGAATTAATCAGTGGAAAAAAATCCATTGAAGAAAGATCCTCAGACTATTATATTTAATAAATTGAATTAACAGTGCAAATCATAAACTGAGTGTCATGAGAAAAGGCAAAAATACGAAATAATATAATTTTGCCGAATTTAAATGGCGCCAGAAATTTAACACTTATTAGATATGTGAATCAACTAATAAGTTACTAAAATAAACACAATTTATGCCTGTATTTAGAACTGTAAAGCATCTTTTACATAAATTTATGAAATAATTTATGAACTCGTGAATCTTGAAAATATACAAATAGCTTTCTTACTCTGAATTAGTTTTTTCCAGCTCAGTTTAAATCCAGCCCATCAGAAGTCGACATTACAAAAACTCAAAGAAAGGTCCATCTTTTCCAAATGATGAACCCACCGCAGAAAAACCAGCTGATTCTTGATATAAAATTCACGAACTGATCTTCCATACAATCATATCAAAATTCAGACATGTTTTTCAAAACCACTCACTTGGTATCAAGTTAATAGCATCTGGGACTGGATTTATCGCCCACAGTCGGAAATTAGCCAATTCGTTAAGCAATAAATGAGGCCATCGCACTATCTTATCAACGTAGTAATGGAGCTTAATCTGATAACCTCTCCAGTTCGACTGATAATATGATTTTGCAATAGATAACGAGTGACCAAGAACTGTTATACTAGACCTACAGAGATATTACATTTTATTCTAAATTGAAATCCAAACCGATATGTCTTTGCTCATGATTAAATTAGGGAACAAGCTGTAGACATTCAAATGTTCATTAAAATTTCATCAGTATGATAGAAGTTATCCGATATGGGGAAAAAAGCAGATAAAAAAAACGGGATTTTTTGTGCTATAATAAAGAGTTACAGAGAAACAGATTGCCCAATTTCTGAGCTACGGTCAGATGATAAAATTCAATTAAACAGCTTTTTGAAAACACTTTTATTATTTTACTTAAAAAGCAGAAATTTGTTTTCATTTGAATTTATTTTGTACTTTTTATTCTTTAATTTATAATTTGTTATAAATGTTAGAGAATCAAGAGATTTTTTTTTCTCAAATTCACTATCAGGTGACGTCACGTTTCAAGAATCGAAATTTAAATAAATTAGTCTATTAAGTGATAATAAAGTGATGAAACTATTAATATAGTGCATTGTCATCTTGAACACACGAGTGTTCAAAATTTCCAAACTGTAGCACATCAGGAAGTGAGTGGAAAATTGATTACAACATTCCATCTTTAAGCATGAAACAAGCCAAGTTAAATAAAAGTAAATAATAAGGAAGATACTAAAGCGAGAGATACTCTTTTGCACATACCCAGGACTAGATATGATTTGTTAGATTAACTTTCCATTTGGACGCAATACGAAAATTCTTGGAGACTTCCGGCCCCAAACCGAGACCTTACCACTAGGCCACCGCGGCCTCGAGTACGACCTGTGATCCAAAACCTCATTCTCGAAACTTCTACACCACAATAGTGAAGAATCCTTTGCATTCTTGTTTTCGACAGTTAAAAATATTTAAAGAATTGTAACAAGTCGCAAATTAATTTTTCGGAAAAAAATCAACTTCTACAATATTTTTATTTATTTTTTTTCTTTTTTCTCGAAGCAATAAAATGAGACCTTAAAATCAGTTAATATTTATGCATCTAATTATTTTCCAGACTGTTAAAGGTTAATATGCACTAGGTACATATACTCTCTGTAGATCTTGAACGGAACCGAGCTTCGAGACCGCAATCCTCCGACCATGGAGCCTAGACCCTGCCAAAAGGCCATCGTCGCTTAATCCGCGACTAAATGAAGGTTTCACATGTACACATTGCTTTTCGGTAGGATCCAACCTGAAGTTTGCGATCCTCCAGTCGAGTGTATTCTTAGTCGAACTTCGAATAAAAACATAATCCTTTTATCACGAAATCTATATTTAGCCGTAGGGCTAGACGCCTTGAACTGACCTTGAGCACTTAACATCCGAAAACGTGAAAAATGTATTAACTAAATGCTATATGCACGTTAATCAAAATTAAATAAGACATTTACAAAAATTTAATAATGAATTCCATTTTTATAATGTTTAAAGTTGCTGGTTTACAGAACTTCAACCGATTTTGTATAGCTCATAAAAAAACACCCTGCGATACCCCAAGCAACCTAAAGTTCGTTAAAAAAAAGTTTTTTTTATGCTCGTCTTTTTTTTCGCCATGTGAAAGATTATAGTTGGGATGACTTAGACCTAAGTTATTTTCATTCATTCCGAGCGAAGTGAAAGCCAAACTAAAGGAGGGAAGAAGGGGGCTTGCTAGAGATGGTTTTTGCGACCATTTCCCCTCCTCCCTTTTCTATACGAAGAAAATATTCTAAATACGAAAGTGCTGCGTGGGAAAAATAAGCATAAAAGTGTTTAGCGAACAGACGTTAGTATACTACTAGGAGTTTGCACATAAAAATATCCACAAAATACTCGATGGTGAAGCGAGACGTGTCAAACCCACGCCTCTGTCTGAATAAATGAAATCCTCCATCGCAAAAGGTTGTTTGAACCATGGATTTGGAGGCTTGGCATCGTAAAATTTAAAGGAAAGATAATAGTTCTCCAGATTGTAACCCCGAGTCGATTAAAAGTAGATGCATATCCATTCGATCTAATCTCCATTTACTAGCATGCAAATAAAAACACATTAGATGCATATAAAACGAATACAGGTGTGCTGATGAAAAAGAATATGGAGGCCTTTCTAGGAGGTGCCGTTTTTTTCTTCTCTTGACCGAATCAGATCGCCAATAAATTAGCTCATCGTTTGATGGCAATTTTAGTTTCTTTTTTGATTACGGATTGAAAAGAACTTTGGAATGAATAGGGGATAGATAATAGCTTTTGTAGCTGAAAATCCCAAAACCCCCTTTTTCAAATCAGGTGTGCTGATGTAATATTTTACCATCACAACTGGTTTGCGAGTGGGTTTACATTTAGTCCGCAGGGGGGAAAAAAGGAAAGCGTTAAACTTTGCATTAAAATAAGCAGTCAATAAAACAGTAGACTATAAATCTGCTTTAAAAATAGAGGATCAACATCCGGGACAAAATTAGGACCTATCAGCTCCTCTCCTCCTGAAGGTGTGTCTCTGTTGTGTTGAAATTTACTTTTTTTAATGCTCTTCTGGGAGACCTGCCAAATCTCTCGATATAGACGAAGGATTCCCCCTACGTTACAAGCTATGCATGTACATCTGCCACATTTTGAATACAATTCGAAACTTTTTAAAAGAGTATACAGCTTTAGAAGCGCGGACTAATGAGACATTGACTTTTGCAGGATTATAAACTGAACCGGACTGATTTTCAAATCCTATAATTTAACTAATTATGCCTTTCACTGAATTCACTAAAAATATTTCATACTCAAAAAAAGAAATTACATTCGCAAAGCCCAACGAAATACTACTGAAATAAAATTACCTATATTGGCGTTCTTGTGTATATCAATGAAATTTTATGAGCAAGGAATAGCAAAAATTATCAAGAAATAGAGAATAGTGCTAAACTTCACTGGTGAATTTCCATAAGACAATACACATGATGAGAAACATTTTTAAAGCTAATCAATACGGATTACTGGCACTTTACTATAAATGCATCTATCTGAAGTAATTTAACTGACTTATAACTGAATTCTCAAGTTGAATTTTCGAGTTAATATTTAAGAAAATTCCAGGCAGAGCAAAAATTTTTGACAAGGCAATCTCAAACAGTAACGTACATACTTCAAAAAAAAAAAATCGGCACACAATAATCAGAAAACATTGGCTTCGTATTTTACAAATATGATTCTTCTGACAAACATTTGTTTTCAACAAATTTTTGTTTTCTAAAACTTTAAAATCGATATGAATGAGCTTAAAAACTACAAGAACAATTTCAGAATTCGCATGTCCTGAAGATTTATTAATTAGAGGTATTGTATCAGATAGCTCGAGCAAGCTTCTAACAGCTTAAACCTATTTCGATATTTCTTACAAACTACGGAAATGTTGTCATCGTTTCATTTACTCGGGCCTTTCCGATTGTCCCCGTTGAAAGATTCAAAGGACAAATGGCGAGACTATAAAATACATTTACTAATGCGAAAACGCCAGTTTATTAGCTCTAAACATATCTTTCATTCCTATCCAACGATGTGGGCAAAAACTAGAGGATGCATGTGAAATTTTATTTACAATCTTAAGAGTGATCAACCTTAATCGCATCATCGCTTGCATGCATTCCAAGCTAGAGTGAAGAATTTCTTATTTTTAACTAAAATTTAGAAGAATTTAACTAAATTTTTTGTTCGATCTTCTTCTAAAAAGAAATCCAGATTGTCACTAACGGGCTTTTAATTGAAATTAGGATAAAGCACATAGTGACAAGCCTGAATATTCTCTATTAAATGTTGTTTGAACAAAATCGTTTGCTAAGTAATCAAAAGAATTCTAATTTTTGTGTTATATGTGATCTGCAAGATGTAAATAGTAAATTTAACGAAACAAAAATATGCGAGATCTGGAGAGAACTGATACACGGGAGCAGTGCATTGATCAATCAATAATTTCTTGTAGGAGGACAAAAGTACAAAAAAAATATAGAAGCTCATAAAAGAAAACCACTACATTTTTGTTTATCGAAGTTCAGGACAAAAGATCTTTTCGCGCCTTCAGAAAATGAATTAAATCGCACCAAAGAATGCGAATCAAAAGAAATAAAACGAGCATTTGGACTTGACAGAACAATGTGAAAACAGAATTATAAATTTGTCGCTATAGAGTTTGTTTTTCCATTATTTGAATACGAATGTGAGACACGTGTATGTCGATACATATTTTTTGCCTAGAATAAATCGAAAAATATAATTATGGAAACCTGGATTGCCTGAAGATGCTGAAATCACTGTAGAGGGGTATAAAAGTGGCCCCCCCACTTGAGGTTTTATTTACAACGCGGAGACTCCATGACTGGAACCACGACGGTGGAAGGAAGCCAAATTAACTGGAATTCATCCCAACTCGCCACCTTATTTAGGTAGTCCACATCAACAATTTATGCAACATCCTATACTAATGTAAATATATGTTTATAAATGCTACAGATGTTCCATGGCCATATCGAATAGCAGAACTGAGAGTTATCATTCAGTATAGATTAAGGCTGGTATTGCGCAGATTGGACACATACGAAGATGGGTTCCACAATTAAAGATGAAGCTGGAATCTAAAATTTGGATTTCTTCAATATTAGAAAAAAATCTATTACGTCAATTTATTATTACATTTAAAGACATAAATGATGCCTAAAAAATTATGATGTTGTCAAATCAAACATTCAAATAGAAGATTCCAGATACACTTACACAGTCCAAAATTGGGTTCTATTATAGATTTAATAACCACGAATAAAATTAAAAAATACCCGCGCGCATATTAATTTACGAAACACATAATAAGAACGCTAACATTAGATTGTATATTGATATATCACTCACTCTGTAGCAGTCGAATCGGTAGATTTCAAAATGAATGCTATTGTTACAACAAATCTAACAATCCTTACAACACACATGCATTAATATGCAATACTGAATAAATATTCATTTATTTTATTACAAATATTCACCTAAGAGAAGAATAAGACGCAAATACTCAGATCAATTTTTTGAAAGCAAAAAATAATCCATAAACACATTAGCGATAACACTATTGCCCTCGAACTTGAACGCTAGGATTTTGGAACACATATATATATATAACATGCACTAAATCTTTTCTTAGAATTCCTAAAATAACAATAAGCAATTTTTCAAGTTCTACAATAGGTAATTTTGGCGTTTATTGAATAAACCTAAGAAAACAGTGAACACACCATGAAGCAAGCTTTTAATTGGCAATCACTGCATAAAGAAATATGCACGAAATAAAATGTTCATAATATATCAACGATTAAAATTACTTCCCCATTATTGCAAAAATTATTCCTTTGAAAATCTGGAAGTAATTTGCAATTAAAATAATGTAAACAAGAATCAAAGATGAAAATATAAACTGTACTTACTCAGTGAAAACTATGCACGGAAATTCGGACACAAGATCTGCTTTTTAAATCAACATTCGTGAGAACGAAGCCGCTGATATTTCCTATATATCGAAACAATACGGAATTTATTAGAACACACGAAAAGTGTCACTGTATCGGAGTTCGCAGATTGAGCAGCGGCGGCAACGTGCTGACAGCACCTTCGAAAACATTGATATTATCTGCAAAGGGAAAAACTCGGCGTAAAGATTTCGTCTGGAGGAGCACGTTGGGGTTTTAGGGTTGCTCGTTGGGAACATCGCCAAATGTCGCAAAAGGTCTGCAGATCATCTGTTTATCGCTCTTTTTTATTTCGCAATTTTGATTTCTGTGTGTTATCAGCACGAACGAGATTAATTATCAGTCGTTTGTCTCCAATTAAAAAAAAATCTCCGTAAATGTTTAGAAATCAGAATAATATTTCTTAAGATGAAAAGGATATAGAAATGGCTCCAAAAATTTTAAAAAAAACAAAAAACAGATAATACTATGCAAATTTTATTTTGTAAAATACAGACATAAAATAAGAATTTAACAGATTTTTTTCAAAATCGTTAAGTTTAATTTTTAAGTTAATCTTAAGTTCTATTTTTTTTTTTTTTCGTTTTCAAGAAACTTACTTTTGGATTTCTTATTTTAACTTCAAAACAACTTACTTTTTTTAAGAATCACTATTGACCCTTGGGAACACAAGAAGAGAAAGTAAATTGTGTTCTTGAGTAATAAGAAAAAGAATTTATAAAAAGGATTATCTTGCCATATCTAATTTTTTCTTTTGTGTTTAAAAATCTTGGCATTCGAAAGCTAACTTAAAAACTTATGTTTTCAAAATTACTGTTGGCCCATAGCTTCATTAGAGGAGAAAGTCAATTGTGTTTTTTGATTGGTTGAACTAAAACCTGACATTACAGTCAAAAGAAGGCAGAATCCAGTACCAGAAAGAAGCATTACACGGGAATTCCATATCTAATGGATGAAAAAATTTAAAGAGGCAAACAAGAACAACAACAAATAATAATAATAAAAAAAATGTAATTTGATTTCTCTTCTGGTGAAACTATAGGTCGACAGTAATTTTGGAAAAAAAAAAAGTTATTTTTAATTCTTATTTTTAAAAAATTTAAGCAGAAAAAAAACCCCGGCTGGACATACCAAACTTTCTAATACTTTTTTAGGAATTATTTCTTATACTTACGAAGTTACAGCAATTTGAAATTGGATTTTATAGACAATCTGTATATTCTTTTAATACAAAAATAAAACGCCATTCTTAACACAAAAGTAATTTTACTATATTTTATTTAAAGCGTCGAATTTCGTCAGAAGAGGAAGGAGAATATTTATTAAAAATCATTTCATTGGAATACTAAAACGGATATGGAAAATTGAGTTTCTAGTACTAAAAGATTGCGAACTGCAGACTTAGGTAAATTATCTTACGCAAAATATCCATGTTTTCTTCAAATGATTAATTTTTAAACACCTATAATAACCAGCTGGAGTAATCTAACCTCGACTTTCTAGTGTACTAGGAAAATATGGCCCGTGAAGTGCTTCTTAGAATAGTGAAGAAAGGCGAGTATGTATTTTGGACTCTTCCCTTTGACATGTTGGGTCCAAAATTTGATACTGACCTGCAATTTTGGTGATAAGACTATGTACCAAATTTCATTTATCGAAGTACAGTAGAGCCCCTATTAACCGAACTAAAGAGGGGGAGGCAGTTTCGGATAACGATTTTTTCGGTTAACCCATGAACATCTATTTCTGTTTCGTATCTAATTGCAGTATATACATAGTGCTGAAATATTTTGAGTGTAAAATGAATTCAAAACTCTCTTTGTAGGCTACATTTGTGTTTTTTGTTTAAAGTTAACCCTCCGTCTGGCTCAATATGCGCACCGGCAAGTTCGGACGCTATGCACCTGACAGGGACAGATAACCAATAACGTAATTAATATGGTTAATACCCATTAGTTTTAATTTCAGTATCGAAAATTCGGCACTGACCTTCTTGGTGAGGCTTAAAAGAAAAAAGTGGGGATATCATTGCAAACCAGCGGGAGTGTTCTCCCCTAAACTTTCTCGTATACTTCCCCCAAAAGGTGCCGTTTCTTCTTCCCCCGAGTGGCTAAAAAAATTCGAACCTACTGTTATCCAGAATCCAATGACTATCAGAAGGTTTTTCATTATAGTGATTGAAAAATATCTAGGTAAAGAATTCAAAGAGATGCGTACCGATTAAAACGCTTCTATCGCACACTGCTAGGTTTCACTCTTGCCGACTCAAGGACAAACTGACGTAATCGCTCCTTTCGCGAGCACAAACGATTGCTTTCGTACACATGCGCGTGGAGATAGCGAATTGGTTTCAATGGTAAATTATACAGGCCGACAGACAGTCAACCCTTTGACGGATTTGGCCCAAAATTTTATACGGACCTACATTCGTGACGATAAAACTGTGTACCAAATTTTATCCATCTAGCTATTCAAGTTTTTGAGATATAGTGTTCACATGACTTCGGACATACAGACTTCCCGTTGACGGATTTTGTCCAAAATTTGATAGAAACTTACAAATTATGTTTAAAGACCACATACCAAATTTCATCCCCGTAGCTCTGATAGTTTTCGAGTTATCGTGTTCACAGACACACAGACATAATTCCAAAATTGTGTTTTTCGGAATCAGGGAGGTCTGAAACGTGGAGATTCGTCAAAATATCGAGTTCGAATTTTTTGACGATTACAATACTTTCTCTTTGTATACTTCGTATACGAGAAAGTAAAAAAGTCTGGCCTTTGCGATTATTTCCGTGCAGTACAATACGTATTTTTTGGACTTGCAATTTCAGAGGCATTTCGGAAAACCCGGGTTTCGGTTAAGTCGAGTTAGGTTAACCGGGGTTTTACTGTAGTTGTATATTTGAATTATTTTGTTTACATTCATACGAATAGTCAGACCGACAGACGATCAGATTATTTGCTAGATTTTATCTACTAGATTGTGGCGTTTTTCCGTTATCGTATTCACCTGCACTCAGACAGACAGGCTTCTAGTAGACGGATTTCATCCAGAACTTAATAGAAATCTACAATCTTAGTGTAAAATCGCACACCAGATTTTATACGTTTAGCTTGTAACGTTTTTGAGTTGTTTTGTTGTTGTTCACAGACAGACATGCAGTAAAATACCGCTTATGAGTTTCTCATTTATACGCCGTTCATCACAATGCCGATTCATTCGTATTCGTTGAGATGATAAAGAACTTCGTTTATACGACACAAAGCTTCGGTTATACGTCGTTAACCCCCGTTCTAAAAAATGTAAAGATTTCGTCCTTTCTAATATGTGAACTGTGATAAAGATATCATGACTTCGGAACTATTCACAATTGGTGAATAAATAGGTACTGGTGAATAAATAGGAAGATCTGGTGCTAATTTAAGCGATGATGAAGAAGTTATTCCGCCTTTCTTCAAAGACACAATGGACTCCATTGAAAAAACTTTGAACTTATTTCTTTTGTCAAAAGAATAGTGAAAAAGCATTCAATGAACTTACTCGATTCAGAATGATGTAATGAATACTCACAGCAGTGGCGAATCCGAGGGGGGGGGGAGCTATCGGTCTGCAGCCCCCAGAGCTAAACCAAAATTCTTGGTTTTATTTAAAATCACTACAACTGTTTGTTCTTAATTTTCATAAAAAAATAATAATAAAATCGTGACAACATTGCTTTCTGGCTTGACAGGCTCGAAAATTTTCCTACTTTTCTAGTCATTCAACTTGTACTTGTAGCGTTGACGCGGTCGAAAACATTTTTTGGGCTAGTTATTCCATTGTATTTTTTATTAAGTTATCGAAAGTTCTTTATGATTCTCATTGTCAGGTGAGGAAAGTCTGCAAAGCTAAAGTGTTTTGGTTTGTTAAGCCATGAGGTTTGACAAAATTTTATACAAAATTTTTTTGACCTCAGCCCCGACCGAATCCTAGATTCGCCACTGACTCACAGACCATCAACACATCAAACGATGGTTCAAGATTTTCTTAATTAAACGCTTTCCCGCATGCTCATCAATTGTATAAGATATGTATAATTTGTATTCAAGATCTCTATGCATAAAATTCAACGTATGTATGTATATATGTTTGCTCCAGCAGCACTTCCGAACGGCTAAAGGGATTTTGATGAAACTTGGTACACATGTTCTTCATTAACCCACTTGAAGTATAGTGGGGATAAATAAGCCCTAGCACATTCCCTCAGGGTAGGATGGGGTAAAGTCACCTAAATGCACGCAGTAGAAAGTGAGCTGGACATGCTTAGCGATTTCGATGAAATTTGGTATATATGTTTTTCATGGGCCAATTAAAAATACTGTAGGGTTAAATAAACCCTAATCCAATTGCCGCGGGTAGGGTGGGGCAAAGTCGTTTAAATGTATCAAATGAGCCGGCTGACATGACATTTGATACTGCTGGATCGATTTTGATGAAATTTCGTTCTATGTTCCTCATTGGCCGACATGAAGTACTGTAGGGATAAGCATGCCCTTACACAGTCCCCAGGGTAGGGTGGGGCAAAGTCTCCTAAAAACATGCAGCAAAAAGTCCGCTGGACATGCTTAGCGATTTCGATGAAATTTGGTTTATATGTTTTTCATGAGCCAACTAAAAATATTGTCGGGTTAAATAAACCCAATCCCCGCCGGTATGGTGGGGCAAAGTCGTTTAAATGTAACAAATAGGCCGATTGACATGGAATTTGATACAGATGGATCGATTTTGATTATACTTGGTACATATGCACCTCATTGGTCTATATAACCCTTTATAAGACTGTGGGAATATACTTTCCTCCAAATTCATCAATTTTTAAATGCATTTTTTAAGATTGACGTAAGTTCTCGTCAAATTTTTCGATGAAACAAAACCTTTTATGTTCCAATTTCTTATCTCAAACCATAACGAAGTATCTTGACTTGGTAATTAATTATTAATTAATTAAATTAATTAACAAAAAATAATGCCATCCAATAAGATAAATGAATTTCTTTTCTTAAATTATTCTCAATACCAAAGTTATTTTATTATACCATCACTAGAAAAAATATGGCTTTATAAAGGGTTAAAGTACTGTAGGATTAAATTCGCTCTAACCTAGTAACTCAGGATAGTGTGGGGCAAAATACTCTAAATACATGTAACTATTAGGCAAATTGAGATGCGATTGGACATGATTTGGATAATTTTTATGTAATTATGCACATATGTTTCTCATTGGCGGACTAAAAATACTACAGTTGTAAATAAACCCTAACCCCATCTATGATGGAAAAGAGGGTAAAATCGTTTAACCTTTTGAGGATGACTGTCACGCTAGTGTGCTAGCTGCTTGATATAGTCTCTCCCGACTGTTACAAATACGTGCCGGCTTTTTGCTGCCGACCGACACAATTAGGCTTAATTAGAAAAGGCCTTCAGCAACCACGTGCGTTCGGTAACGTCGCAGATCGGTGCGAGGAAAGGGTTCATTACACATAACAAATTGGCTGATTAACATGAAATTTGATACGGCTAGGACGATTTTGAGGAAATTTGGTGCACATGTTCCTTATTGGCAGACTTGACGTACTGTACGTGCATATAAGCCCTTACCCAGTCCTTTAGGGTAGGATGGGGCAATGTCACCTAAATACATGTAACAAAGGGACTGATCGAAATGAAACTTGATTCGAAACATGTCGAATATGGTGGAGGTAACTGTGCTTTAATCTACCTTTGGAATGATAATTGCCGATAATTCATGTAGAAATACTTATTTGAAAAGGGTGGTGTATTTTTTATGAAACATATTTCATTTAATGATTGAGTTACTTGAATTGCTGAAATTTTAATCGAAAAATGACTCCGATATTGTTCAACAAAAAATACTGCAATGACAATTCGGCGCTATTGCACACCCTTCTGGGTAGGGTGGAAGTGAGACATTGAAAGCAATTTTGCAAATGGACCAATTAGAGTGAAAACTTTATATCCAGGGTTTCTAAAATAATAAGATGCCCACGAAATGGAGTTATTATATAGGAAATAATTGCAATACAGTATACTTATGATATATACTGAAATGAAAGAAAATTTGTGTACTATTAATATAAGAATCATTTCATTATTATTTAAGAAATGTTCTCTCAATAAAGAAATATAAATAAACATTATGTTAGTTATAAAATATTCTCCACTTTATTATCTTCCACAAGATTTTGACCTGAAAATGACCGGGCAGCGCCGGGTATTCTGCTAGTATGCAATAAAGGTATGATTTTTCTCACTTCTATGATACATTTTTAATTTTAAAATTTAATTATTCATTTCCATCTGCATTAGTAGCATTAATGCGTAATAATCAAAGTTGTTTAGTAAAATTTCGATTTTTGCGTCTTTTCATTTATCCGTCGTTTTACTTCAGTCCCTTGAAAGACGTATAAACGGTGCTTTCTGTACTTCCGAAAAATAACTCCCCTTGTAAATTTTTATATTATACTCGGATTGTAATCCTCAATGTGCTTTTATTTAATTCTTCTTTGTTCGTGTATATTTATGTTCCCTTTCAAGTGTATTTATATCCTAATGTTGTATTTATTTTTTTTGCTTTTCAATAAAGCTTCACACATACTCATCCAACCGACAGGGTGCCGCTTAGGCGCCGAGTTCGGGGGTATGCTGTGGTGTTATGTTATGTACTTCCGAAAATGTTTTTTCGGACTAAGGGAGATCTCAAACGTAGAGATTCGTGAAAAACTTGAGGTCGAAATTTTGACGATTTCACTATTCTCCCGTTGTAGATTTCGTATAGGAGAAAACAAAAATACATTTTTAGGATAATAACGACCAAAGCTGGCTGAAGACTGGTTTCAGCATAATGAGCAGGTGCATTTAAAATCACCAGGATCTTTACTACAATAATATTTTCACACGAGAGTATGAAAACTGCCTAGAAGGTTGCGTATATTGCTATTTGCGTACACGAATGTATGCAAATAATGACAAAATCCTGTCCAAACACATGGAACGCTGTGAGGAGCCGCTCTGCTCAGTAAATGCAGCTGATGATTCAGCTGCAGGAAAATTTTCCTGAATAATTGTCGCCTTGTGTCTCGGAAATGTGGGTCATCTTCAGCTGAGAATCCCTCACGAAATCACCCCTATTTGGATGATCTGTTCAGAGTTGATTTGCTTAAATTTAATATGTCTTTCTATCAGCGACGGCTCGTCAACTCAGAAACGAAGGCTGTTGCAAAAGTTGTTATTTTAACACGCTTTTATTTAGCTTGACTTATTTCATGTTTGTAAAGATGGAATTTTTGCAATCGATTTTTTACTCACTTTTTGATGTGCTAGAGCTCTGAAATATTATACAGTTGTGTGTTTCCGATAACAATGCAAGATTTTAGTACTTTCAGAACTTAATTAATGGTTAATAGATTTAATGGATTATTAAATAATTAAAGATTTAAAAAATTTGATTCCATATAAGAGACTTAATCTGTTAGTAATACGAGAAAGATTTATTACAAGATTCCAGTCCTACATCTGAGATTGGCATGTTTCACGAACATTTTCAAGCAAATTGTATTTAAAATTAAGTAACTGTATGATTATAAATTATACAATCCAGTATAGAGAAATTATGATAATAAAGTGAAAAGCCAAAGATTAAGAAACTAAAATGGAAAATTTCTGAAAATATTGAGAGTTAAACTATAAATAAATCTATTTAAAGTTCAACTTATTGAGATATCTCTATGTGCATGTTGAGGAGGTTAATCTTGAGAATACGAACAAGTTTCAGATATCCTCGTAATACGTGGATTTTGACAGTGGAACAGGAATGTGCTTTCCCCCTCTTTTCAAATAAGTGGAAGAAAAGATATATTTCCCCCCTCAAACCCCCGTAGGACAAGTGTTCTCGTCTTTCCTCATTAGTAATCAATCTTCCATCACAGCGTGGATGATTGAATACTGACAGGGAAAAAAAAGAGAAAAAGTAACCTTCCAGGTAATTAGAAGAGAAATAGATTAGTTCTAGAGGTGAAAATGTTCTAATGTTCTAGAGGTACTATCCCAATACGCATAGGAAAATTTTTTTCTTGTTTGACACTTGAATCCGGAAAGGAAAATGCTAACAAAAGACAATAACACTATTTCTGGATTTTTTTTTTCTATCTGCGTATCTATTTACGGGTTCGGTTCGGTTAAGGAAACGATAAGGAAAACGATTACTAATTACTTCTCTGATACAGCTTCGTCGTGGAAGATACAGTTATGTTATGTTAATCTACGTATATGTTAATCTAATACTCATCAGCGTATATGTCAATCTACTACTGTTATCAATGTTCCTCACACCGCAAATTGCTTGTCCGACAATTTGTCGCTAGTTACTTGACCAACAAAACTTGGATGTGTGCACCGGGCCTCATAATTCTGAACCTTTTCAAGATCCTCTGCAATTTCCAGTTTTTAGCATCTTCTTCATGAATCGAATAATCTTCTCTCTCAGAGATGCCTTTAACATCTCTGTTAGCTACCTTTTATTCCGACTTCAAATCACAGCCAAAATATAAAATCTTTCAACTTATCAAGCGTTTTTGCCTCTTTTTTTTCGAGCCGTCAAGATTGCTTCAATCCAGTGATTTGAAAAACGGAACAGTTATGAAAAAAAAAATTAATCATTTTTTTCCCGCTGGAAGTTTTTTCCTCTTGGTCGTTAAAAATGTATTGATGAGAAGAAGCAATGCTGTGAAACGTTTCCAAACCGCGACAATTTAAATATCGTTAACACTTCTTTTTCTGAAGTTTTGATGCTGAAGCAGCATGATATGGAGTTTTCTTTTGTGGGTGCTCTCATCATTTACTCAAATAACATAGTGAAAAAGAAATTCTACTTTCTATAAAAAAAACCTAATGATTCTTTAAGTGTTCTTTCTGTGTTTCTTAAACATGTTACTTTGTTTCCCTTTCATAATTAAGAAAATCGTAGACATTCCTTTAAAGAGAGGGTTTTATTTACGTTAATCATGACCTCGTTTCAGTAAACCTATAAATATTTACTGTACGATTTAGTTATTATTTTATTTACGAGATAAATTTCCTCATATGCCTGATGAATATAGTTTTTTATTCAAGAAAATAATAATTAATTTATGAGCATAAGAGTGAGAATGAATTAATCCTCTAATTGCCGACTTTTTAAACTCACTATTCAGATGCAGAGCTTACAAACATGTTCAAATGCGTTGAACCAAGCCAATTGTTATTTATATGCAAAGCTTTATTAGTATAATATGATTCAACGCTGCAATAGTACTAAGCAAGCACATTAGCTTGCGAAAATCGCAAGATGTAGCAGAAAACAAACTTATATCCTACCAGCGGAAATCGCGGGATAAACACTTGGAAGATTTAACCCTTGTACCGAGATGACGTGCCAGACTCGTGCAACGAATTAAGAAATTTTGATAACTAAAATTTGTATATAAGTTAAAGTAACCAAAATCGCTTGGTTACTCTTTGGTATCTGAGGTGCTCTTTTCGCTATTATGTAGAAGGAAATAACGATAAATGTCCAAAAGAAAATATGCTATGTAATTAGGAGTTTAAATAAAGTTGCAGTTCAAGAGGTTAAACGAATTGTCTTTTATGCTTAAGCACTCTAAAATGCCAGCTCAAGGAATCATTGGGAATGTTTTCCCGTCCCTTTGATCGTATACTTACACAATACGGCACGTTTTGTGTTTAGCTTCGTTGTATAAGGAAGTGAATCAAGTGTGACAGAATGGATTAATATTTGACACTGATCTACAGTTTTGGTGTGAAGGTCACATACCAAATTTCGCTTATCTTGTTTGCTATGTTTTTCGGTTATTGTGGTCACAGGCGCACCGACAGAAAATCAAGCAAACAACCTATCCTTTCACGGATTTAATTCAAAATTTTATATATATTTACGATTCTAATAATAAAGCCATGCCAAATTTCACCTACCTAGCTCGTTGTGCTCTTGAGGGATCGCGTTCATATTCTCAAGGACGGAGAGATAGACATACTTCCCACTGACGGATTTCATCCAAAATTTGAAAGAATCAGCAATTTTGTCGTGAACACTGCATATCAAATGTCATCATTCCAAAATGTTGCGGTTTTTGGTCATCATGTTCATAGACAGACAGTCATAATTCCAAAACTGAATTTTCCAGACTCTGTTACGTCTAAAATATGGAGGTCTAATTTTTTGTCAATTTCTATACTTTCTCTTTGTTTAATTTCGTATCAAAAACAAATAAAATAGGAGAGCATGTATAGGTTGACGAATCAGTACGATTGAATCGTGTATTTTAAAGACGTTTGCATGAAATGTTCTCATACGAGTTCTAGGTGTTGATGTCATTATTACCTCCAACAATTTGATTTTTTAAATTTTTTTTATACCAGATGTAACAATTCTTTCACCTACCTCCTCACTTTCATTCATTTCTCTTTTATATTTGCTTCAATTTTGGATTTCAATGAACGTGACGAATTGCCTTTTGTCTTTAAATGCTCTTGAAGTTCAGCACTAGAAACAAAAGGTAAGATGCATAGATACCATTACGCTTGACCATGTTGTCCGGATCAGAGGTTCTCAGTCGTATAGCAGCGAAAAATCACAGAAGCGTTGCAGTAACGTTGCTTTCCACCACATTGTCATAAAGGTAACAACAACTGCCCGACGACAATGCAGATATTATTTATTATCATTCTGATTTTTGATTTTTTTTTTGTAACAGTATAGTGACTACATTTTGTGACGGCAATATGATTACTATTCGTGACATTGCAGTGCTTTCTTCTATTGTGACATCAATAAGACAGTGGCATAGCGATGGGCAAACAAGGGGGGGGGGGGCAGACGCCAAGATGCTAGTCAAGTGGTGGGGGACGAGACAGAAAGACACTATTTTTTTACTTTAATTTGAGTTTTCAGTAAGCAATCGACGAGTGAGACGTGGGGAGACGAAAAATAAGCACTAAACCCCGAGCTTCATTTTCCCACGCTACGAGATCATTTTTTGTACCTTCCTAGTTCGAAGGCAGCTCTGTCAAGGACAGTTTAGAGCATTCTTATGCTTAGGATTAGAAGGCAGATTTTTAGGTGATAAATCTCTTGAACTGTGATTCAACAAATCTTTAAACTTAAGAATATAAGCAATTTATAAGAATAAAGTTATTAGAGGTAGATCTCCGATGAGAGTTTCTTAATTTTCATGGGACCGTGGTGGTCTTGTGGTAAGTCTCGCCTTTGGGATCGACGGGTTTCTGTCTTGAAACCTGATTTCACCAAAGGCCCACCGCGTATGTGGGTCTGTTGCGCGTTGAATATGTGAGTTATATCATTTATTTAAAGTGAAATTTCACGAAGGGGCAAAAAAGTAATACTCTATCCCGGGCGCCATTAGCTCTTGCTATACCAATGATGACGATAGAGGGCGAAAAAGTCATATTGTGCCCCGGGCGTCAGTTACCCAAGGTACGCCACTGTGGTATTGTGGAACTTGAGCACAGTCGCATTTGCGATAAGTCATTAAGTAATGTTCTTTGCGCACAAGCGTTAGAAAGGTTGCAATATTGTAAACTTTATCGATGTCTATATGATTTGGCGCATTGAAAACCTTTGACATATGGCAATCAATCAATGCCAGTAGGAGAATGGCATAAGTGCCCCTGATCACACAACGATGCTTCCCTGGGAAAATGCTAAGGACATCAATAACTGTTATTTTCAAACATAAGACTAATGCAGATATAATTTAAATTAAACAATAAATAATCCATATAAGTTAATCGTTATGTTAAATAAATTGAAGATACATGAATAATGTAATTATCAATTTCCCTTGGGAAGGTGGTGATTATCTAATAGGAAAGCCCCCACCCATCAATCACTCTCTTAAGTATGCATTCCCTATTGCCCCTCTAGCTGTTCGCCAAGTTAATTGCCAAAGGCAATTAGGATCCAGTAAACCTACAATGTATGCGCAAATTCCACTAGTTAATGATGTGCGGAAATGCGCCTGTGCGCATCGGACACAGAACCCGCCACTGTAGCGATGGTCAAACGTCTCTCCCTCCCCGGTGTGGCACAGAAGTAGGGGTTCGTTCACAGGTGCTATCCTCGTCACGGGTCAAAAGTATGAGGCCCTTTCCAAAATAGTCTTCGTGTTGCTTCAAAAAGGAACGTCAACATAACTAAATTAAATATCTTCATTTTCATTGCTTTAATCAAAATGGAAGAATTTCATCCTTTCAAGCTATTCTGCTCCTACTGTTTTATCTCAAAATAAACAAGTGTACTTTAAAAATTAACGGATACTTAAAAGTTCTTTTGAAAGGATGCAGAAATTAGCAGCCTCACTGCTACTTTCATTTTTTCTTGAGAATTCTAAATAAATTTATAGAAACGTAAAGAAATGTTAATACCGAAATTACTATTATTATTGAGGAAAATAAAATGGTGTTCAAAAAGTTTCTTTTGAAGGAACTTAACTATAAATAGTGATCCTGTAGATGAATGTGTTTCATTTTGTCGCAACAGGAAAATCTTGCTTCACTAATAGCTGCATTGTTTCATCTATCACGTCTCCACAGCGTGAGACTTTAGGTGTTTTGTAACCAAATTTATTAGGATGTTTGTATGCTTCCTAGAATTTTATTTCCTTTTTGTATTGAGAAGTTGTTGTTTCTAGTTAAGATTCTTAGTTCAAACTTATTTTAAAAGAATACAACAAAGATTTTGTTTTTTTTAATTAGTTAACCAATAATAATAATAAGTTTTTAAAATTGATTTAGAATTTATGGAAACATTTTACAACATGCCCCGAATATTTATTCCATGAGTGATAGCATTTTAGACATAAACATTCCAATCCTTTTCTAAAAAATGTGCACAAATTGTTGCTCTGAGTTGCAGAACAGTATATCATTTTGACAAATTTTTAGTCTGAATTGAAGATTTTTTAAATAACAGAACGATTCATAATTTTGACAAATTTTTGCTCTTAGCTGATAATTTTTTTTTAAAATAGTAGAACAATACTTGATTTCGACAATTTTTTTTGCTCTGATTGGAAGATTTGTTAAAGCAATAACGCGTTCACGATTTCAACAGATTTTAGAGAATAAATAGAATATTTTCGAACTCAGAATATGAAGGTGAAAATATGAGGTGGCCAATCATATACTGGAATTCGAACTCTCGTTGATGGATTACATATGTTGTATATAGTTTTAGAAATAAATTTAATCTTGATTTGATCATGGCCATGGAATATGGGGTGGCGCAAAATTAGCAGGGCTTGGAGATTCTTCAATACTAGTTACCAAAAATAATTATAAAATCATCTTAATTTAATTATTACATTAAAAATTTCCAAATAAATTAATTTTATTTAAATTAACTCAGTAGCCTTTCTAAATTTATCCGTACATATGTATAATTTAAAGTTAAAAAAATTCGCACGTAATTTGAGGTCGAGTGGTGAAAATATGTCTAGACTAGAAATCTCAGTCTAGACATATTTTTTTTCTCGGATTTTAAGAAAAGAATATTAGATTTATTAAAATACTTTTGGATTATGAAGTAAAAGTGAACAGATATGCTGTTTCATAATAGTTAGCTTAAAAACCAATTTAATCATTACTATCATATATACATACTCTGTTCCATAATAATAGTAGCAGTTGATGAATTTAATTTGTCCCATAATATTAGTAGCAAAATAAAATAAATATAGAACGCAACATTTATTATAAAAACTAGATTAAATTAAACAATAAATTAAAAATATTACTCCTAATTTTTATTTTGAATGTTCAGATAGTTTCATTAATCATAGGTTATTCTGTTGCGCTTAAATTGTTTTGCAGCTAAAGAAATTGCACCTTTCTGCACCTTTTCGTTTTTCTTTTGATGCATCACGAACTGGGCAATCGCAATTCGATGTTTGCTTGAAAACTCTCTGTTTTTCATCTTACTTTTACAATGGATTGATATTCAACTGAAATAAAACAACTGATTTCGATCAGCGGATGAAATTAGAAAAATAGTTTGTTATAATTAGGTTGACCTAAAAATTGAAAGATGTGTCAAAACAAATGACAGATGTCAGGAAACATTGATTTTGATTGAAGGCTTTGCAATTTTGCTCTACATAACTTATAGCTGCAATTCGCCAATAATTCCCGTTTAAATATTCACTTGCTACTATTATTATGGGACAGAGGTAGTAGTATTTATTAAATGTATATGCGTATATTCACCAAATTCCGATTTTTCTTTTAGAATAAAACATTTTAGAAGATACAACGACATATTTCTTTAGATTAATAGCGAAATTAAAATGAAATCAAAATTAATTTTGAGGTTTTTTTCAAGCATTTTTAATTTGGATATTTGAATAGTGATAAGTCTTCATTAAATTTTTATCTTTACGGAATTTAGTTATCATCTGTCTGATTATTTCACTGAACGACTTTATAAATTCGCTCACTTCATATTTACTAAGTATTGCGTATATATTTTTAATGGAGTCAATTCATGCTCATATGATACACATTAAATTCACCAAGCTAATTTAATTTTGAAATACATTGAAACTGTTTCAAAGTGGAAAAGGCATGACGTCACAGCACAGACAAAGTGCAGTTAGATGTTAGATTAGATGCCCAGTTATATCTGTTGCACAATTGTGGCTCCACGTACATCGACTCCATTTGAAATTAAAATTTAAGGCAACGACAATGATGATTGCTGTACTGAGCATGGATTGACAGTGGCGTAGCTGCAACTTTTGTCGCTCGGGGTGAACTTTCCGTATTCCGCTCTTCCTCTACAAGTTACATAAACCTCAAAATTTAAAAAAAATGTAAATTCCAGCGGAAAAATTGATTTAATAACGCAATTCGTCGTCTGACGCCCTTGATCTCTGCAAATAGGTTGTGAAATCGAGAAAAAAACATATTATGTCTTGGCGCCACTTACCTTCGCCACGCCACGCTACTGCAGATCGGTAGCTCAGTCCTATAAGCAAATAAGCTTCCTAGTTTCATTAAAATTTAATCAATCGTTTCAAAAACAAATCGCATGAAATTTTACTTTGCTCTAGAACAAAAATAAATCATCGAGAGTGCTCTCTTGTGGACTTATTCTTTCACATCATCTTCTTTGAATTAAGTTTCATAGCAAAGTGAAGAAACTCGAGCTTGCATTTTGTATCTCTTTCCTTGCATCGATTCCCCATAATTTGATACAGATCTATAATCTGGGAGTCTTGACTACATGTCGAATTTCATTTATGTAGCTTGTTGCATTTTTCTAACTATAGAGTTCATACATAAAATGACAGACCGACAGATAGTCAACGTTTTCCCGCATTTGGTTTAAAATATGACACAGATTTACAAGTCTGGTGATAAAACTATATGTTAAATTTCATCTATCAAGCTTGTTGTAATTTTGAGTTACCGTGTTCATCGTATGCACACGAACGGGCAGACAGACAGACTTCCCATAGACGGATATTCCCTAAAATTTAACTGAAATCTATAAAATTGGCATGAAGTCCATATACCAAATTTCATCAATCTAACTGGTTGCATTTTTGAGTTATTGTGTTCGCAGACATACAGACGTAATTCTAAAAATGTTTTTCTTTCGGACTCAGGCCGGTGGTCTAAAAAGTGAAGATTCATCAAAATCTCGAGGTCGAATTTTTTGCGATCATACTACTTCGTCTTTGTATATATACCCTGTATACGAGAAAATTAAAACAATGAGGAAGTGACAGTGTCACTTCTTTTATATGCATCGCAATCACTTTAAAAATGTGTGACCTTTCAGCAGTCTCTTTTTAAGTGCTCTCGAGTCTCCACTCCTTCCGTTTTCTTAGTCACAGTATCTCTCCACTTACCAACGAATCTTCGAGTGCTGATATTTCTCACACGACTGGCCTTCTCTCAAGTGAAACTGCTTTAGTTTTACGACTCGCATTTTATTTCCTGGACCTTATTTTCGATTCTCTGGAACCTTCTGTCGAATTGAGATACGTATGGAAGATTTCAGTTTTGTTTAATTCTAAGAGTTTATGAAGGTATTTAAGTGTGAAGAGTTAGGGAAAATGAAATTTGATGGTCTATTATAGAGAGTTAATTAATTTGTATGGAACATTTTGCCTACATTTTTTAATCACTGAGTTTGTTTACTTTAGTATTGTGCATTTAAAATATTAAATATATTTATTTTTGTGTGCATCAGCATGCTGTGATTTAAAGAGATTAAATTTCGTTAAAAATTGAGGAAATATTAGAGAAAATTGCGCACGGCAAAGAAAACGACATAATTCAGTAAATAATTTTTTGAAAAGATGATGCAAAAAAGATAATTCTCGGTTATCGGCTGGATTACACAAAGTTTCGAAATAAAAAATAGCTGTGACATTCGTCTCTGGAAAAGGCATTTTTTCTACTTAAAACTTATTTTGATTGACGCCAATTGAGAATATTTTGTTGCATAAAATAAATGCACAGTCATTTTTGACCGCACTTTATAAGTGATATTCTTATGTGGAAACATACGAGGAAGTTTAGGAGAGCACAATCCCAAATTTTCCATTGTCAAGATAACATCAACTAGTTTTACAAATACTCCCAATCCTTAAAACCGTTTTTCATTCACACTCACTATTTAATGGGACTAAATTATTTATGTTTAACATTTGACTGTGAGGTTTGAGAACTAAATTAAAACTATTCCCTTACAATCGACAACTGTTAGAAAAATGATGTTTTGATTACTATACGATAACTGCAAATACACTTACCATGGGAATAAAGTAGGAATAAATGTTATTTCATTTTATTTTTATTCCTTTAATCGCTTAACTGATTTGCCTGTGCATCGTATGATCTACGGGCAAGTCAGTTATCGCATTTTTATGCTACTCAACTAAAATTGTGCATCAGAGCATCGTACTTTTAACCTTATAAACTAAAATCAAACCATTAAATAGATTTTATAATTTGATATAAAAACTACTTAGAATCCTTAAACATTTCAAATATTCTGTGGATGTGATGAAAACGATTACACATTCTCAAAACTGACGGTGTCATCTAATTAGATAATAAAAAAACAACAGGAAAACAAAACCTTACTTTGTGATGACGAAGAACAGTCATATAAAGACAAAACCTTGCTTTGTAATGACAAAGAAGTCATATAAAAACAAAACCAAGCTTCGTAATGACAAAGAAGTCATATTAACAACAAAGCCCTAAAACCTCACGAAATGCAATTCATCATTTGTTGCAATTATTACATTAAAGATGGATGAAATAAAATGAAATTGGATTTTTCTGCATAAAATTGTAAAGGGAAAGTTATGCATGTTTCTTATAAAGTTTAAAACTTGAGTCTACCTTAATTTCAGAATTGTCTCTGAGAAAACATGTGAGAAAATAAGTAACTGAAAATAATTAACCCTCCGTGAATTGTAATGTCTAATTCAGCGGTTCCCAACCTAATGGGCCTCGGATGGTGTATTAGTAGGGTTACCATACGTCCGGATTTCAAGCTCACGTCCGGACTGATGTCCGGATTTAGGTTAGCGAATGCGACGAGAGAAAAAGTTAGTTGTATTAGGGAAAATCTAAAAAAGAAAATCGAAAAAGCTGAAGTCATTCCGCCGACGAAAGAAAATCTATAATTTACGCAATTGGTGCAACCTCCCATCTACAATCCGTTTGTTGACTTTCAGAAAGAGAAAAGGGAGGAAAATAATTTTTTTGGGGTGCTTCAAAACCCTAGTCGTAAAGTCCCCAATGACATTCACAGATGGCCAGTCTTGGTGTCCCGTTACGCACCCTACAATGACATTTCATTCAGACCCTGTTGAATACATTACCCCATCGTGGGTGTAGGGAAAATTTTAGGGGTCATACAGTAGAAAAAAATGGAGGCAGGCAGAAAAAAATCTGAAGGCAGGCCTTGGCGGTCAACAGCTTTGAAAGCAATAAATTGCTAAACTTTTCAAGTTATGATACTAAGCGTCACAGGTACTTCAAAAGTGATATGTCCTGTCCTACGGACGTCGTCCAGCATGAGGAAAAAAAGCAGAATATTGTGGATGAGATTACTTCATCGGAGAGTTGAGTAGACAAACCGTTTATCCGATGACACCCCCGATAGAAGAAAAAGAAATCTGATCTCTGTTCAGCTGCAATTCGTAAATGTAAAAGAATCTATTTGGACGAAGTTATAAACAAGAAAGGATATTTGAAGAAACTCTTCCCACTTCTTTTCAGAGTTATATTCTTTTTGGTCCCACACATTTGACCATCACATTTTGTGTTCATTTCATTCTTTGTAGTGTTATTGAGCAGGAAGTTAAGAGTGATTAACTTTTATTTTAACTTGTTTTTTCGCGTTAAAATTTCGTCGTTTTCCTTCCATTGATTCATATCTTAATAAAATTACTTTAATATTATCCCTGCGGAGCTTATTTAAAATAATAACTGGATTTTTAAGCTACTGCAAAAAATCGGAGGGCCTCCAAGTCCTTTTTAATTATTTTATTTGATAGTTTGAACAATTTCTTTTCTATGCAATTTTTTTTTTGCATATAAAAGTATAAATTTATTTCGGTTGGTTGTGTTGAAAAAACGCGTATCGTGATTTATAAATCTTAAACACTATATACACTTAAATGCTAAACTACATATAATCTTAATTTTTTAAAGTACAGTGTGCTCATAAAATATTAAACCCATTTCAAAAATTAATAAAAAAAACTAATAATGTTACAACTGCGTTTTTTTTAGATCAGAGAGCTGATAAAAATTTTTTTTTGCAGATAGATGGTGTACCATTACGGCGTCTAAATTTACTATAGCGAAAGTTTTCCATACGCAGTGGCTACCGATCAGCAGAAGCCGATGCGAGTTTTCTGGTTCCCTTGTTTAGTTTTTCTGGAATATCTTGAAAACTATTCAATTTTTAAATTACAATTGATTTAACAAATTAAAGAGCGTAAAATTCCCTATAAATTCATGCTTTTATTTTTCTTCTAGCTTTAATAAATTCGCAGATAATGGCTCTCAAAAATGGGAAATGTCCGACAATTTAGGACCCACTATACCACCGTAACGGCGCGTTACTTTTTTAAAATGCGCTCTCATTAAAAAAAAAAAAAACCAAAACACCGTATTTGTAATATTATTAGTTTTTTATATTAATTTTTGAAATGGGCTCAATATTTTATGACCAACCTGTGTATTAATATGGCGTAATTATTTCTAGATAGTTTACAAACTAAAATACTCTGTAGGAATTCAATGTAACCCACGAGGCTTGAAATATTGTCTACCCTTGGCCTAGGCGATAATTTCTGTGATTGCATATATAATTGGTCTCTATAATAATGCCTTAAAAAATTCATAAAACAAGAAACGCATCTCTTTATTTAAATTTAAATTTTTTTATTGAAAATACCTAAAATACTTAAAAACAATATACTTAAAGATTAAACTAAATATTAAAACTAAGTAAAAAATTTAAAAATGCTGTTTATTCTATTTTTAATTACTGTAATTTTGATTTACCAAGCATAAATAAAAATTGTATCTTCTTTGCATTCTGAAATTGTAACTTTTTTCATTTCCTCAATCTGTGTTCTAGAGTTATGATAAAGGGTCGTTGATAAGCAGTTAATATAATTTAATTCTGTATTTTGACCCCCTAATTAATTCTATATTAACAACTAATAATTAATAATGTAATTAATTAGTTATTCATAAATAATTACTCATAATCAATTATTAGTCATTAATAACTAATAATTAACTATATAATTAATTATTAGTTATTAATATATAATAAATAACATAATATTAATTATATATTAATAAGTAAATAATTTAATAATATTTTGATACCCCTCCCCCGCCGTGTCCGGATTTCAGAGAAAAAATTTATGGTAACCCTATGAAGTAGTATTAGTAAGGTGACCAACTTTTTTACAATCAAAAGGAGGCCACAAGAGAATTGAAGAAAAAAAATATCGCAGATAAAAGAAACATTTTGTTCATTATAACAATAGTACAGAATACACTATAATATGATAATTGTATAATAAAAACATTTGTAACATTACGTGGCAATTACGCTTACGTGTTTATTAATTATTATTTTAATGAGTACTTTGAGATAGAATGAATATTTTTTGTCAATGTATCATCTTCTAACAATATATTGGAAATACCTGAACAAGAAATATCTTTCATATTGAATTTTACGGCAAGAGCTGCAACTAGAGTATCAGTATTCAATCTCGATTTCACACATGTCCAAAAATCCTTAGCAAGTGAAAATACCCTTTTAACTGATGCGTTAGTTCCAGGACAGAACAACGGAAATTGAACAAGAATAAATTAGTTTTCACATGGTATACGTTCATTTTTAAAATGGCTGAATATTTCCACCATCTTTTATCAATTTCGTTTCGTTTATTTTCCCACTGGATTAATTTTTGGGAATTTAAATATATATTCAGTCTTCTAATTTCAAATGTTGAAAAGGAACACATGCAGAAGAACAGAACTTACAAAAGGAGCACGTTTGGTCACCTTATGTATTAGTGGGCCGCGGAATGCTAGTCAATTGTCGAAGTCAGGTAAGCTTCAAGAGTAGTCACTTGTTTTTTCTGCTTAACGAACAATATGTTTTTAATACTTTTCCAGTAATCTTACGAATTGCCGACATATACGTGCATATAATATATAAATGTGTTATATACACTGGTGTAAAAATGCTAAGGACCATTTTTAAGATTTCGAAAAATTTGGACTTAATAGGAAAATAATGTTCGCAATCAGTTGCGGAGAATCGTGGAACATACAATCGTCGGAACTCGCGTTTTACAGTGAAGATTCGGTCACTAGGACATTTAGGGGATCGTCCACAAATTGATGAAGACGAAATTATTTTGGCCCACCTCGTTTCACAGAAAGCTGATAATGAGTTCAAACTTTCAACAACAGTTTTGTTTGGTGTGCTTAATGTTTACATGCATTTTCGCTAAAAATATTCTTGCAAATAAAAAAAAATATTCTATAAAGATTTCTTTTAAAAATACCTAATTTTTCCCTCATGTTTTTTGCTTCTAACATGCAGAGTTTTCAACCAAATTGTACGAAACTTACAGAATATTTGACGATATGTAATAGAAGCTTTGTATTAAAATTTGAATCAAATAATTTGAATATTACAGGAAATAAGAGTATTTTTAGTAAATAATTTTTTACTGCGCATGTGCAAAAGTAGCGGAAATTTTCTTTCATAACTTGAAAGTCAGATATATAGGGCAACTTATATAAAAATTACAGTTCAATATCTTTAATATTCAGAAAGATATCGACATTGCAGCGAGACGAATTTTGATACACTCTAACAGAAGCTAAATGATGTGGTTTCTTGCACAAATTGATATTTCTCAAACTTGAATCTTCGAACAGTAATATTGAATTTCATGAAAGTTGTGAATATCCTGAATATTCATTTATATTAATAAATTAAATACATAATTTAAATTGCATTTTGATGGTTATAAACAAAAAAACATGCGGAAAAATTAGGTATTTTTTAAAGAAACCTTTATATCTTTACGAATATTTTTACGAAAATGCATGTAAACATTATACACACTAAACAAAACCATTGTTGAAAGTTTGAACTCATTATCAGCTTTCTGTGAAACGAGGTGGGCCGAAATAATTTTCGTCTTCATCAATTTGTGGACGGTCTCCTAAATGTTACCGAATTTTCACTGTAAAATGTAAGTTCCGATGATTGTATGTCTCTCGGTTCTCTGCAACTGATTGCGAACCATTGTATTGCTATTAAGTCCAAAATTTTTGCATCTTAAAAATGGTCCTTAGCATTTGTCCACCAGTGTTTGTCCAGATATGTTTGTATTATTTTACTTTATTTTGTCTAATAGATACGCAATCAATCTGCACCTTTTAGCTGTTTTAAACGCTTTACAATTTGAATTTGTCTTACAGAATACTCATTTATGTTCTCATTAGGGCTAATTACAAATATTATAGTTATAAAGCAAAGATTAGAAAATATCATAGAAAAGAATTTATATCCGCCAGAATACATTGTGACCATTTAAGGAATAAAATGATTGCCATTAATGGAAGGTTAAAATACCAGAGCTCTCTATCCAAATTCGACAGAATATCGCGCCAGAGAACTTGGAAGCTAACCTTCATTTAAGATTAAAAAGTCAGTGGGTGGTTGCTTAAAATCCACTCTGAGTAAAAGGCTGATTATTACAGCGTAGGTGTAGTGAATATGCTGATATCTAGAAAATATTTACTTAAAGATATGAGATGCTCTTTATTTGAAAGGACCTCATAAAGGTCATTGTAAGTTTAGGTTTTGAAAAATTGTATCTATGTAATATTGTGGGCTGTGGGCAATTCTGATTTGAGACTTCTGTACATCTCTTGGACTAATAACTTCTGTTTATACCATTAGAATTATAAATTTCTCCGAATGAATTTCTAGGGCATTATCGTGTAATGCAACTGTTTGATGAAATTTTCTGATTATTTCGAACAAAAAGAATGATGTGATCGATTGATTCGTTAGATTTTGCTTTGAAGTTAGACGAGGGGCATTGGGTACAGGCTTTATCGTGTTTGCGACATTCAGATATTTGACCCCCACGGCCATATTTACATGGTTGTAAGGTCTCGCGGTCCGGTGGCTTGGTGGTAAGGTCTCACGGGTTCCAGTTTTGAAACACAATACTACTAAAGATCAGCCGTATATGTGGGTTGAGTGCGTACCAAATTTGACGTCTATTGTCAAGCGTCTTCCTATTATTGTGGTGTGAAAGTTTGGAGACGGGGTGCCGGCTCGGGTGCTATCTGATTATATCTGATCTTATCTGATTATAGTTCAGAATTACGCAGTCATCCTAAAATAGCCCTCGTATTGTTTAAAAGCGGAGCGTTAATATAACAAATAAATATAAGTCTGAGGTCTTAGAAAAAGCTCTAAGGAAGCAACCCATTTTAGAATAGAATCATATTCAGAGATGTATATATTCTTTCATGTTAGGTTCATATTTAACTGGATATAATGCCGTACAATTTGTCTTTCTCTAGCACAGACTATTAGGCCCATAGACACAGAGGGTATCTTACGGAATCGAGGCTGAAAACCGTTTCTTTTCAATACGAAACTGGAACAGCACCAGGTTACTGAAGTCCTATTTCAAAGCATAAGAAAGGAGACTCAACTAACTATCACACTTCGAAAGGAATATGTTGTATTCATAGAGAAATCCGCAGTGGCGTATGATTAGGGGGCAAGGGGGTATAGAGGCCCCAGGCGCCAGTTTTAAGGGGTCCCATGGAGTCAAAACATTACTGCGTTCATGCCATTTTTAAAGCAAAATATGATGCGGGGGTATAAAAATAATACCATACCTCTGGCTCAATTTATGCTTGTCAAGCGACTGAGATAAATATATATATATATATATATATATATATATATATATATATATATACATTATTCCGGTTTCAACCGAAAACCGTTTTTTTTGTTTCGGTTAACCGGTTTTTTCGATTATTTTTTTCCGGTTATAACCGGTTATTTTTTAAAAAATCCAAAAAACAGGGTAACAAAACCCGAATCGGAAGATAGGTTCGATTAGACTAAAATTTATCAAGTTATGAAGCTTTGAATTTCATAATCTTAGGCCAAACAATGACAACCGCTCTGTTGGTTGGCGGATTACTGAAAGAGTCTTTATGAACACATAAATATTGTCCAATAGATTGATTTACTGTAAAACAATATTAATAAAAGAAATTGTCTACAAACGGCGTTTTTTATATATAAAAAAAACCGAAAACCGGCTATTTCAAAAACCGGTCATTTTGAGCGGTTATAACCGCTAGGTTAAACCGGAAGTGAAAAAACCTGAATAACCGAAAACCGGTTATCTTCGCAATAACCGCCATCGCTAGAGCCACTTACTCTCGCTACGAACTGACCATGGTGACAAAGCGTTAATGCGCTTACACCACTTTTTAAAGTCAAATACAATGAGGGAGCGAAGAAAAACCATGCTCTGGCACCGGTTACACAAGTTAAGTCACTGATGATGACGGAAGGGAGAAAGAGCGAAAAAATTATATTATGACCCGGGCGCCACTTACCCTCGCTACGCCACTGGAAATCCGTATTTCCAGTGTCGAAAATCATCCTGAGACCGAAACATTTTCGTTTTATTTTTCCTAGCTCGTATCTGACCCACTCTAAAACGCTTTATAACTCCTTTTCAAAATTATTATAAACAATAAAATGTAACCAATTATGAAAGCTGCTAAATCCAATATTTCCATAGTAACCTTTAATTCCGTCAAGACTTTCGGATGGTGGAAATATTTTTGTACATTTTTAATAATTTCAAAATCTTTTACCTTTAGCTCTTGCTGCAAAATTGGCACGAAACGCAAATCTTTAAACCAAAAATTTCTTTAATCGGATGTTATTCCCTTTTTTTATTTTATTTTTATCTGCATAAGATTTTTTTTTAAATTATAGTAATACCCCAACTTTTGAAACACCAGCAGAAAGGGTAATTTCTAATTTTTTTTAGATTATTCCTTTAAAGTGTAATATACTTGTAATTATTTGAATTTATCTGTTTCTGAAAGATTAATTTTCCCCTCCGATTTTAAGGTTAAACCTCGTGTATGAACTTAATTTTTAAACTCTCTGATGTGTTAACTGTAAAAATGTGCTCGTTTAGTTGAGTTTTAGGCTAAATTTATGTTCTGCAAAAGAAAAATAAGAATTCACCTGAAGGGAATTAAGAGTGACACTTTATTTGTACGAGTTAAACAGGCTTGCGTATACGCTTCCCAGAAACTATTAAGAGAGAAAAATGTTTATGGAAGTTAAATTTAGACCTGGAGTGTTGAGAAAAGTTTCAAGAAATATTGCGTTTCGAAACGCGTGGAAAATAGAGATATGTTAGCAATAGATACATTTCAAAACATTTCTTGAACAGAGCTTTTGCCGAAATTTCCGTTTGCTGTTTTCTGTGAGCAGAATTTTCGTTTGAAATCATTACTCTTCACCTTGGAGAAGTGATGCTTTAATTCGTCTTGAGCATTTAAATAATCAATCATTCAGTTACAAGAAATTTTCCGTGTCATAAATCGAAATATCGTAGAAAGATTGCTTCGCTCTTGAGTTAAAAAAAGTCTCTTAGATAATATCATTGGTTTAACGTCAAACAGCATGATCTACAAAGATTGTTTTGGGGATGCTATACTGATGTGGTTAAAAAACGAAGGGTTCCATAATTTAAAATTGTTGTGAACCAATTCTGTTATTAAAACAGAATCTAATCATTAATACAAGTAGTTACATTTGTTTGATATTATAAGACCTTTTGTTAGTCAATTCCATACAGTCAAGTGTCTCAAAAACAATTTTTATTGATAGTATTGTTTGGTATTAAAGCCGGCGATATGGTATTGAATTCTCTTTACAATGAAAGTTCAAAGGTAATTGCCGACGCAATTATCTATTCTAACTAAGGAAATATCTCAGTATCTATAGTAATATTGAGATAACTAAATAGATTATAACACTAATCTTGAGTGTAATGATTATATATAACATTGCAGTCAAGATTTAAATCAAACATAATTATTGAAAACTTCAACATTTCATATTTATTTACTCGATTAAATTATCTTTAGGGAAAAGGACACATATTATTTATGAGCATGCGTTCTGTGGCTCTCCTAGCAAAGCTATAGTCATTTTCAGTCATTTTCTGAGATAGGAATATCTCCGTTTCTCCAGATGGAGAAAAAACTGGTAACTACTTTCTTTTCCCTTTTTAAACCATCTGCGTTTACAATTATTCCTTTCAATGCTAATCAATTATTTAGCGATGACTATTTGAAAAGCCGAAGATGAATTATCTACATTTCGATACGTAGTACTCGTATATAAACGCACATAGTTCAGTGATGAACAATAGCCGTTTCTCGTGAAAAAGAAAACTTAGAATTATCGTTTTGTCCTGTTCAAACACCCCGCCCCCCTCCAAGGCTTACGGTCATACACTTGAAAGATAACAGATTCCATCTCCAGTGACACTTATTCAAAGTAATTACTGGGCTTAAAGTGATTGATTTCCATTTTTACTCGTATTACCAAAACACTAAAACACATTGGTCCACTAATGACCACAAGGAAGTAATTACGACGGCATAATGACAATCTGATGGCCTTTTCATTAAAGACCTTGAATTCTAACACAGCATTACCAAAACGTCTTTGTTGTTTTGTTAAGCATTTGCTATCTAAAATGCTTGATAGAAATGTGTACTTTGTTGATGTAAACGAAAGCATGTTTCGACACATACCCAAACTCACACAGAGTAAAATTTTGGAGAAATGTCGAAAATTCAGGATGATCGATCCATCACACATGCCATGCATGCTGTTTCACAAACATAGCATATTTGCTTATTCTAAAGTAATTAAGGTGCGACAGGTTAGTGTGGAACAGAAATATGTCAGAAGACGGGTATCCCATTATGGTGCTTTAGGTAAATCCTATCACCAGAAAAAATATAGTCATCTCTTGTATGCTGCCCTGGAAACCAGTCCTTCCTGGTTTCTTTTTGAAGAAAGACAAATTAAAAATGATACTTTTCCACTATATCCCTTCCCAAAACAGTGCGATGTTTTCCTGTTTCCAGACTGTTTCTGTCACTATACATCATGCCTGTGCTATCTTTATGGTCAGGCAGGCAATATGCGTATAGTTTGTTCCATCTGAAATCAGTCTGAAGAACACTACTCATTTGGCAAGTTTGTTAGTGACAATCAATATGCCATTGTAGGAAAAAATCGCGTATATTATTTTCCCAGACAAACACCAAGTATCTTGATATGCTCTTGTAAAAATAAGATGAAAGAGAATTTTCGGCGGTGTCCGAGAATTTCGTAGGTATTCTCAAACCAACATATACCGAAAAAATCGATTTTCCGTACTTATCTTTGAAAACAAATTTCCATAGTAAATCTCTCCTGTGCAGAAAAAAATTATGCCTTTTAGTATTACAAACAAACTTTAGAAAATTACTGTGTTTTATGACCAAATTTATTACTACAATGAGCATCCACATGCGCAGGTAGACAAAATTAAGGAATCGGTATCTTGTGCTATTCCAAACCTTATTACTTCTAGGCAATGAAGACAATAAGTTTTAAAAAATTCATGAAGTAAAGTAATGAAACAGTAATTAAAAGGAAGTTTCCAGATAATGAATTCAAAATGTATATTTGAAAACTTTTCACTGATTAAGAATTTATTTTGTGCTGCGAATTTAAAATTGCTAAAACATGGTGGAGCTTCTTCTTGAAACTTTTTAAGCCGCATTTTAACATCTTGATTGCTTTTTCTATGTAAATGAAGAAGTAGCAAGGTTAACTAGCTTAGTCTTCAGCTTTTCAACTTTCACCGTTTCAGATACAAAAGATTTCTGCGATTTCTTCCCCACGAAAAAATGGTAGTATTTAATTATAAAAAGAATACCAGTTTCATACGAATGAAAAATATTAATTGAAAATTTTTTCCTTAATTATTTTTGCTTACAGGTAGTTTAATCCACTCCAATATTTTATTCACGATTTTACTTCTCTATCTATAAATACCTTGGGGCTAGTCACCTTGGAGTCGGGTTTTTCCCGGTGAATCATCATATTCTGAAGGTCAGCTTTCCTAAAATTGATACTGAATAAAAAAAAGTATAAAAGAAACCACAACACTTCTGCCGAAACAGCTGGAAGGTATTCTATATTATTTTCATGGTAAATTGGCGAAAATTACGGTACTTGCGCTTAACGTTTCTTGCCAAGATCTTAAGTCGGAAACCGGTTAACATCTTTCAAAACTTCAGAACAAAAATTAACAACATTTTTTTTTTGTTTAAGTCGTAGAAATAGACGTTGCTATACAATCAGGAATCAACTATCATTTTTTGGATATAGTTTTCGCTGTTGAAAACTGTTTTTAAGAGGGTGATCTCCTATGCAAAACTGGACCGATTCTTATCCATTGCATAACAATTAATCAGAATACGATGATTAGTGCAATAAATAAGTTTGGAAAAATGTAGCATTAGAATTTTTTCTGTGACATCTAGTAAAAACAGCCGTATATTTTGGGTATGGTTCTTAATTGCATAATTACATCCAGTTTAGGCTGAAGCAGGTAGAAGCAGATAAGAAAATATTTTGAGCTTGTGTTCCAGTATTCAGTAATAGCGAATAATGAATTTTCCCTGTTTCCCCAAGCTAAAATTAGTCCGACGTTAAAACAGTTGCAGTGACAGTATTATTAAGAGAAAGTAGGGAGGTTTGACCCTAGAAGATTTGCTCAAATTAGGAGGCAGCTGGTCATTTGGAAATGTCATCTCTACTTGACAGGGTAGTTGGGCTGTAGCCCAGGGACGCCATTGATTAAAGGCGCTAGAAATTTAATATATTAATTTTTTTCGTAATTTTGAACCAAATAAATTTTTTTTAATTATAATTTTAAAATTAAAGATTTAATTACAGCTTGTAACTAGACAGCCACCGATTTTGTAAGGTTAGATAAACATGTATATCATTTCTAAAACTATTCATGTACAGACGGTGAGTGAGAAAATCTTAAATTATGCGTTTAATTGAAGTTATATTACGGAAACTGGCTTGCAAAATCCTGTATCGAAAAGGCGCTGATTTGCAAAATTGTGGAGTTAATCAGAGAACAGTTAACTTTTTTTTCAATTATTTTATCAGGTGGGCATTTTGGGGGGTGGGGTCCGCGTAGGATCTCAAATTCCACGGTCCTGATGAGGGGCCAAATTACTCTAGCCCAGGGAGCTTAAATTTTTTAAAAAGGCTCTGCTATTGTTTAGCAACGAATTCGGAAACCCTCCGCGCTTTTGCGCATGCGCCGGGTGGACTTATTTTCATCAAAATAGGGGGAAAGTGAAGAATGAAAAGGTGATGCTTACATTTTACTGAGCGTGATCTAACAAAGAACTCCGGAAATGCGCTTATATGACTCATTGGCCGACATCCCTTTCCGGTGTAAAATCGTTCAAAAGTGGTAGTCTCGGAATCCGTTGCTGAACAGTACTTGGCCTTTGGTCCTATAGTGTATTGTAAAGGATTTCCATTCCTATTTGAAAAAAAAAAACATTTAATGGCATATAGGTAAATGTGTTTTGCTGGTAAATTAAGGTACCATTCTTCTGATTTCCTTTATTGGATTTGAATTTTACTCTTGGAGTGTAGTGAATTCAAATATTTTAAGTTTTAAGCATGCTAGGCTATAATTTGATATACGATGACAAGCTACATCTTAAGATTTGTTCAAGTGGTTTAATCTTCATATTGTTTTGAACACAAAATATTCCCACCAAAACAAGACAACAGAATATAGATACCATTTGTTATTTACAACTTCATTGTTCATAGAAACTGAAGTACACGTTGGTGATGAATCCGAAGGCCGGTGGCCTAATGGTAAGGTCAAAGCTTTTGCGACCGGAGGGTTCCAGGTTTAAAACTGATTCAGAGATTCTTTTTATGTATCGGAACCTATTTGCGCATTAGAGTATGCACCAGGGGTCCAAACCCTTCAGTTGGTGTGCTGCGGAGGTTGTGAGGGATTGCCAGCGGTGTCGTCCTCGTCATCTGACCAAAGTTTAAAATTCGAGGTCTCTTCCAATGCCTTCTTGTTGCTTTAAAACAGGACGTTAATATAACTGTAAGCTGATATCAACTTTTCTGGTGCGGTTTAATAAATAACCGTTTTGTCAAATCCAAATGATGAATGGTTGTACTAGTAATTTTCATGATTGTGGAGTAATTCCTAGTGTTTTTGGTGGTTGATTTTTATATGAGAATAATTATTTAAAATAGTGTTAAATAATTTTGAAGATAAGTATTCTGTTCTGGAGGCGATAACTAGTTGTGTTGGCCACATTTCAGAAGACAAGGTGTACCTCGGAGGAGCTGGTACATATGCCGGTGATGGCCAAATAAACGATAGCCACAGCACCCACGTCTTACCTTCGCAGCAACCCAGTCATTCGATGCACCCAGGCGCTGGTGGGACGGGGATGATTAATTCTCTCGTTTCATCAAAATATTAGGAGAACGGAGTAATTTATTAAATTTTCAAATTTTTAGATTCTTTCTTTTCATTTTGATACATATTCTATACTGACTTTTTGGTACTACTATACTAACTTTCAAAACCTGCATCAATGCATAGCGACATTTACTGGAGTTCGGGTTCCATTACTTTTATTTAGTATTAATTCCAATATTTTTTTATTATTTTATTAATTTGCGTTGAGAGTAGATTTTTATCAATAGCAATTTACGTTTTAATAGTTGCTATATTATTTAATTTATTAATATTTGCTGATAATTAAGATGTTTCTATGCAGTATTTGACTTAGTGTGAATTTGTGCATAAATATATCGGAAGAATTTAAGTATTCTTTATGCAGAGGAAATACAGTCCACAGTCTGGTGTAAGACTCACATTCAACCATTTTGGTAAGTCTAACATACATTCCTTAATGGCATCATCGTAACCTCAGATAAATGATGCAATCTCATGTCCTAAAATGTCTTATCTCAGATTTCACTTTTCTTAGAAATTTCACAGTTTCTACTTACAGAAACTGCAGAAGCTTTAAAACCTGTTTTCGTCACAAGTCAATGACGTTAAATGACAGCAGCTCCACAAATTTGTATATCATATTCTGGATTACATTATTGTTAATTGGAATTTGTATGAAAATTTACTTATTTTCATCAAATTGCACTCTATGATTTTTCCATTTTTTGAAACCATCTTATTAACGTATTCTAAAATTCCCTACTTTCCTCTTCTTAACTTCATACCTAGCACAACCGATTAGAAACTGAAAGAAGGATTAGATTTTTTAAAATGTAATTTTTCTCTGTATCTCTCATATTATTCACTAAACCAAAAAAAAAGAAATCAATTGTTTTTTTCCCATTGTAAAATTTTAAGAAAACAATAAAGACAAATATGTATTTTACGAAATTGGTGCGTTATATTACAAAAGGTTCGGAATTTACCTTTCTTACAAAGCGAATCTGATGATATTTATTTCTTAATACCGGAATATTTCTATAAAAATCTTCGTTGACTTATCGATGTTGATTCACGAAATAATAGAACACGCTATACAAAATGAAGATAAGAACAAGGTAAATGGCAAGACTTGTGTGAGTGGTTGATAAAGTATTTTTGAAGAAATTTAACAGGATAAAACTAACGTAATTGATTCTTCATATTTTAAAGTTATGTCAGCATTAATTTTCGATACGAACATAGTTTTTTTATTTTAAAGTGTATCTAAAGCATAACTTCATTAATTCACGGAACAGTAAAGAATATTTACTTTAAACTGTGATTTAAAATACAACGAAAAGAACTAATTAGAGATATTCTGAAAATTGGGTGAATTTAAAAGAGAAACATATTTCGAAGGATTTTATAATTTGATTTTGCTAAGGTGGAATAATCGCAGTAATCTTCTATGGTTTAACCCTGCCTTGTACCCCTTGATTAGTCTTTTTTATTTTCGCGTACCCTACATTCATACCCCCTCAACAATCCGTCTATACAAAGAGAATTTTACCAAAATGTGAGGGCTTAGGTAAGTTAAGTCAGATTCAGACTAAAACATTCTTGGGACTTATTTTTGATTTTGTTTTATTGTTGTATAGGAGTTTTCTTGGTGAATTTATCAAAAGTAATTAAGCTCTATATAGTTATTTTATTCGCTGGATAAAAATTTTTTAACTATTAATAGGAATTCAAATGTCTTTACAAAAAAAAAAAGCAGAATTAAAGGCGAAATAAAAAGATAAAGTGTATTTTCCTTTCTCAGCTTCAAGTTGGAGGTCTTCTGGTGGTAGTCACTTCCATGGGTGTTTTCCTTCCCCGACAGGGCAGGTAAGGGAAGGCTTTACTATTCCGCGTAGTGGGACCTGGGATAGGGTTTCGAATTGTTTGTCGTTGGTTTTAGGGTTCAGTATAAATTAACACTACACACATAGATTGCAAAAATTTTGGCTTTGAGCCGCAAAGAGGGTGTTTAATAAATAGGACCTGGGGCAGACAGAGAGTTTTAGGCTCAAGGAGAGGTTGGCCTTGAAGAAAGGAAGGAAGGGCCTCTGGCTCTCGGCTGGGGACCTTGCTGCAGGAGAAATCAAGAATCAAATCTGGGCTGACACTTGTTTTTTGGGTAAAACGATGGATGCCGATGAGCGAATGACCTCACCCCTGTTAGAATGATCGAAGGCGCCTTTGTAGAACAGCCGCATGATGAAAATTTCCTTTGGGTAGTCTTGGCTGATGGAGGCCTGCAGCGGTAAAGCGTGAATCTGCCCATCCACTGATCTCGACTGCTGCCACGATTCTCGAGGGTAGATCCAACCTCGGGAGGGTATGGTTAGCCTTGTCCTTGAATATTGTGATCATCAGTTAGGTAGCTTGTCGGCCTCGCCCCATTCCTTACAATCGTGAGACCGGCTCTCAAATCAAAATAATAAGCTACCTGAACTATGAAGATTGGATTCCTGCTTCCCTTGTTACCTCCTACTCCACCAGATAAGTTTTACTCATTTTAATTTTTGTAATTTTATATTTATACTGTAATAATCGCATAGAAATTTCAAGGAACCTTGGAAAATCAAACAAAATTATTTTTGAGTAGACAATGTGAAGTTACACGAGGTGTTGGGATTAGTGAATTGATTGAATAAATATCCTATAAATTGTAAATACGATTAATGGTAATGTACATTTGCTTTTGTGCAATTTTAAATAGTTGTAAAGGAAGATTTAGTAGCTTGATTAAAGTTAAGTTAATTGGGTTCAAAATATTGTTAAATATATATGTTTTACATATGTTTTAGATAATATATCAACATGTTCTATTCATATAGATTCATTTTTTACAAGTGGTTTTGATTTGGAGAATAATTAATTGATTGATTTTCTAACAGTTTAATTCAGATTCAAATGATGTGCAAGCAAATTTTTCTATACCTTTTAATTCCTTGTATTATAAGCGTTAAAGTGCAGATTATATTTTGATGCTAAATAATCAAATGAGTAATTGGTAAATGAAATATGTGTGACATGTATTTAATAGAAGATTAATTTATGGAGAATAATGTGTACAAAACTTTCTTATAAATCTACACTTATATTAAGAAGTTAAATGAAAGGAAAGCCTATATACATGTTGTGTATTCTTAAATTTCATTTCAGAAGTTATTATTTTTTTAGTTGTGCTATTTTTTTTTATTCGTTGTATGTTATTGTATGTTCTAGGAAGTTTTATTTGGAGAAGATTAAGTAGTAGGCATAAAATCAAAATAAAATGTTTGGAGTTAGGATAAATAAATTAAGATTGACGGGTGGCCCACTATTATTTTGAAATTTCTTTTGTAATGAACAGTTTGCTAATGAGATAAGAGTCATATATTTAATGTGAAAGATGCAGCATAATGGATTGATTTTTAAAACACAAATGAATTTTAAGAATAGAATCCTTTTGTTTAAGCAGGTCGACCTAAAGCAAAGAATAATATCAGTACATAGATCAGTTTTCTTTTGTGTATTTTATTAATATTTTTTTTTTGTTGTTTGTGTTTTGAATTTATTTTATTATTCTTGATGTTATAAGTACAAAATAAGAGATGATATCGTATTGAAGTGGTAGGTTAATTGTGAATAAATGTCATTAGTTTAAGGGCGATTTGGTCTCTCTGTTGTGCCACCCCTATGACAGTGATGGAGGTAACTATTTGGTGCCAACCTGGGGTAGCTTTATAAAATATAACATCTAAAATATTTAAAAAAAAATTACAACACCAAAATTTTAAGATTTTATGAATTGTTTTTTGGTGTTGAATTTGAGTGATTATTTAATGATTAATTAAGAACTGAAATTAAATTGAAGTTATACTAAATAGTGATAGAGGAATTAATTATTTAATTAATTATTTATCAAATGCTATTAAACTTTACCTTGCACTTGTAAACATGATTTAAGATCTGAGATGGCATGAATCTAAATTGAAGTAGAATTTAGTATATGTGTTGTTTTTAGGTTGAATTACTAGTAAGAAGGTATAATTCGTGAGAAAAATTTAAAGGTTTATTGTTTTATACTAATTTAAAAGTTCATAATTGTACTTCTCTTAATCTCATAAATTTGTATTTCTTAATAATTATTATAAAAAAAGAATTAGATTAATCAATCAGTTAAATCTTTACGACATTATTCCATTTTAACAATAGTATTAGTTCAATGAAAACAGATGAAATCAGTATTGTAATAATTTCGCATTAACTTATAAGGATAACAAAATTTCGCTTCCTTTTGCTTTCTTTTTTTATTTTGAGATAACTTTGAGACCTGCACGACTTTCACTTTTTTATTTTACAGAACTTGAGGAACAAAATTCTGTAACATTTTTATCCAATATATGTTTTCTTTCCGCATTACGACTTTGAATTCGCGACCTCCTGGGGTACACGTACCGAGTAAGGAACATTTGTTCTATGCATTTAACTATGGTTGATTTTTTCAAGTTTCGCTATCACGCGAAAAGAACGGTCAAATTCTTGGAAAAATGTTAACGTATGTTTTGTTCGTATACGTTCTTGAGCAGTATGTGTTACGTATACATTACTTGAACGTATGTGTACTTATATTATGCTTATGAGCATAATAGCTAATATTCTGCCAGTTACTGATCAATATTTTTTTTCTACAGAAGTTTTCCCTCTTGAAATAATTTTAATAAGTGAATATCATGAAGGTTTATTTATTTTTAATGTCTTTAATTTTTTCATCTAATATATTCAAACAAAAGGATTTCTACTTTCACTTGCTGCATATATATCATACTAAGAGACATGGAGGCCCGCAGGGAGAAGGATCAAAATCCGGGCCTGACGGATATAAAGGAAGAAAATATATTTCTAGGTTTAAGGCTATTTATTTTTATCCGTGGCAAATAGGATCGGGATGAGTTGAACTATACAATTTTACTTTTATTTTCTCTGAATATTAATTCATTTTAATTTATCGAAATCAGGGTTGGTTGCTAGAGTCAGATCTTCGCAGCAACGCGTCGTCTTTGGGCATCTGAAAGAAAGACCTCCTCACTGATCGATCCGATCACTCATAATTCACCAAGGGAGGTAGTCCGCATGCCAGTGTGGGGGTGATACACCAGCACTTTGTCCGGAGACCGACGACCCAGCTAGGCACATCAGCGGCAGCCCTAGGCATTGGAAGGACATCACAAAATCAACGCAAAATCGCAAAAATTTGTCAAATTTTTTCCAATGCAGATATTTATTTAAAAAGACTGACGATAGTAAGTTATGCAATTTTTTTTTTACAGTTTTCTAACGAACCATTTGGTCTTTCTAATGGTAGAAATAATAACTTCCAATGCTCGTTTATATCTTTTTTTTAAAGACTTTTAGTTGTCTTGAAATGTTACATGTTGGAATTATGTAACAGTTTTTAATTCATTTCTTGATGTGCTAGTTACGAAATTTTGCACATTTGCATGTTCTCGATGACAATACACTATTCTAATATTTCCAGAACTTAAATGTCAGTTATTCAATTAATTCAATCAAATTTTTATTTCATGAAGGTGGCGCCACATAGGAATAAATTTCGAAAAATATTGATTACAAAATTCCATAATATTTATAACTACTAAGTTGTTCGCCGGGAATATGATTTCAATTGAAGCTTGCATTATTTTATATTCTTGGTTCTCTTAATAACGTAATTTTAAACTTCATAATGAGGTAGTTATTTAGCCCACTTTCTATTAGTGACCTTGGACCTCTTCTGTTCATTGTCTACATAAATATTCCTAATGGAATCAAATAACTGACCATGTCATGTAATCTCTAATTCCATGTTGACGGCACTGTCTTCACTTTATTATTCCTCTTCATTTGATTACAACATTAAAATGACGCGGCACATTTTATGGCCAGCAGCATGTTAGCTCGGTTAAACATGCTGCGAAAATAATGAAAACATAGCAACCATAACCATTCAGCTTAATGGATATATTTCTTAATGTAATCAAAGCAATATCTCGAAGAGCCTGGTTTAAAGATTATACAAAAATTTTGTGAAATAAAATATGAAAGCAAAATGTATTAGGATATTATCTCAGATTACATCAATGAAAGAGAAATATGCAATTAAATATTTGTTTAAACAACAAAAACGGTTTGAGTTACGTTGCAACAATGAAAAGTATTGCTGTAAGTTATGTCAAAAGATCTATTAAAATTCGAGAAAATATTGTACAGCAACTTAATTGATATCATTGGAAAAATGATTTTTTGCACTTTCAGATGGTGTAAAAATGATTTTTGTGCCGTAATATTTTCGGAAGTTATTAAGGAAAAACGTCAACATTTCGCTTAATTTTTAATTAATCAATTAATTAAAATTTCAAAAAAAGGGCTCCGAGGTGCACCCTCCAGAGTATGTTTGTGCCAAATTTCGTAGATCTCCACACACACGCAAGCACGCATTTTTCATTTTTTCTTTTCCTCTCCATCACAAGGTTTTAATATGAAAATGACCGGGCAACGCCAGGTGAGCTGCTAGTGATTCATAAATTTTAGACTAAAAGGTAGAAAATGATTAAAATAAAAAAATTCTACTTTTTAGTACACTAATAAATGTGTATTTTTAAAAGCTGTTTTTCGTCGTTACAGAAATTCTGTTCTCCTAAAATAACCGTACTATAAAAATAATAGTAAGTAATTTCAACGCGATCGGACGCCAAATCTAGTAATCCTCTCGCCAAAGCTGACCAATTTCCGCCAACTATTGAGGCGTGCAGCATGACTCATCCTTCGAAAAGAGTTTATTGGCTAATAATATAGACAGGAAGCCGCAGTGAATTAAATAGGAAACGCATGGCTGGCGCTGTTCGTAAACTTCCGGCAGCCTTTCTGAGATGTTTACAAATAGCAACTCTTTCAAACTTACTTACCTATTGTAACTTACCTATCCATTTACAGAAGAGTTCAATTCTCGGCTATATTAGTCACTATTTATATTACATTAGCATGCGCAACTGTTTTTCAATAAGAGTCAACCTGTTTCGTAGGGTATGTTAAGAACATTCTATGTAATAAGTATAACAGAGTATTTAATTTCTGAAACAGGAGTGTAGTGGATCAGGGAACGCCGTTCCAACACTGCCAGAAACATCCTTACAAGAAAGCGATCGTTGTCACCCAGGTTAAAGCGTTCCGGCAATGCTTAATTTGGGACTATACTAGTGTTCTAAAATAGCAAGACTAGGGAACAGAGGAATTCAGTTAGATTGTTGACGGATTTAAATATTATTGACTAAATTAAAAAAATTAGTGATTAAATCAGTACACAGGGGTAAAGGAAGGAGGGCTGCAATTCCTCAGTGCCTAGAGACGAGGCACCCTTGCCTTGCACCCTACTGCAATACGAGATCAGGATATCATCTTAAGCGTCATTCGTGTCACCTGACCATGGCTGAAAATGATACGGCCCGTCCGCAAATACCTTCGTTTATCTTTAAAGCAGACCATTAATCCAACAAAGCAACTAAAAAATATTTAAAAATAAATGGAACCTATTCTTATAAGTTGCATAATTTGGTTTTAAGTTATCAACGAAAGAAATAAATTAAAATAATTAACGAGCTCCTTCGTTTACTATTTAAATTATCTGGAAGAAGAGGTTTCGTTTAAAAGAGAGAGAGTGTTTCTTAATTATTTATATGAAAGATCCTGGTTCTCTTTCGACTGCACAAGTAACTGTCATGAAACTTGAAAAGTGCCTCACTCTTTTTTTTTTTTACGGAAAAAAAAAAAAAAAAAAAAAAAACTATGAAAGTTGAGACACCGATGAGCAATAGAAAGATATAGAAACAAGATAATGAATAGCGGTCTTTGGGATCCAAATACATTAGAAAAAAGTAACAAATGTCCACCAAAAGGAAACACGTGTTTTCTACGAACGCAGAGCCATCACTCCCATTTTGTCAATATTCTATTCAAAATATGAAGAGGGAAGAAAGAGAAAAAATAACCAGAGCTGTATCCCCCCCCCCCCAAAAAAAAAAAAAGCGAAAGTCGAATATCCGTCAGATGAACAATCCATCATCAAGGACCATACACGTTCCTGCGGTTAGTTTTACGTTCCGTTTGGAAGGTACACGAGGGCTATTTTAGGACAGGGTTTGAAATATGTTTCAACCGTTGTCAGATACCGAGGAGGACATTTGTCGGGCACCTCTCTTTCCAGACTTCCACACGACACTGACGCTAGCACGTTTCATTATCGCGGGATTTAGGGTGTCCCAGGCCCGTAGACGCTGTGAATCTTCCATGGATTCATGCCTCGAACAGGGGTGGTGCCAGAGGGGGGCCAGGACCGCCCCGTCGGGGAAAAATTTTGTATCAGGTCGGGGAAACGTTTGTACGGGGTATTCAACTCTAGTTGATAAATAATAATCTGGCGAAAATTTTAGACCAATTTCATTACTCTCGTCCCCCCGAACAGCAGGTCGTGCCCCCTGTCGGGGAGACCGTGTCCCCCCGTCAGGCAAACTCTAGCGCCGTTCCTGGCCTCGAACCCGTGACCCACCGAGATTCGACCACGAAGCCACGGCGATGTAGCAGTGGCGAGGAATAGAAGTATGAAGTGGTTGGCACTGGTTCATGAGTTGTCCTCAATCAATTACTTGCAATTCAGAATCACAGCCCGTATAAAGCTGGTCATTCACTTGAAGTATAGGTATGCCATTTGTCGTAAGTCCGATTTTTTTCCCATCCATTTTAATCGAAAAATACAGGTACGCCATTCACTTGTATTTAAAAGGGCGCTGACTCTGAACTAAGATAGGAGGAGAGAGATCTTCTTTCCCTCTCTTATAACTGCTTGT